>JAWNMU010000057.1:620000-657345 GCA_035043665.1 Drosophila quasianomalipes
TTAAAGTTGCGTTTCAAATACTGAGCTGAGAAGAGCTTTAAGCCATCATATTAAATAATAAGAATATAAGAGTAGATATTTGACTTGCTGCAGCTGCTAAATGCCAGACGACAGACTTGTCGTATACTTAATCTGCATTTGCACTGGGCAAATTGGATAAATTGAGTGATAAAAAATAGAGCCAGACATAAACACACACACACACACAGATACACAACAACACACACAAGAGAAAAACACACTTGAGGAACTAATCAAAGTCCGAAGTTCAAAGGTCAATATATACAATATATACGGATATATCTATGTAACTTGGCCAATGTTATGCATACTGTTGTTATTAACAATTTGCATATGAAAATGAGAAACCAGAAAAAGTCAAAGTAGAAGAAGAAGACGCAGAAGGGAAAACTAGCAGCAAAAAAAGCAATAGCACCTTTGAGTCCAAGCAAAAGTTGTTGTTCATAAAAATAAAAACAATAATCATAAAAAAAAAAGAAAAGAAAAACGCAAAAGCAAAACTTAAGCTTGTTGTTAGTGTTGTGTTTTGATGTTGATTTTCAAAGTGATTTCCATCTTTGTTTATACCTAATAATATTATATATGATATATTTATGTACAGAGAGCATTTACAGCATATACATATTGAAGATTTATGCGTTTTTAGAATAAAAAAATTACAAAATTGCAGTCATTTATAATATAGTATTCAAATATTTGCATTAGCTTTTGCAATGTTTATGCAATTCTCAAATATCTACAAATATGATAATTAACTTGTAATTGCTCTTAAACTATGTTTATCGAATATTAAACAAACTAACAAACACACTCACACACACACACACACACACTGACACACACACACTCACACACACACGCCTTGCTTTAAACGGTTTTTGCATTTACCGCCAAACTTTTTCTTTTGCTTTTACAATTTGTACATGTATTTATTTTGTATGTAAATTTTGTATATTTTTTAACTATTTGTTTTTTTTAGCTACACTTTTATCACACATAAAAAAACAAACAATTGTTTATTTAGAAGAAGAAGAAAAAAAAACATTTAAAAAAAATAGTAGCACAGTTTTTAGCGCGCGTTGTCGTCGGCTTTTTGAATATTGTTTTGGTTTCTTTTTTTCTGTCTTTTTTTGGTTGTTTATTTGAATTTTTATTTTTATTATTTATTTATTTAATTTGAATAGTTGGCGCCGCCAAGGCGCTTGCTGTTTGTTGTTATTCTTGTTGTTGTTGTTGTTTTTGTTCTACCACTTGGCTGTGTGTTTGTTGCTGCTGTAGCTGTTGTTGTTGTTGTTGTTGTTGTCGTTTTGATTCAAGTATTTTTGCCGTGGATTGTTGGCCCGTGCACGACGACCGCTTGACGCCCGTATTGAAAACAGACTGCGGCTCCACGCTGCAAGATTCATCCCATGAAGATAGCGGTATTCACAAAAACGAAACAATTTCAACGAACGAAGCGAACGAAGGCAGCGAATCCAACACACGAAGCCAACACGACGACGACTTCGTTCACTTGCTCTGTGTGCGTGTGTGTGTGTGCGTGTGTGTGTTTCGTTCAATGGAGCAAACACTCAGCATCCGCAACGTATGTGTGTGTGTGTGTAAGCGCACGCAGCAGCAGCCGAAGTTTGTTTTTTTTTCTTCTGTTTTTGAATGAAGAGCGGCGTAAAGTTGGCAACGCTCTTTTGCCAAGCCCGACGCAACATTTTGCGTGGTGAGAAAACGAGCCGACAGCAACAACAACAAACACTTCAAGCAGAAGAACAAGAACAACAACCACAACGACCAGAGAAAGAGCAGAAAAAAAAAAAAACAAAAAACAACAAAAAAAAGGTGTTTGCTGCTCTGAAATTGCTTTAACCAAGATCACGTATACGCAACGTGGCGCCAGTTAAGTAAATAAAAACGAAGCAAAAGCAAAAGCAAAACAAAAAAACAAAAAAAAAACAAAGAGACCAGCAAAGAAATAACAATGGCAGCAAAAAAAAATGAAAAGAAAGAAAACTTGATAAACTACTTTAACTGTTGGCTGACAAAGACATCTGCCACTTTATAAACTACTCGCAACTCGAACTTTTTTCATAGCGTGCTGATTGCTAGCCAAATTTGCTATGTGGGTTAATACATCATCAGCCATAACGAAAAACAACAAAAAGAACCAAACCAAATAAGCAATCAGCTGTTATTTCTCATACGCTAAAGTGATCCTCTCCTCCTTAAGACTAAATTACCCCATAAATTGAAATCACATTGCGCACTTTGAGTACTGTCAACTCTACTTTTTATTTAATACAACTTATTACTTATTTTTACTTATAATTTTTCAGTCTGCCTGCTTAATTTTTAATGCTATTGTTTTTTTTTTCTTATTTAAAAAATACACAATTTTTATTACTTATTGCAACCTATTTTTATTTTTTTATTTAAATTTGCACAGTTTTTTCAAAATTTATTGCCACTTGAGCGAACATAAAAAAGAAAACCAAAAAACATGCTAATTGCCATGCTGCTTAAAATCATATCACTGAATTCCTTAACACTTCTACCACTCTCCGCCCTCCCCTCACGAACACTCTCGCTCTCGCTCTCACTCATTCTACAGGCAGGCAGCAACTGACAACAAAACAAAACAATGCCCACAAAATGCCGCCCAGCCGTCTTCACTCTTTTTCGCCTTTTGCACTCTCTTAAAGCGCAGAGAAACGCGCTCTTAAAATTGCCACTGTGAAACTCAACACACGTTGACAAATTCAACATAGGCGGCCGAACGGATGAGCGCCATCTATGGTCGAGCAATTGCAATTTGCTGCACTTTACAAACAGTTACAAATGATTTAAATCGAGAGCAACAAAAAACAGGCAAACAAACAAACAAAAAAAAAAGGGTGAGTTTTTGACGTGGCCCAAAGTACAATTGACCCCCCCCCCCCCCCACACACTTTCCGCGCAATCCCATATAAACTTGAGAACGCACCCACAACCCTACCACAAGCTCCTCTTAACTCATTTGTTGAGCCACTGAGCCAGCAATTAAATACAGGCGTAAAACGCTAATGACAAGCAGCGTACGCGAAAGAGACAGAGAAGGGGGAGAGTGTGTGCGGGGGAGGGGCACGTAGATTTCACACAGGGTCACACACACCTCCCCCACCCCTCCTCCACACACTCTCGCTCGCCGTTGCTTTTGCTTCGAGCTAATTCGAACGAAATTAAGCAAACATTTAATGAAGCAATTAGCAAATGTTGGCAGCTGGCCCAAGCCAAGCAAAAACCCCACTAACCACACACATACACACACACACACTCTGTCTCCACCCCCCACCCCCTCCCAATAACCAACACCCCCTTTAAGCCCGCACCATCTCTTTAAGCCAGTCAGCATTAGTTTGGCCATCAGTTTTGCGGTTAATATCCTGTACGAACTCGCATGCATTAGTAATAAAGTAGTGTCGAGTTGCACAAACAGCCGCAAACCACCCCCCTCCTCCCACCCGCCAGCCCCAAAAACCCACACACCACCGCCGATGTACACCCTGCGTAATGAGCAGTGATAGCAGCTGGGAGTAGGTTTATATTGTGTTGTAACTCTTAAACGCATTAATAGATTGTTTTCAGTAGATTGTTTGTCCTATTTATTTATTTACTATTTATTTATTATTTTTGTATTCTTTTTCTTTTGGCAATTCTTACGTAAACTCACCTAATGGTGATAGGGGGGGAGGGGCGTGTGCGCCAGTGGGCATGACCCCCGTCAAGTGGCGACATCAAAGGGAATTTCAGTTTTAAACATCACACAAAAATTGCGTTTACTCACCTGCAAAGAAAGAAAGAAGAATATGCCAAAAAAAAAAAAAAAACGTTAGTAAAATAAACAGAAAACAGGCAGAGTAGAGAAAAATCACACACAAATACCTCTACACACACCTACACACACACACATATAAAAATAACAAGAAAATGGCAAAAAATAAAGTAACATAAAAAGAACAAATAAACAGGCAAAAGTTTTCCACCATTTTTTGCTGTTGTTGTTGTTGTTGTTGTTGTTGTTGTTGCTTGGGTGATCGGGCAACAATTTTTGGCCAAATATTTTCATAGTCTGGCAAATGGCTAAAAGCAGTTAGGACGGTAACCAACACACACAAAAACAACTAATAAAAACAGGAAACAAGTTTGATTAGAGCGAACAATTCGGTAAAGTGCAAAATACTGTTGCATACTTTTGGCACTCAGTGTGGCAAAAAGTTTTCGAGGATGTGTGTCCATAATTACAACTACACACTGGCTTAACAAATTAATAAGTAATGCCCAGACACACAAGCCGACACACAACAAAATATGATATGGCCATTTTGGAAAATGCCAAATAATTTCACATATCAACGAGTTTCTCATAAGTATTTCTTCCAACTCGTTAAAAGTGCGAAAATCCATGGTTAGCCTCAACCGAATCCTGTCAAGCAACACCAACACAATCTGCACAAAATCTAACTTTCAATACACTGTAAAAAGCATATGATGTAGTTGTGCAAATGCAGCTTATAGCCTGATTCCACTGACTCAGCATTTGCAACATTCTCGTTTATTTCGTGTTTTTTTGCAATCATTTATCGAATTTCAAGAAAGATTATTGAATTTTTCTTGTTTTCAATTTATTAAAACTTAATGTTGAAATCAAAATTTTGAATTTGTTTGTAACTGTGGCTGTATCTGTCTGTTTTATATTTAAACTAACTATTTATCTTTATTATTCATAGCGCTAAGACAAACATTCATTTTATTTCTTATTTTATACTTTTTTTTATACTTTTTTTTTTTTTTTTTTTGGTTGGTGGTTTTTTTTGTCAGATTTTATTGAAATCAAAAAAGTTTCTCATTTTTCACTAATTGATTCGGCTTTTTGTCAAAACTTGTAGTTTGAAAGTGTCGACAAGCGATTTGGAATTAATCAAATTGTTGCATTTTGCTAGAGTTTTAAGCGGTTGGTCGATGATCAGTTAAAAGCAATTCACTTTTGCTATTATTGTTGCTGTTGAACTCAAAGATAAAAGCAACAACAAAATGAACTTAAACAACAAAAGCTTCAACTATTTTATTCGATGCTTTTTTGCCTCTAATCGCCTTTTGTCTAAACCAAAAAACCAATGTGTGTCTGAGTGAAAGCACGACTGTGAGCTACCCTGTGCCCCATAATAAATGTTAGCACGTAGCTGACAACTAGAGCTTACCCATTTCGGGCATTTCAATGGGAACAGGGCATATAGAAACCATTTTGTTTACATAATTCTGGCAAAGGCCTTGAAAATGACACAGAGAATCTCTTTCTCTCTATTTATATGTCTATCTCGCTCTCTCGCTCTCTCTCTCTCTCTCGCTCGCTCTTTATCTACCCGTCTATCGGTTTTGATTCTCTTTTATCTGTTTTGGGTCAGAGCAGGGATTATACAAATGTATGTAGTGCAGGGCACTGTGTGGCATATGGGGCAACAAGATTAGTCAAGAGACACACAGAGAGCGATTAGTGGGGCAGCATTTGCTTCCATTTGCCGCTGTTGCAAAGATTAAACAAGTTAGCAGACCTAAAAAACAAAAAATACAAACAAAAACACACACAGAAACACACACAAATTGTCTGCCGAGTTTCTGTTGTTTGTTTGTTTGTTTGTTTTAAGTCCCCTTTTTGTTCGAGTGGAATTCCATTTGGAAACTGATTGTAAGTAATCTTTCAATAAATGAAGAGACAGATTTTCAACTGTGTCTCTGTCGCAAAGCTACTTAAGCCTATTATGTAATGCTGCAAACATATGTCCAACCGAATATATAAATAGACTTCGATTTACGAGATACTGACAGTATAATAAATGGTAGACACTTTATACTTGTTTGTTTTTGAGTGAGAAACTCCTGTCTTTCTTAGCCGACCTTAATAAGATGCCTGCATATAATATTATTATTTATAAATTCATAAATTAAAAAAAAATAAAACATTCTTATTCATTTAACTGGAATGTCATTAATTTCAATTGTTTTAAATGTAATTTAAAAATTAATTGAAGGCAATTTTAAAATTCTTGTCGCTTTCCGTTTATCAATTGGAGGGTTTTCGCTTTACTATTGTGTCGATATCGATATTCACGGCTACCTATCGATAAACTGAAATGAACTTAATCTAATCGTTTGGTGTTACTGATCAGGAAAATATATATAAATATATATATATATTTTTTATGAGGTCGGAGATGCTTCAACTTTTTTCAACACACATTTCAATGGGTTTGGCGCAAAAAAAGCGAAAGAAAATCGGAAAATTGGCAAGAAGAGAGAAGAAAGCAGAGGGAAGAGAGACCAGCGGCAATATAGAGAAGTGAGAAACGAGAAACGAGATTGATGATGTCTCAATAAAGCCCATTTGGCAGATTGCGCTGCCTGCCTGAGCCAATAGTTTGCAAATTATTTCTGGCTTTTTAACTATTTGTTTGTGTGTGTCTGTTTGTGTGTGTGTGTGTGTGTGTGTGTGTGTGTTTGTGTCTGTTTGTGTGTGTGTGTGTGTGTGTGTGTGTGTGTGTTGTGTCTGTTTGTGTGTGTGTGTTCAAGTGTGCCTGTGTGTGTTGTCCTTTCAAGCCTGTGCAGCACAGTGCAGACTTGGCACTAATTGAATGAAACTATTGCCAGCAACTTTTGCCAGTTGGCCTTCAAAGTCAGGCCAATATGAATCATGGCCAACAAACTGTAAAAATTCATTATATATAAAAGTTGTCTGTTACTGTTGCTATTCCTATTGATGTTGTTGTTGTTGTTGTTGTGTGTGCAGCGACAAAAAAACGTGTTTTTTTCTTGTGGCAATTGAAATTCCGTCGCACAACATTTCAGTCTAGTTAGGAAAAATGGGGATGGGGTTGGGGAGTGGTGGTGAGAGGTGAGTGGTGAGTGGAGGCAGGGGCAGCAGTGACCTGGCCCAAAGCAAAGGCTGCTCAATGATAAAATGGTGCTAGTGGATGGAGGAGGAGTGGGGGGGCCGTTGTTGTCCAGGGAAGCCAGCTCGCTATTAGCTTTTAGCTGGCCGCACACAATTGATTGTCGCTCCTCCGTCAGTCGTCAACTCCAAAGGCCCCACTTACCACCACACCCCATCCCCCTCGTACAGCCCACCAGCATCCCCAATTTACCTTAGTTAGCCACGTTGTCTGTCTGTCTGTCTGTCTGTTTGTCTGTCTGTTTTTCAAACCCGCTTGCTCGTTGTCAGTGAAGTGTTAAAATCGATTAAATAAAAGTTTATTGCTAAATTGCTAACTGGCTCATCTTGCTTACCACCCCTCCGCCCACCACCCACCCAACCGATGCATACCTCATCACCCAATTTGCCAACAGAACCACCCCCATCCGCCCCTCCCCGACCCCGCCCGCACCCATCCCCTTGTTCGTTGCCTGGTGGCTTCTTGAGCTTTATGAAACTGGAGACTTTGAAGTTTTTGGGCATCGTTTTTAATTCGTTACACGATTTTGAATAGACAGTTACTCGCCAGCTATAATTGTCCAACACTGGAATTTAAGCATTGACATACAGATATGCAACAGAAAGATGCCAAATCGGATTGAATTGGTTTCTCTTCTTCTTGGTTTTCATTCAGTTCACCAATTAGACTGATTGGCAATTAAAACTAAAATTAATTAAAACTAGAAATATTTATTAATTTGAAATAAAAATGAATTTAAAAGTGTGGTTGGGCCAGTGTTGAAGTGTTGGTTAAGGCCACTGAATATTACAATTTCTCGACTTTTGACTATGTCTTAAAGCTTAACCCTCTATTGCCGCAGACGGCCTTTAAAGGGTCTAAGTTTATTTTCGCTTTTCTTCGTTTATTTTGAAAGGCCTACGAAAAGCCTTGCAAACTTTTTGTTTTGCATCCTCTTTTTTGAGCTGCCTCGCAAAAAAACTCAGCGAAACACAAAGCGTGAAATAAACTTAGGCCATCTAAGGGCGGTTCCTGGACACTAAGGGGTTAATAGCTCAAACCGAATCGAATTTCGGTTTCGGTTTCGGTTTCGGTTCCGCCACTTAAAGTGTAAAACTAAAGTTTATGAATTGGTTCCACCATTTTTCTTTCTCGGCATTCTGTTCCGTTAACAATATCGGTATCTGTAACAGGTTCTTAAGAAAACCAAAACAAAAAAAAAAAAACAAAAAAAAAAACATTTTTAAATACGGTTCCGGTTTCATTTTCGTTTTGGCATCCTGGCTCAAACTGAAATGCGATTATATGCCAAAGTAAAGAATTTTATATTTTAACAGCTTAACTTCCATTTGTGCTTAGCTTATGAGTGCTCTCTAATTGAAATAACTTTCCAGCTTCAAAATCCAACCCTTTGTTTGGGTATTTCAAATTGAAAGTTAGTTAGTATTACGAAGGCGCCTCTTATCTGCAGTTAACAGATTGGATTCTTTCACAAAAATTGGTTAGCAGCTAAATGCAGAACATTTGCAGTGCACTTCGAACCCTTACCCCCGGCCAGCCCCCCTATTTCTCTTTTAATTCGCGTCGAAAAAATCTTAAGCTGTTAAACTGTTGGCCAACTCTTAACCCCAATTTGGCACCCCTGCTTTTGAGTCCCTTAACCCTTGGCTACCCTTAGCCTGCCCAGACCTTTTAGCCACTTTAGGTTGCCAGCCCCTCCACCCATCCACCCCTCCACCTTTCGCTTAGTCCTACTTGTGACCCTCGCTCCATTTTGTTGAAATGAATCCCACATAACTTTATTATTATTATTTTATTATTATTTTATTTATTTATTTTTTTTTTTTGGTAATTTATTTACCTTTTTGGGGGTATTTTTTTTTTGTTAGTTTCGTTCGCTTAAATTCGAGTTGAAACACACTTGAAATTAATGAAAAGCATTTTCGATTGTAATTATGTATTTCGTGCTAACGCGCCCATTGCCAGCGGCAACCTGAAACAGTCATCAGCTGCCATTTAGCTCAACCACCCGCACCACCTTCCGCACCACAATTTCATCTTGTTGGCCCTCTGAAGACCCATAGCCCTTGCCCCAATTTCCATAACGACTACTCTCTCCTCACCTAGCGACTAGTTTAGCTCATTAGGCATAATTTGGCTACGAGAGAGAGAGAGAGAGAGTGAGTGAAAAATGGAGATGGACTGAGGGAGACAGAGAGAGAGAGAGAGAGAGAGAGGGAGGGAGAAAGAGATGCTGCCATCTCTCATCATCAGCTGAAGCCAGCGGCACTGTTCTTAGCGTTAGGTTTCAGGGCGGGTTGGGGCTTAGAGGTTGGTGGGGTTTGGGAGTTGGGGGTTGGGCTGGGGGGGGGGGGGTGGGTTGGTTTTAACGGGAGCGCTGCGGGGCTCTGCATTTAATTGACTGTAAATTTGCATCACCCCAAAAAGCTTCAACTACTCATTAAAAAAGTCAAAATACAGCAACAATAAAAGAAACGAAAACTGAAAAAAAAAAAAAAGGAAAAACGAAAAACGAACAAGAAAAGTTGAAACATTTTCAACTTATGGCGGCACCGACTGTAGAATACGCTGTTCTGGCTATAAGCAGCTGGCAAATGATCTGCTATTAATGGGCAACTACAAAATATGCAATCAAATAATGATTAAAAAACTTCAGATTCTGTCAGTTCGCAACAAAAAACCCTTGAAACTGTAACTACAACAATAAGGCCGTACAAATTTTAACTCGTTCGAACTGTTAAATATATTTTGTGAAACAAAAGAATGCAATGCAATGCAATAAACATATTTGCACAATTTTATTGGCCCAACGTTTACAAAGGCGCCTCGAAATAAATCGTATTTTGGATTCGGATTGAGACTCAATAAGGGTCTCCGATAGAAGTTTGGAATTGAATTGCAAAAACTTTTCAGTAATGGTTCTACTGACAGATATAGAATATATAGAATAGGATCGGTTGCTGTGACTGATTTTCAAAAAATGTGGAATTGCGGTTGAAGTTAAATGGGTAAAATTGCAGTTCCGGTTTCGCATCCGACTTGACTTAAAGTAGATCATTGGTTATTCAGCAAACCAAATTAAGAGGTGCATTTTTCAAAACGCTTTTAAATAAAGACCAATATACTTTTCCCCAACTGTATATATAAGGTATATACATATATATATAAGAAGAGGAAGAACAAAAAACCAGTAGCCGGATGTAAACAGTTGCTTTTAGCGATTACGCATACGCACTGTGTGGCAGCAGATAGCTCTTAAAAACACACACACATGCTGGGTGGGTGGGTGGAGGAGGGGGTAGGGGAAAGAATTGCCACAGCACTTCCATTATCTGCAGTTTTACGGTCTAAATCCATTTCCAGACACACACACACAACTGTAATAACATAATGGCTGTAAAATGTGCGACTTAAGAGCTCAGGTAAGTTCTATGCATGCATGTGTGTGTGTGTGTGTGTGTGTGTGAGTGTGTGTGTGTGTGAGTGTGTGTGTGTGTGTGTGTGTGTGAGTGTGTGTGTGTGTGTGTGTGTTTAAAAGTAGCCAAAAACACAAAAAGCTAAAGCAAAAGGCAACAGCAGACAAAGCCGAGGCATAGCATAAATAAATAGAGATAATTAGACCATAACGACGACAACAACACAAAAGCACAACAGTAACACACACACACACACGCAGACACACACACACATGCAACCCAAGCTACATTTGTAACCCTTTTGTGCAGCTGAGAAGAAAACTGAAATAACAAAATCCTTTTCGTCCGCACTTTTATTTATGCGCTCGCTTTTTCGTTTTAGCTCTTGCTGGCCACTTTTTTCTAGCCAGTTAGCTAGCTTTAATTATATATATATATATATATATATATATTTTGGGCCACAAAAAAACTATGCACAAGTGGAAGGAGCAGAGAGCAGCAGAGCATAAAGAAGTGAGCAAAAGAAGCGAGTAGACAAGTTGACCATAATCCAGATATTTTTCATATATTTTGGCTTTGGGGCAAGCAAATTAGTTGAAGGATACGAGACTAAACCAACACTGAATGTGTGTATAAGAGAGAAGAGAGAGAGAGAGAGAGAGAGAAAGAAAGAAAGAGGTGGCTTTAAAATGTTTTAGGATTTAACGAATTGCGTTTATTGCCAGAAAACACACATAGAAAGACAGAGAGAGAGAAAGGGAAAGAGAGAGAAAGGGAGAGAGAGAGCGTGAGAGAGAAAGGGAGAGAGAGATAGAAAGGTAGAGAGAGGGAGAGAGAGAAAGTTCAAAGTGTAGACAAACAAACAGACAGACTCCACTGGTTTGCAGCTGAAGAATTTGTTGGGTACAAAAAGGAAATATAAATGATTCCATTTACCCTGTAAAAATGCAATTAGAAGAGGTGGCATCCATCAGAGCAAAGGCTGGCAGCATCATCACAGATGCTGATCCATCATCAGTGTGCCAAACAAACTTGAAATATTTGAACCGGTACCGAAACTGAACAAATCTTAAGATTCATTACAGATTCATTACATTATTGACTTTAAACAAATAAATTATAATAAACTAGCTAAAAAGCCAAGCAGTCAACGACAAAACATCCATAAACAGGGTATCTTATGGTCGCTCAAGTAACTGGTTAAAATAAATAAACCAGTTCATGAAACGTTAGCTCAAATAAAATCGGAATATTTCCCTGATCGCTTTCTCTTTAAATCCCTTGTTTCTAGCACTCGCTCTGTCTCTCTCTCTCTCTCTCTCTCTCTCTGTCTCTTTCGCGAGATTTGTCTCTATCTCTCCCTCTCTCTCTTTCGTTATCCGTTTCTCTCTCGTCCGTTCATCTTTTAGTGCCTTCAACCATTTAGTGAACCAGATTTTGTAACAAAAGAGGATTTATTTTTGGGCCATGCTTCCTCTTCTTTCGGCCAACTCTTTTGCAAACCAGGCAAATTCAAATAGTGGCAGATAAATTGACGGCGAGACATGAGTGAAAACGTGAAACGGAATTCGAAACCGTAACTGAAACGGAAACTGAAACTGAAAGTGAAACGGAAACGGAAACAGCTTCTCTTCATTTTTTTTTTGCATTTTAGCCGATGCTGTCTGAAAGTGTGGTCGCCATTGCATGCCACACACAAATGCCACTCAATCTAAAATAAGTTCTGTCGTTCTTGTTGTTGTTTGTTGTTGTTGTTGCCATCAATCAATTGAAGTTTTTTTTTGGCTTTCTCTTTCAGTCGCTCCAATTCAATCTGTGCAATCAATTACCAAACCTCGTTACTACTTAATAGAGCATGTCAGAGCACACACACACACACACACACACACACACACACACACACACATACACACACACACACACATACACACAGACACACACACACACACACACACACATACACACACACACAGACACACACACACTCACACACACACACACACACACACACACACACACACACACACACACACACACACACACACACACACACACACACACACACACACACACACTTTCAACACATTTTGTATTTTGCAGTTTATGCGAAATGGAATTTTGCTGCAAATAAGTCAAATTGCGTTAGAAAACAGTTACAGCTTCCTATTGGCCACGCCCCTTAGCAAACAACCCATATTCAATTTGTTCGTTATTGCTATACCCTCTTGCAATTGCAACAGTCCACAAAAGGGAGTATGCACTATTCAATCCACCAGATATTGGATCAAAGCAGAAGAAGATTCATTCGACGCCTGAAGAGTAGCCAGAGTGATCAGAAATATATCCAAAATCGGACAATCTCTGCAGCAAATAAGGAGCGCTCTCAGCAACAATTGTGTATGAAACTAGCCATCAACCAACCATTTCCATCCACAAACATCTAACGAGTATTTTAACTTTATTAAGGATTTTAATTTACAAAAATAAAAAAGGTTCCCTTCGCTGGTCACTCATACTTGTATTATTAATTGTTATATATATATAAATATATACAGGGTATTCTGCTAGTCGAGGACACTCACAGTTTGCTGGTTTTGTTTCGGTTTATTTGTCATAAATTTTTTTGTGCCCGCAACTTCATTAACAAAACAGGCTGCAATTTTGTAGTTAATTAATTGATTACGCAAAACGCCCCAATGCACTTGTGAGTGTTGTGTGTGTGTATGTGTGTGTGTGTGCACTCGTATTTGTGTTCTCCACAATTTGTTACGCTTGCCAATTACAAGAGAAACAAAAACAAAAACAATAACAAAAACGGCAACCACAACTTGCCACACTTGACCTGAAGCCTTCGCCAGCAATATCGCAGAGCGTTTTTATTTTACCTTTTTGCTTTTATTTATTTCGCAGTTTTTCTTATGGTGAATGAACCACAGTTGAACAACTAATTATAACCACAACAAATTGAGTCCCAGTTAAAGGGCTGCCTGTGCGGCGGGTGGTGGGGTGGTGGGGTGGTGGCTGCTCCAATGTAATGCTTAAGGCTCTGAGCAGCGTCTGGCAATCTGGCAATCTGGCTTCAAATGCATTTTATGCAGTGCGAACTTAAAGAAGGCAACTCACAGCACAGCACAGCACAGCAGGCACACTGGTTTGCCGCATAGCGAAACCAGTTTGAAATAATTATAGGCAATAAATATATATATATATATGTATATATATTGTTAGCAGCAACTTTACCGATTGAAATTCAGCAACGAAACGAAAGATTGAACAATTTTGCAAGATGCAATTAACCTTTACCGGAATCAACTTAAATAACTGTAGTCCAAACGGATCGATATGTTGCAAATATGTGGAGGTAATCGATAACATTGATGTTGCTGTGATGTATATCGCTGACAAATCGTGCCGACGACTAAAAACTAAGCTGTAATCGATAAGCTAACTAATATGTCTTTATTTTTAAATATGCATTTTGTTAAGCTAATTGATGTGTACTCAACGAATCGATAAATATTGATATACTAAGCAAATCGATAAGTATCGATACATTAAAGCAACATGTAATTAATTTAATAACTACTACAATTAACAAGTCAAAATACATACATATATTTGACTAATTATATATATATATGTATCGACAATAAGACAAATAGTGTTAGTTCCAGCGTTGCCAGACTGTATTTGTTTGCTTAGCAAGCTGGCAATATTGTTAAGTTGTTAAGCTAATTTCTGCTCCTCGTCACTTGAAGTTATTTCAAGATGGACCGTAACTAAATTAATAAAACTGCCCAACGATGATCAACGCTAGCAGCAACAGCAGCAACAGCAGCAGCAGCAATTGAGCCAGACAATTTACAGAACAGTTAACTTAATACTCTGTTCACCACTTGACCTCCCCCGCCTGACCGCAAACTAGCCCAAAAGATGAACTGACTGAGAACTGCCGGCAATCTTGGCGAAGATATGGCAAAGAAGGAATGCGGGGGCGCGGGGAGGGGAGCAAGGGGAGACTACATCTACCCGGATCGCGGTCATAACTGTGCACTTGTTAACAGCGAGTGCAGAGCTTGCAACAACTTTTTGCCGTTGCTCGACTTTTGTTTTGACCAAGTTGAATTGTTATTATTGCCTTGCTTTTTCACTCTCTCTCTCTCCTCTCTCTCTCTCTCTCTCTCTTTCTCTCTATCTATATATTTGTCTGTCTTTAAAAATGTGTGAACTCTGCCCCATCAAATGATTGAGTGGCTCTTCTTGCCACGTCAAGTCAAGCAACATTTATTTCTGATGATTTTTTTTAAGTCGAATTGTATTTTTGCAGTGACGTGCACAATGTGACTGGTTTCCAAAGTTCAATTATTCAAAAGTCAATCAGCGCTAACTCAATCGGTCTGGCAACGCTAAGGAGTTATTTACGCTGGCAACACTAGTCAGCACCTCACATGAATAAATAACAAATAAAACTAGCTGGCTACGTCAGAGCGATATTTCAGCAAGTAATTGGCAGTTCAACTCCTTAGATCTTTATATATATATAGTGTAATAAAGACAAACAATTGGAAAATAAGGCAATTTATCCTTACTCTCAAAATGGAAAATAAACGCGTTCAAGATGAAGCAGTCCTTGAGAATTTTAGATAATGCAACACTATTTATTTCAATCCCCCGTTTCCTGGAAATGTGAAGAATTTTTGTGTGAGTTGCCCATTCGAAGACGAAAGGATATACATATATAAATAAATATATATATGCACATACATACATATATATATATATATATATATATATATATATATATATATATATATATATTTATATGCTGAAAGACTTGCAGGCATTAATCAATTAATTCAAATGCCAACAGCAATTTGAATCAGCGCAAAACAACAATCAACAACAACAACAAAACAACAATAACAACAATAACAACAATAACAACAACAATAACAACAACAACAATAGCAACAAATTGCTTCGCATTTTTCGCTGTTATTTAGATTTTTACATGCATTCCTATAAATTATGTGGCAGGCCATAAAAGCGCAACAAGCCCCCTCCTCTGTCACAACCCTTGCAAATAGCAAAACTGTCACAGCAACAACCACAAGTAGTGTTTCTATAGAGAGTGTCCAACTAGCATATACCCTGTAACTGCACCATCGATTCTGTCACTTTTTGATATCAATTCTAAATTTAATTTTCAGTTTTTAATTTGATTACCATTTGGATTTATATAGTTTCTGTATTAGATGTTAAGCAAAGGTCGCAGTTGGATAACTTTGGCACGCACATACCCCTTGTGAGTGGCGACAGGGTATGATGACAACCAGAATGAAAGGCAACAACAACAACAAAACTGGTGTGCTGACAAACAGACAAACGAACAAACGGCAAAAGGACAAAAGACAACGAAGGACGAAGAACAACAATTTAGAAATTCAAAGTCTTCAGCCTCAAAGCATTTCATGTGGCACGGCTAAGATTTTGGTGCCACAACTAGCCATGAGAATGGAGAACAACAACAACAACAACAACCACAACAACAACAACAGCTAAGAATGACTAAAGCAAAATGGTTGCCTCGAGGTCAGAGCTAAGCCTCCCTCTGTGAGCTCAGCATAAATATTACGCTTTGTTCTGCCAAATCTCAGGCCACATTCAGCCTTAGAATCAAGTAAACATATGACTTAAAGCCACATGCGCTGAGAGCATCAAAAAGCGAGAAGATTTAAAAGACAAGTGCCATTTGTTGTCACATTTTTATACTTAATTCTCGATTTCACGGCGAAGAGAGAAGCATTGAGAGAAGGGAGAAGTTATTGAAATTTGCGCTTATTTTGTAATGTTTTCCGGTCGATGAAGTGAGAAGCGTTGAAGGAAATGAGAAAGAAAAATCAAATGAAAATGATTGAGAATCAATCAAAGAGCGAGAAGATTTAAGAGAAAGAAGCGAGAAGTTTTCAGAGGCAAGTCACTAAATCTTGATTCTATTGTAAAATTAATATTTAACAAATATTTTGGTTCGATTTCTGCAGACAATGTCGATTCATTATTCATTATTCTGTAGTCCAAGCGTTTTCTTTTATTTCGATTCCTCTTATTATCTCAATCAATAACTAGTGGTTAACCTTAAATTCAATATTAATTTGCTTGCCAGCAAACAGATAATTTAACAAATGATTTAATTATGCACACGTTACGTATACGCCGCGTGCCACTAAATTGACAAAGTAAAAGTTTGAATAACTCGCTTTGGCATTTTAAGGATATTATATTTATAAATATTCGATGGCAATAATTGAAGTGGTTTTGTTTCACACTTGTATAATTTTTTGTGTCACTTGTTGTTCTCCATTAGCCATTTGCCAATTTTAATTTCCGGATTCAATTATACTTGACTTTATTTGCACTTAATATGCGATGACACGTCTGCTTTTACATTTTTCCACTCTTCATGTGTTGTTGATGACAATGATACTCTATCTGAGAGGGCATAGTTTTCGTGTTGGATTTTTCAATTAGTATTTAAATGATTTAAATGTATATTAAAAATTTAAAGATGAGTTGATCTACAAAGTAGAGCTAAACTATTTATTCAATTTATATTATTAAGTGCATTTCATATTCTGTGTGACGAAATACATTTTTCTTTATGTTTTTTTCCGGTTTATCGGCTTGATGTCAACTTAATTTCAATTTATTGCATGCACTCAACTTAATTTCATTGCGCACTGTTTGGGCATGTTTCGTTGTTGTTGTTGTTGTTGTTGTTACTGTTGTTGCTGCTGTTGTTGTTGCTGTTGTTGTTGCTGTTGCTGTTGCTGCTGTTGCTGTTGCTGCTCTTTGTACATATTTCAAATATTTCTTTCGCCTGACTTGAAATTGATACAATTAAGCGTTGCCCAGGAAAAAACATCGTTTTAAAATTATTGCAATCGAAATTATTATTTAAATAAAGTGCATGTAAATCGATACATCCAATCTATGGATAAGTTGTACACAACATTAAAGCAGTCTCAGCAACTAAAGTCATTGGTTTAGTTACAAAACTCAATCACAGCACATCTGTTGCTGTTTGTGGCTTACAGTTTTAGTGTTACTAAGCCCTAATTCAATTGCACTCAGATGTTGTTCGAGGATTAGGCAGTCAATGTTCGACTGCAGCGCATCTCTGTCATCCCTTCTGATACAATGATATATCTGCACTTAAGACAGAAAACATCAAATTGCAATCTGCTTATTATATTAATAGCCAACAATGGATTACAATTTATGTAGATGTAAGTTTAACGTCGATCTACAAGTGGTTTCTTACTAGTTTTTGTTCTTTTCTTGTCGCCTTATGCTATACATGCACACACACACACACGCACACCAATACACACGCATATGTGCAGTTCATAAAAAACAATCCTTAATAGATTCATAGGCACATACATTGTTGTCAGACACAAAACCCACACACACAAACACACATATACAGACACACAAGCATAAATGTATATTCATGTGCCAGTTGGCACTGCATCTTTATTTGCACATATGTGCGTAGGTGTGCCTGTCTGTGTGTGTGTGCGTGTGTGTGTGTGTGCGTATGTGTGTATGTGCTGATCCCGAAATGGCCCCAAAGCCAAGCGAACCGTATAAGCAATTTATAGCCCGCACCCACAACACATAGCATTTAGCCAACAAGAACAACAACAGTAACAAGGCAGGACATTGCCAGAGCCTGCTCGTAAAAATGCAAAATGAATCAACAACTACAACAACAACAGCAACATCAAAAAATTCACTGCAAGCTGCACAGGTTTTGGGTGGTTTCTCATCGTCATCATCATCATCATAAACCACTTATTTGCGCTCCAAATGCAACAACAATTTGATAAATGTACATGCACAAGTTTTTAACACACACACACACACACACACACACATACATAGCAGCACTACTGTCTGTAAGTGTGTGTCTGTGTGTGTGTGTGCATTGAAACTTTAGCTTGAGCTATCAAAGCTGGCAGCGCTGCAAAGTAGGCAACACTTTTTTTTTTTATTATTTTAGGCAATTGCCTTGCTATAAATCTCCCTCTCTCTCTCCCTTTCTCTCTCTCTCTCTCTCACTCATGTCGTCTAAAACTGTAAGCGTATTGCAAAATGTTATCTACTACAAAATGCTGCATTAGCTTTGAAAAATATACAAAAGAAAAGTGAAGAAAAAGCAAAGATGAGCTAAATTTTGAACTTATTTTATGATATGATTCATAGAGTCTATTATTGAAGATGAAGTCGTTTCAATATTTCCAACATTACTTATGCGAATAAAACGCATATAATGTGAGATAATATTTTTATTGCTTGAATAGCAAGGATAATGAACTCTCTCGCAATAGCATGTATTATTTTGTGCCAGTTTATCTTAGCCATTTGCCATTTGCCAATTTTTATTTTCATATTCAATAATATTTTGGTCAGTCAGGAGTCAGTCCAGTCATAAAATTGATTGCTTATATATGAGAAGTAGCATTAAACCGGAGAACAAATCGTGTTCATAATGTATAATGGAATCACATACATATTTTCGACGTGAGAGCCGAGCTGGGCGTTGAAAAAGTGAGCATACAAAATTTAAGTTAGGCTCCCAAAGAGGAAAAACTGTTTTGCAGAGCCGAACAGCTTAAGCTGGGCCAATGTGCCCAATGTCAGTCATATATTAACACCAGTGCTTATGGCCTGACCTAGACACCAACAGCAGCAACAGCAGCAGCAGCAACACCAACAGCAACAGTAACAGCAGCAATATAAATAGACCCTGACTCAGAGTCGCTTTTAGCTAGAAGCTGGTCAGTAAAATCGCTTGAAACATGAGCTAACCCAAGAGTCGAGTTGTTCGAAATGTTTGTTGTATGTTGTTGCTGTTGCTGTTGTTGCTGTTGTTGCTGATGTCGTTGCTGTGGCTATAGCCCGGCATTAGCTCCAACCAACTTTTGTGCGTTAGTCAACAAAAACATTGCCGCAGTGACCCAAATATTGTATGACCAGAACAACGGCAACAGTGCAACAGACGAAGCAACAACCACAACAACAACAGCAACATGCTGCAGCGCTGCATTTTTTATTGCTGCTGTGTAGGCAATGCAACAGCGGGCGCTGGCAAAAGTAGCAAACATAAAACTGACAGCAACAGAGCCGGCAACAACAAGAACTGCAACAAATTAAAACAAACGAAACAATTTATTTATGTCGTTGTCAGCAGCAGCAGCAGCAGCAGCGGCAACAACAGCAGCAACAACAGCAGCTGATGCTGGCACCGACAACGACTGCGACGCCGACGGCAGCGTCTAAAACAAAAGTGCAAAACAATAAAAATTGCTCAACTGCAAATAATTCACTACAAAATATTTGTAACTATAAATTTATTAGCAAACTCCACAGCAACAACAGCAACAGCAGCAGCAGCAGCAACAGCAGCAGCAACAATAACTTTAGTAAGTTTTATGGCAAATAAATTATAAGCTATCTCAACAATTAAATTAAATTAGTTTACTTACTCACAATTCAAATTGAGCCATTAAACAAGAAGTGCTGCTCTAGTTGAGAGAACGCGATTGACAGATATCCTTTATGAAAGAAATTTATGCTTGTGTCTGATCACAGGGTATATTCTAGTCACGCATGGATTGTACAAATTGGACACAAATTCAGTTTTAGAATTTTAATTCAATTTGGCGACACTTAAGCGTATCACCGCTAGATGGCGCCGTTGTGCTTAAGGCTGCCATAAAACGGCAATAGCATGGCCAAAGTTATAGCAAAAGTTTATGGCAAAGTCGAAAAGCTCGCAGCGCTCTACAAACTGCATGCGCATCTTACTTTATGGCAAAAGCTCGCGGCTACGAAAGCTTTCAGCGCATACCTTCGCTAAAAGTCTCCAAAAGCGTTGCCGAGTTCGAAATAACGGCAAAATATTAAAAATGAAATTAATTTAAATCTATAAAGTGTAAATTAGTTGATATAAACCAACAAGAAATATGGGGCACAAATCAAATTTGCATTGAAATTTAGCTTTTAAATTGTAGTGTCAATAACAATATAAATTCTAATATTAAGCTCGCGGCTACGAAAGCTTTCAGCGCATACCTTCGCTAAAAGTCTCCAAAAGCGTTGCCGAGTTCGAAATAACGGCAAAATATTAAAAATGAAATTAATTTAAATCTATAAAGTGTAAATTAGTTGATATAAACCAACAAGAAATATGGGGCACAAATCAAATTTGCATTGAAATTTAGCTTTTAAATTGTAGTGTCAATAACAATATAAATTCTAATATTAATCTAATATTAACTGCAAGAATATGGAGAAAATTCGATTTTTCCTTTTGTTTTATTGTGAATACATTTTCTTGCATAGTATTTTTTTGTATTTAGTTGCTACGATGACATAGATGGAAAATTTGCATATGGCATATTAGTCGAAACGTGGCCAGAATAAACAATAAGCCAAACGACAAAAAAGGAAATAATAATGGGACATAATAATAATAGTAATCATTTTCAATAATAATAACGCAAATTGTCTGCGGACGTGTCCTTTGACTGCTCATAAATCAAGCAACAAAAAACACAGCCAGCCAACTTTGCGTTAATTGTGAATAATAATAAGAAAAAATAAATAAAGAGGCACAAACAAACTAGCTGCTTCTCTCTATCTCTGTCTGTCTCATGCTCCCAGTCTCTTTCTCTCTCTCTCTCTCTCTCTCTATCTCTCTCTCTCCCTCTGTGTGTGTGTGTGTTGTGCAACCTTTTGTTGCAACATAGCGCCGGAAGGACATTGTTTGCTCAGCGCCCCAAGCATTGTCAATAAATTGTATGTGAGATTTATTGTCTGTGCCGCCTAGAGAAATGGCCCCGAAACCGGACAATGGGCAACACTCGCCACACACAGCCACCCCAACCATCAGTTGGCTCTATCAATTGTTATCCTTGTTGCGTCTATCGTTTCCTTGCGCAACAATTTCCAATTAGTGAGAAATGTGCAAATGTTCTGAGCCTGATAGAAATGCAAAACGAAATGGAATATGAAACCAATTTGCTAGCGAAAATCGAATATAAAAATTGAATCTCTACAAAGGCAACAGCCATAAATGAAGCACATGGTTCAGATCAAAATATAAAATACACACTCATAAAGTGTAAACGAGCACTTTGAGTAATGTATGCCAATTTGATGCTCTGCTACCTTCTGCCACTAATCCACAGCTGGTCGAGGTGTGTGTGTGTAAATGTACCACAAGGCAGCTGCAAAAACTGCATGTGAAAACGCATGCATTCAATGCAAATTTAGCAAAAAATTTAAATTGATTAAGTGCTGTAAAAGGGAAAATGAATTTCAAATAACTATTTGGGCAACAGTTACCCAAATTGAAGAAGCCCAAATTTCAATTACTGTTTACCGGCTAAGTCGATCTGTATCCGAATTGAGTGCTGCATTTTTTTCAAAAGAAGACCAAAAATTATATGAAATTGAATTTGATTTGATAAATTGAATGCTTTTTGCCACACCACACACAATACACTTGCAATCGAGTTGGATGAACTAAACCAAATACTTTAAGCTGCTTAAAGGCCTTCCTGTATCATTTTCAGTTAAGCTACAAAAACAAAAAAAAAAAAAACAAAAATGCTGCAAATGACGCAACATTTAAATGTAATTTGCCCCAAAATTGATCTATAATAATTGGCTACGTGACCAGCCACCATTGAATAATCAAATGTGATTTTAGCTGCAGGACATGTGCGGGCTATCGATAGTTAATGCAATTCCCCAAAACGATTATAGCTGTAAGCGTTGCCCAAATTACCATCAAAGACTCCAAAATTAAAGCGTGACAAATCCCCTGCAGCCAACAACAGAGCAAAGAATTTACTTGGTTGTGGTGACGAGGGGTTGAGGAGTGCCTATTTTGTTGATGCCACAAATGATATATGCGTGTGGCTGGATAATTTCGGATCATATATCATATATCATATATCATTGTGGCAGCTGGATGTGCTCTTCAATCTGTTAAACAATAAAACCTTTCAAGCACGAGCTCATCTGTCATCCGATTAATCCTATGGCAGCTGTGTCTCGCAATGTGAGAAATATAATAATTAAATTTGATTGTTTGAATTCCGGTTGAACACAAGGGCTCAACCTTCAAACGATCGCTATATATGATATAGTATTCTGATCCGGCTGACTCTGACATTTGTACAGCCTGTAACAAAAATCAACTTAAAAATTGAGGAGCTTGTTTGCTTAGAAACGGACAGAAGACAAATCGACTCCAAATATGAATATACTTTAAAGGCTCAACATCAAACTACATCATATGGCTCAAATATGAACAATCAGTCGAAAATTAACATTTCGATTTTGAAATCGAAAACAAGTCGGTCAACTGTAAACTATAGTTACAAATATCTGTCAAACATTAATTGGTGTTCACAACATTTTGTCAACAAGTTCTTCACGAATATAGAGTAAATCCCGCCACATCAATATAACTATTAAATCATATGCTATGGTGTAGAATCGAAATAGTAACAGAAATATGCTTCTATTTGGAGTTGTTGTATTTTGTTGTCGAGAAATTTGTGTTTAAGTTGTGAGTTTCGAGTTGTGAAATGTGAACGAATTGCGTGGCGCTGCTGATGATGATGATGCTGCAACTGAGATAGAGCCGCCGCCTCGAGTTGTTGGCTTCGAGTTGTTGCACAAACTTGTAGAACATGAAAACGACATGCCTGGGAAATGAAAATGGACTAAAGCCAAAGAACACACAGCAAACAGCAGGAAAATGACGCCAGAAGGCAGCCAGAAACTCGCAAGCTGACAGCGATCGCTGGCAATGCGGGGGAAGTGGGGAAGCAGGCTCATTAACTTGGCATTGTATGTACACTCACACACACACACACACACACACACACACACACACACAGAGACAGACACGCACACAGAGAGACAAACACATGATGTGTGTTTGCGACTTTCAATTGCGTTGCAATTACTTCTAGTTTCTATTTAGATACGGGAATAGACTTTCATACACATAAAATATATATACAAATATACATATATAACTTTTTTATTTTTTGTTTTTCCTCTTCTATTTATTTATTTATTTATTTTTATTTTTTTTTTTTGGATTTGATTTGTCGTCTCTTTGGCAGGAAATTGAGAAAAGTTTTTTCCGTCGTCACACAGAGAGCGGAAAACTTTACTAATTAGAAATAATGCCGCCACATACAACAACCGTTAAGCTTGGTAGTAATACACATCTTAGATCCGAATACTCTAATCCCCCTCATGCACATATGTATATATATATATACATATATATAAGTGAGTTTATATGCGTTTATATGGCTGTAGTTAAATAGTTAGTTAACTTCAGACCGGGACGCGAAGAGGAAGACCACAAAATCGCACAGGTGACAAAGAGTACTTAATTTTTATTTTTATTTTTATATTTCTTTTTTTGCTCTTTTCTCTATATTTTTCTGTATTTTATTTTCCTGTTGAACTAAAAAGTTTGTCGTACAATAAATCAACGATAGCCTATGGGAGCACTTAAGTAAATACCCAGCGACGAATACTATCTACTCATTTAATTTATGTTTTTGGATGTCTGCTTTAGTTTCCCAATTTACTAGAATTTTTATAAATATAAATATTATATATTTTACATTATTTAGGAATTTATTACAGTTGCTTGTTAGAAATCTTCATTAACTTTGTGAAACGTTTGGGTTTCTTCTCATATTGATTTGATATTCTACTCATAATTTATATATTTAATTATTTTGTTTACACTTGTTACAATTGTTATAATTTCCAACGAGCCGTGACAACGTTTTCGACAATTTTGTCGCCATCTCCGTTTTAACAGCAAATGCAGATAGAAGTTTTCTATTTTTTTATATTTTTTTTTTAATTTTTAGCATGACGTTTTTTTCCTTCTTCTAATTGTTGCAGGCAAAAATGCGGCAGCTGCGGGCGCCTGCATGGCCAAAGGTACACACACACACACGCTAACACACACAAAGGGATCATTTAGGCCAAGAGCGTGAAAATTATTCGCCTGCTGTGGCAGTAAATCATGAGGCACAAAATGCAATTAGACGCATTAGCGTGTCGCCCCAAAGGAAAAGAGGGGAGGGGCGTGTGCCAGCGGAAGTGCGGGAGGGCGGGCAACTCATATTTGTAGAGGCATGTAGTAGGTCACACACACACACACACACACACAAGCATTAAGGACAATTTTACGCATAAATTGGCAGAAAAAAAAAAAAAGAGCAAAAAAAAAAACAACAAAAAATATAAGAAGCAAAAAATAATTAGAACATTTTCAATTTGCGGTTTAATTAAATCACACAAAATGTCAATCAAAAACAGGCAAGCCGGCAGCTACAAATAACAGCATCTAATTAGTTACCAAAAATAATAAAGGCAAAATTTTAGGGAGGAGAATGCGAAAGAGAATGAGAAGGAGACACAGAGGCAGACTGCGACTGCGACTGCGACTTCGACTCGACTGCGACTGAGAAATAGAAATTTGTTGTGGCATTTGCATTTTATTTGGTCACAAATTGAAAAATGCGACAGCAAAGCCAAAGCAAAAGCAATCAAATTACGATGCCCAATGCCTAGAGAGAGGAGGCGGAATAGGGCAGGCTACGGGCGGGAGAGAGAGGGAGAGCCATGTAGAGCGAGGAGTACAGCCCCCAAGCCAACATCAAATATTTATGCCACTCGCAGCGCAGTCTAAAAATGAAATCGAAATCCACAGCGGGGGTTGAGCATGGTGGGTGGTGGGTGGCGGGTGGTGGGTGGCGGTTGGTGGGCGATGGGAAAGTGTACAGAGACAGGGTGGTCTGTTGCCACGGGCCACGCTTATTCGGCCCGCAAATTAGCTATCCAATTGGCAATGACAACGCCATGTGAGACCTTCTGGCCAACTACTGCATAAATCGCCCGTATTTTGACAATTTGGCATTCTGCTGCATTCTGTGTACTGCATGCTGCGGCTCCATGAATATAGCAGCGATATGCCACCAAAATTCCCAACATTTTTGGCCATATATATGCTACAGCATTAAGCTGCCATGGCAACAATCATTCAGTTTCATTTATTTTCTTTTTTTTGATGCCTAATGAAATTTAAATAATTTAAAAACAGTTGCTGATCATTTTAGATGCATATGCAAATATTTTGCACATATTTTCATAGTGTGTATATAGAAGACTGTGCACATGGCTATATCTCGACTCGGCTGCTGATCCTGATCAAGAATATATATACACATATATATATGCATTAGTGAGTCGATGAGATTAAATTCGTTCAATGTATAAAAAAACACACCTGCCTGTTATTGATACTATGAAATATATATATATATATATAACAACAAAAAAATACACCAACACCATTGAAGCCGACGGATTTTTTATAGTTGCTGTGCACTTTTTATCTCTGAAAATTGTCTGCCAACTTTATTTTGAATGCGAAACACAATAAACAAAAAAAAAAACAAAATAAACAAAATGTAATTTAACAACGATGGCAAAAAGCAAATCAAAATCTACTTGTTCAATTTCAGCTCAATTTCAAATTGTTTTTTTTTTTTGTTTTACAATAAAAAGCTTATAAAATTACAAATTAAAAGCATTTTGGCCAATATTTTCGGTTAATTTGTGCAAATATGAAATGACATTAAAACCATAGAGGATTATTCCAATTTGGTTTTTAGTTTAGCTTCGGGCGTACGCCAAGTAGTTGATGGAATAGGTTTTGAGGAGTGGTACCCACTAACTTTGAAGTCGTCTAAAATGACAACATTTTTCATTGGATTTGCTCTCAGTTTTGCGCTCAGTTTTCGCCGACAACGTGGTTAATTGAGTTGCCTGACAACTGAGTCGCTGTCGCAAAGTTACCCAACTAACTAAGCAGCTGCAATCGGCTGGTTGGGCAAGTTAACAATTTTTTTTTTTTTTTTTTTTTTTTTTTTTTTGCCTATGATTCGAAGGTTTTCGCTTCTCTTAGATCTTTGGCTGGATGTTTAATAAATAGCTTTCGTTTAGAATTCACCTGTATTCGGTTTCCGTTTTATTATTATTATTTTTGTTATTCTTGCTTGTGGCAACAAGCATTAAGTCTCTCGAGGACAGCATTTGGGCTGCTGCACTTTGTGCGATTTTTGTCCTTACATGCAGCTTTACAATTTATTTGCATCCGACAAACGATTGTGTTGCTCCCTGAGGGGCATAGATAGACTAGAGTTTTGCAATTGCTTCTTGCATGACATTCACAAATGCAACGCTTAAGCTGAGCTCGTACTCTCTGCAGGGAACCTCCTCTCTCCGTGGGAGAGTGCAAGTAAACAAGCAATTATTCGATTCTTGAGTTCCACAAATAACAGTAGGGAAAAAAACATAGTTTAAACCTTCACAAATCTAAACAGAATACTTGCGATCATTTTGCCAAACTGGCTTTTCAATCGCATAATATTGAAGTATTAGTTGAATGGTTAACCAAGCAAATAACCAAAGCCAAACCGGCTAAAAACATGATATTTATTTGAGGTTTTAGAGGGGGTCGGAGGGTGTGTGGCAGGTCATTAATTATAATGAGTGTGGGCGGCTTGTGTTGCTTTTGTGCGTGTGTTGTTGAATTTATATTAATCATACGCCACGTGGAACGCTTTAAATGTTTCGACTTTAAAGCAAGGAACCTGCCCGTAGAAAGGGCAGGTGTAGATTTATGCGGAGGTTGTGAGTGAGTGTGGGGGGTGGGGGGGTCGGGGGAGGTGAGTGGGGTGGTAACAGACTGTTTGTAGTTTGGTTTTCGCTTTGTTGTGGCTGCAACAGCAATTGCTGCTCTTGTTGATGTTGGGCAAAATGCAAATTCAAGAGCGCGCATAAATCCAAAAGTCCACTTCGCACAAAAAAAAAAAAAAGAAATAAAAATAAAATCACTGAAAAACGAGCCGAGCAAAAGGGGCTGCCTAAAGAGGGGCGGGAGGGGGGGGTTTAGGCAGGCATGGAGTGTTGCTTGCCGCTTTGTGGTTTATTTACGAATAAAGCCCGAGCAGCAGCAACAAAGTACTAAAAAAAAATAAATAAATATATATTTGATATTCTGTTCGCTTTATTGCGGCTGCTGCAACTGATGTTGAAATTGTGCAAAAGTTGTAAAAGGCGGCACGGCACGGCGGAGACAGCGTTCTGCGGCAATTTGTTGTAATTGCATTTTATGTATATATATATGTATGTACAACACATATACCTATGTATGTGTGTGTGTGTGTGTGTGTGTATTGTTTGGTTCTTCATCATCTTGCGCATCATTAGAGTTTGTGCAGCAGCAAAACCAATTTCAATGACTCCTCCCCATTCCTAATCTTGAATGTGCTACATTGCGGCAACTAATGAGAGTCGCATTCGCCGCTGCAATACAAATCCAAAAGCAAATTAAAAATTGCTCAAACAACAAAAAGCCAAAAACCCAAACAACAACAACAACTGAACTGCAATTGCATTTTGAAGTTGCCGTCTCAAGTGGCACAGCATTCAGCTTGCAAAACAAACCCTGACATCGCAAACATCCCACAGCCAACCTCTCCACCCAAAAACCAAAAGTGATTTTTTATATTTTGTTTTTTTTTCTATTCAGAAAATAACTAATGGATTGAAGCTGTCCGCCATTGTGGCTCTCAGTGGCGTTTCTGTTTAAGCTTTAAGCGCAATCCACCAACTTCAAGCCACAACCAGCCAAATTCATCCTGAATCCAAACTGAAGTTGACTTGGAAGCCCCACACAAAACGAAGGGAATTGCATGCAACTATTATGCTTGAGATGAATCTATAAAAGTGCACAACAAGTATTGAATGTACCCAACAAAATTCAGCACACCTTTAAGCCCAGCATAAATTTCAACTAAAGCATTTGCCCAGCAAAATGCAACCAAATTCAAATTCAAATAATTATTCTGGGCTATATATTTTTGCAGAGTTCAATTATCAGGAGAAAAAAATAATAATAAATATTGAGAATATCAAACAACTACATAATTTGCGTTAGCTTTTGCTTTTGCCTTTGCATTTCACCTCAACTTTTTTTTGGGATCAAAGTGGAAGGCAGTAAATTTGCACAGAATTCATAATTGTCCAGTGAACTGGAATGCAAATGAGATGTGTGTGTGTGTGAGTGTGTGTGTGTGTGGGAAAGGAAACAGCTTTGCTAACCTGTTGTTTGCCTGATTAATCGAAGAAAAAAATAGATATTTATAATGCACAGATGTTGTTTTAATTTGAATTCAACTTTATTGTGTAATCAAGCAAAAATATTCAATTGAGAAATGTTGAATTTCCATTAAATCTGTTTATATGCTCAGAGACATCTCTGGTGCTCCACGATACGTGAGTAACTTCAGTCACCTGACAGTCACACAACAAATTAACCGATATACGAGGCGGTATAATGACCGGTTGCACAACCACATCAACCCGTTGGCTTGCACACTTGGGTCAAATACAACGCGCATCAGGTTGAAGCGCCTAAACCAGCGACCTGTGGACTGTTGGGCGTTAAATTAATGTGCTACAAATGTAATATTTAATGTTATTTATTATCTGCTAAAACCAGTTCTATGTTTATTATTATGATTCTAATTCACTGGTATTTTTCATTCATACCTTTTACAAATCAATGTTTTATATCCTTTAAATATGTTGATTAATGTTTAAATATAATTGCATCTGTAAGTCGGATAATAGCAAACGGCAAAATGCTCAGCTTATTACACTTAATGTCCCTCCTTAAATATTTAAATCAAACGCAAAACAGCTGTAATTATAAATGCTGACTTATCGCAGAAAAAAAGCATGCACACACAGAAAAATAAAAAAATTAAATTAAGAATGAAGGGGGGCGCGGTGAAGGGATGTGGCAAATCGCATCAGTTCCTGGGGGTTTCAATGCGGTTGGTAGCCGCTGGTTTTGTTTGCTAGTTGCTTGCCGGCGATTATGCAAATGCAGAAGACAAAAACACACACACACACACAAACACACACACACACACACACACACACATACACAAACACACACACACACACACATACACAAACCCAAGCACACAGATACTGTGGGTAAGTTGGTGGAGTTGGGTGTTGCAGCTGGGCTGTTGGCTAAGTTAAACATGCATTTGCTGTGTGCGGCAAAGTTATAAATATAAATTAAGCAAATGTGTTGTATAAATTGTTGTTGCTCTTCTTGTTAGTCGACTCCTCGCCAAGGTGTATTAATATCTGTGTGTGTGTGTGTGTGTGTGTGTATGTGTGTGTGTGTGTGTGTGTGTGTGTGTGTGTGCGGTGCTAACGGCAAAGTGGTCGCAAAAATTACGAGCTACAAGTACAGGAGACAACTTGCACCAGCAACAGCAACAGCAGCAGTGTTGCATCCGCAACCCAGTTGCAACTAACTGCCTGGCAAGAGTACATTGCAAACCATTTCAGGTAGATGCTAAAGTAGACTCATACAGAAAGTAAGCTAAAACTAAATAAGCACAAACTCATTCGCTTAGAACATTTTAATATCACTTCTATTTGACAAATATATTTTTTATTTAATGTTGAATAAGAACCCTGCACGGTTTTTTAAATAAATTTAAGTTACGAATTAAAATATTTAAATAAAATGGCAGAAATTCAATTCAAGCTTTGAAATAAAGGATATAAAAAATCTGGCGATAATCGAATTTACAATGGTCCAATATTTATTGCAATTGGGGTAACCATAAAGGAATATATCATATTGATACATTTATTTATTGCAATTGGGGTAACCAATATATATCCATTCTAACACAAAGGAATATATCATATTGATATATTTCAAGTGGTGATATATCAAATTTGTTAAGGTAAACAACACTATACAAACAGCAATAGGCAAAAACAGCTGACTGGATGGGATTTAAAATATAAAAAAAATAATAGATAAAATAAAGGAAAAAATACGATCATAATATAGACATTTTTATTGTTCATACATACATATATCTCAGAGATGTCAGACATATATATATATATATATATATATATATATATATATATATATTATTATGCAAATCAGTATTTAAACATTACTTTTCTGCTTTAATCAGTTCCCTTAGTTGAGCAAGGAGTGTTCCAAGTTTTAGCTTCGGTTCCCACTGGGTCACCACGAAACAAATTGAAAGCAATTTAAAATTAGTGAGCAAGTGTGTGTGCATGTGTGTGTAGGTGTGTGTTAGTATATGTGCGTGTGTGTGAGTGTGTGTGTGTGTGTGGCAGTGTGTCTGCCTATACACTGATACCACAATATTTGCATATCATATATGCATAAACACACGCGACATTCCGTGCAGACAGTTGCAATTAAGTTAGATGCCCGTGCCGCAGCTGTGTGTGTGTGTGTGTGTGTGTGTGGGTGTGTGTATGTGTGTGTGTGTGTGATGAGTGATGATACTGTACAAATGAGTCAACAACAATTGAACACAAAGAAACAACAACAAACTCGGTAGGCAGTTTCCGTCTGCCACCTGAACTTAGTCAATCAGTCAACAGAGGCGATGACAACAACGAGAACAACAACAAGAGTTTTGCGACAAACTAACAGGCATTTGCAGATGTCAAGGATGTAGTTAAATATGCACATGCATCATGTAAATGCACATGCACACACACAGACACACACACACACACACACTCACACACACAGGCAAAAGGGCAGCACCCACACACGCAGGATAAAACAGGCTGCAGACAATTTGCATTGCCTACTTTTGGGCTGGCAATTTTCAAGTGGCTTGCAACATCTAAGCAGAAATCGACACAGAGACGGAAAGAGACCAATAGAGCGAAAGAGAGAGAGAGGCAGAGAGAGAGAGAGAGAGAGATAGAGAGAGAGAGAGCAACACTAAATGTCTGCGCATTGAACAAATGATTTAATTTGTATTTGGTATCCGTATTTAATGAAACTATTTGCAATCTATTTGACATCTACACAAATATCAAGTGCTTAAACTAATTACGTTAATTGCGAGTAATTAAGCTAACTTTCGCTTCCAACTAACTAGAGCAAAAAAGCTTTTGAAAATTATAAAATATATATATATATGTACATATATACAATAAATATTGAATTGCGTAAATAAAGTTACAGCTTGCAGCTGACATTGTTAGCAAGCCAAAACGAGTTGATTCCGATTTATTTTTCCAAATGTTTGTATGGTATTTGTTTATGTATTGGTATCTTTATATTTACGGTACAAATAATAATTATTCCGTTATTTAGCTTATACAAAAATGTTGAATTTATTCGAATTCCGATATTCATTACATTTCTACATTTCCACATTTGCTACAAATACATTTTTAATCTGCACAGAGCATTTATAAATTAATGATTACTAAAAATAAATTAATGGACCAAGAGTAAATGTCCAACTCATCGAATCAACTTCGTCATGTATGTATGTATGTATGTATGTATATATATATATATATGTGAAGATTCGCTTATCGCTCGACAGCGCATCGAGGGATATTTATGACAACAGCATCTATTTTTTGTGTGATAGCTCTAGTCACGCTTATCGTGCACTTAATATATGCATTATCATTGCTGATTACGTGTCACCCGCTGCTTATCGCATAAATTTCTCCCATACACACACACACACACACACACACACGCACACACACGCACCCTCAGTGGTAATTCCTTTAACCGTTAGCTTTATTCAGCGTACACGTTGCGCAAATACAATTGCATTTTCCGCTACTTCATTGCTATGTGCACTTTTCACTTAATTGCTCACATTCAGAGCGACACACGCACGCACACACATTCTGTCAGTTGTGGAACTATTCAAATCATAAAATTAGCAGCACACTTTACACACAGCCACAACAGTTACACACACACACACAAGCACACACGCAGACAAAATCAATTAAAACACAAAAGCGCACACAGCTAAGGCACGCAAAAAAGTCGAGCTCAACAAAAAAAAAAACAAAAAAAAAAAACAAGAAAAAAAAAACAAGAAAAGTTGTGCTGGAATGCGTTTTAATGTACTTGAACGACAAACGCATACCCTGTTCAAAAGCTCTTTCCGCTAAACCAAATTTAATTCAAGTCCTCCATATTCTTATTTGAAATCAATCAATCAAACATCATATATCAAATAGCACATTAACTTAAGTAGTCCTCGAGTCAAGAATTGTCAACTTTGTGCAAGTTTAAATTAAATTCATTTAAGCTGATTTAATTTGATATAAAATTTGTGAACTTCAAATTTATTTCATTTAATTGAGTTTCAAAATTCAAAATATACTAAAGTCCAACTTTAACTATAACTGAAAAAAACAAAAACCCAAAACTCAATCTTTTCATCCATCAAAAGAAAAAAGAATATATATATATATATATATGTATACGTACTTTCTCTTTTAAGCAATTTACATATTTTGTCAAAATAGAAAATCAAAAAACGCAGAGATTTACTTGTCAACCCCAAGAGCACATTCTTATTTTTGAAGCCAACTTGAGTCGAGAAGAATTTTAACAAAATATATTAATCATATTCTCAAGTATTTTACATTATTAAGATGCAAAACAAATATGAAATATCTCAGTTTTGGTCTCACTTGCATATACCCTCATCATTTTACTAGACGCTTGTCTATACGCCGAGTACAAAGCAGGTAAGGGACTATGGGAGTTGAATGAAGATTGGTGGATGGTGGGAGCTGGTAGCTGGTAGCTGGTAGCCGGTTGGAGTCATAGGGTGTAGATGTAAGGCAGCATGAAATCGCTTGGTCGCCGCATGGTATGCAACGACATGGGTCGTGAGTTGGGCTTCGCATTTTTGTTGCATAACTTGCGGCGCTTTTGTGGCCAAAATACCCGCACAGGTGGAGCTCCCAACTCTTATGTCTCTCTGTGCGTGTATGTATGTGTGTGTGTGTGTGTGTGTGTGTGTGTGTGTATGTGTGTGTGTGTGTGTGTGTGAATGTGCGGGTGTGCGCGTGTCTGATATAAAATGCAAATGCTTTAATTAAAAGCTTTGCAGCATCACTAAAGCAAGCGCGTGACGACGCGAGCTGGAATGAGCTACGGGTGCGGGGAGGGGGGCCAGTTGGGGATGGGGGTATGTGTGTGGCAGTTGCTGGTGGGTGTGTTGCATAGTTTTTAAAGTTTTGGAGGCGCGTGTCGCTATTCTGCTAACAGTTTGTCTTCGCCTTTGGGGCAAGGAACAAGAGCACAACACCGAACAGGTGGAGCTCACCCAATCCCGCCTCCCTACCCCCTCCCTTGCTGTCTCATCTTTATGGTGATTTTGTGGGTCGGAGGTGCGTATGTGTGTTGGATGGAGGGAGGGGGTGGGGGGATGGATGGGTGTTGGTGGTGTATGGGATGCAGCATTTGCCACATGTTAGTTGTGATTTTTATTGCGACCCCCCACAAAATTATGAGATTTCAAAGAATCATTTTCTGTTTCGCCTCCATTAGTTGTTGTTGTTGCTGTTGTTGCTGTTGTTTCTGTTACTGTTCTTGCCATTGTTGTTGCACACAGTGGAATGCCAAACAACAGGAACCACAGCCACTGCCACAGCCACACCCCCAATAGCAGACGTCTCCACCCCTCCAACCACACCACAGCTGGCTTTGTCTGCTGTATTTCTGCTGTGCTTTGCATAAATTTCGTAGCCACCACCCAAAAAAGGAAAAAAAAAAAAGAAGAAAAAAAAAGCAAAAAGCAAAAAGGAAGAAAAAAATATTCACTCGGTAATACTTAGCTGCAGATGATTATGTAGCAAAAATAGGAAAGTCACCCTAGCCCTTGCCTAGCTCGCCCCCAAAACTGAAACAGGTATATATATATACATACATATGTATATATCCTCTAGATATATATATATATACATATATACTCTATATATACACTTTACGGCATGTCTGCATGTCTTCATTAAATGCCAGCAAATTTGTTAATCATGCTGTTCATTTATACAATATTCTTCCGTTGAATTCGAATTGAATTCGTCTGGCGAAAATGCGAAAATTGGCATTTTCAAGTGAGTTCATTAATGAGTAAATACAACAACAAATAGAAAATTGAAGAAAATCAAGTGACGTGAAGGAAGAGGGTGGGGGGCGGCGGGGGGGTAATATGGGAAATGAGTGCTTAAAAAGGTTTCGCAACTCGGACCCAAAACACAAAAGCGTCGCACAAACTTTGACAACAGGCACGAAAAAAAAAAAAAAAAAAAAAAAACAGCAAGAAAAGAATGAAGATGAAAAAAAGTGCCCATGACAACCGGAATTGAAAGTTTGGGATTGGCATTGGAGGAGAAGCCGAGAAATTCCAGAATTGAAATGAATTCAAATTCAATTCTATTTCAATTTCGTTTTCATTCTCTTATGTTGAAGTTGCGCTTATTAAATTCATTTGAATACTTAAGTGCTTATTTATTTTCTGTTTATCTTTTGCGATAATAGAAAATTGATTAAATTTCACCTGGTCAACTCGACGCTGATTACGATTGAAAAACAATATCCACATATTAAATTCTATATATAAATATATATATATGTATATACAAATTTCAATTTGTAATTTCGGCTTATGCAATTCATGGAGATCTGTCACACATGAACCTAAGCATTAACTAATTAAATTACTAACCAGCATTAAATTACTTTAAGCGAATGCTAATGCTGTCATGTTACAGCTTGCTTGTATAATTATCACATGGCAACCGAAAACAAATTGGCCAAACTTAAATATGCCAATGTTGGGTATTATCATTGACTTTAGTCGACTTGGCATCGACAATTGAACAACCGAGCAGTCCAAAGTAACTAACAATATCAACATTTGTATGCCTCGCAGCCAATTAGAAAATCAGCTGAAAACTTATTGATGCCGACTTCCAGGATACACAGCTACTGGGACAGGAGAGGAGAGGAGAGGAGAGGAGAGGACAGAAACCGAACTGAACAGCAAATGAGAACAGCAATTGGTTAATGAGACTGGCCCTGCCCCCATCTCCCAATGGGCGAACAGAGACTGGGATGGAACACAATAAATCACATAATTAATTAAGTTCGTATGCCCTAACCAGTGGCTATTATAACTTTACAACTAAATTTGTGATGTATGAAAATGAAAGCGGTCTAAACCGCTGTGTGTACTTTAGAACCGATTGTTATAGACAAATTTTTGCGACTTTTTATGTAAACTAGTCAATTGACTTATAGCCCGATTACCCACTATCAACATTTTCTACATTCTCGACTGTCTACAGAATGTAAAGTTGTGGCCTGTTCATGCTGTTCCCACAAGGGGTAATAATATAATATAATTTAATTCATGTCATTTTTGAGTATGCTGTTTATTTCATCTTATTTATTTGCAGAAAACTATCGACTATAATAATTTGTTTTATCTGACAGTGTGTTTTCATTCTGGAGAGATACATACTATATATAAGCCGAGAAGCTATTTTATTTAAATCAAGCGATAATTTTGCCAATCATACGTTAAGGACAACAATGTGATTTTAACAAATGTTGGGCATAGAATGGAATCCGGTCTTTAAATATTGATCTTTATTTTTCCTGAATAATAATTGTAAGCAAAATCAGCCGTAACAAATTGGAATACCTTTCGAAAAGTGTATTGAAGTTATTCGAGCAACTGTTTTATTTCAATCGATATTACTTAGTAGTAGTAGAAGAATCTTGTTTTTTTTTATATACAATTTTAAATTCAATTAGGTGAATGAATATAATATTGAATAAAAACGTGTAACTGTATTAGAACTGACTATTACTGTTCGCTGTGTTTCTGTTTCTTTTATTGTATTTTTTTTTTTTTATGATTGCAGGCAAACACGAAACGGAAGGTAGGCAAAGTTGTTAACAATGTTGGCGACTTCATTAGCTGGCCAACGGGAGTGGCAAAACACGCATTGCTAAGTGTGTAAGCGTGTCTGTGTGTGTAAGCGTGTCTGTGTGTGTCTGTGTGTGTCTGTGTGTGTGTGTGTATGTGTGTGTTTGTGTGTGTGTGTCTGTGCTTGTATGTGTGTGTTATGGGTGTGTAGGTAAATCGCGTAAAATGAGCTGAGTAAAAGTGCGGAGTCTATTCGAGGCGAAAAAAAAAACTGAGCAACATTTATATCATGCTTAACTAATTGCAGAAGCTCGCTAGTAACAGAGCAGCATGGGGCAGGGTATTTATGTGTGTGTGTGTGTGTGTGTGTATGTGTGTGTGCTCATGTATGGTAATAACATTAATTCTCATAAGCATAATGCTTTCAAAAATGGAGCAAAAGAGCGAAGCGAACTATACATATATATATACACAGTTGCGGTCAATTAAATATGAGTGCTGCTTCTCAAAGGATTTGTATGAAAATATAAATATAATAAACATAATTGTGGTGGCAAAATCGCGACCTCTTCAAAATATTAAATATGAAGCAAAAATTCTATGGAATTCTGGAAATCTTTTAAAATACCATTATTTTCCAAATACTAAATATAGTAAAATATAAACATCCATCATTTTTAGTTTCTATAAGCCGAAAGCTGAAAAAACTTCACAATTATTTCAAAACTATTATGACAAAATTAAATCATAATTTAATAAAAATATATATAAAAATAATTAAATATTAACTTATCGGCAGCTTTGATTGCTTGTGTTTAAATCAAGTTTGCATAATTTTTTAACTACATTTGAAGTATTTTTTTTTGTAATTTTCCAAATGATATGCGTGCACTACTATTATTTTGACCGCAGCTGTATATATCACTATATATATGTATAGATA
>JAWNMU010000058.1:0-193145 GCA_035043665.1 Drosophila quasianomalipes
ACGACTCATCTGATTGCACTCACAGACACCTGCCTCCCTTGTTCTCCATTATCTTTCGGGAAATGGCGGAACCACTCAAATGACCATCACGTCCGACCACACGTTTAACGTAAGTCCCTACATTATCGTCGATTTTTATATTGGCTGGCCTTTTTGGCTTCTCGTTCCACGAAAATCCTTTGTGGAACTTCCCACTCCCCTTGAAAGCTACTGTGTGCCTACTGATCTTTTAAGGTGTCGAGATATGAGTCGTATAGAGGAGACTTTTTTCTTCGCCAAGTCGTAAATTTCTTTCTTCTGAGAAGCGGTAATGTACCTCTTCTTTCCGTGGCGGTGGTCCTTCCTCAATCGTGTCATAGTTCCTGCCAAAAATTACATGAGGTAGAGGAGAAGCCTAGAAAGGCATTGATGTTCATAATCAAACATGCGAGGTTACAAAACAGAGAATTAATTCACGCAAAAGATATGCATAGTTCAATAATACATTATACAAATGCTTGGCCAAAATATACAAAGTTATCTGATGGGGAAGTTACACAAGGTTTTGTTGAGTTGAAAAGTGGGAGTTTTAGATTCCCATTATTTATCGTTTTGAATAAAACATTTAAGGAAATAAAAACGGGAAATACACACCAGACAAAAACATTGTTTTATTCATACACGTGAGACATATATACATACATGATCCTTACACCATAGTATATATGTGCCCCGATCTGTTGAAATACTATTACACATTCTAACTGTATAAAAAAATGTTCTCAAGTTGTATGAATTAAAACCACACACAAATACAGTCGTTTGGAACTAGGAGTGGTGTTAAATGGGTCAAATGCCTAGTAATGTCACTTATGCATCACAGTATGCGTGTGAATGACTACTTTTTCACTTTTTAGCGATACACATATTTACATGATTTTAATTGGATGTCTATAAATTAACTAAGCAGAACTTTATTCTGTGTTTACGAGCACCTACAAAACATTATATTACTGCACTGAAAACTTTGTTCTGCAAGGAAAACAATAGACAAAAATATGTGCATAATTGGGAGGAATACAAAAAAAAACTGAAAATAATAAATAGCATAAGAGACCTAGCCCATTTCAATAGACTTCGGGGGCAAACGAAGGCGCCTACAAAGAAGCATCAGCTAAAAGTACATGCTTCAAGATCGTGACATAAATAACAAAACAATACATCAGGGAAGAGAGAAAAGAAAGATACTAAAATAGGATTGAATGAGAAACAAATACTTGTTCAAATGCGTTAAGCAGCGAGTCGACATAAAAGAGTCGAATGTGGGTGAGAGGAAGATAGTAGCGAAATAGGGTAGCAGACGAGGGTTGTTGTGCTCAAAGATAGTTGTTGAAGAACTATGAAATGCACCCTCTACATGCAGGAGACAAGTAGAAACCAAACTGCATACACTTCATTCCACCGCATTCAGAATGCATACATCCAGGAAATTTCCCTCCCCACACACAACAGAATATGCTATCTCTTGTCTAGAACACTTGATAACACTAATATGTGTTACACATTTACAGAGCAGGGAGAGCATCAGGGGCAGAAGGAGGTGTCCCTGCTGCTGAGCGTTGTAGAGCTGAGCCTGTTCCATGAAGATGGCATACATGGTAAGGGGCAAACAACACGGCGCAAGAAGACCCAGCGTACCAAGAAAGAACTCCAATCTTAGACGCAGCGATTGACGAATCCCTTTCTAGTCTCCTCCCCAGCCCCGGTAGTTACCTTGTAGGACTTAGAGTTGTGAACCTTCTCAGAAATCCACTGTTATTATTGTATGCCGAAGTCAACGATCGAGGATGAGTGAAAAGCGAATTGAAATTGTCCCGGAAAAATTTGTCATGATAGATGTTTAGATCAGAATGAATCATTATTCCAAGACGTTGTAATGTACGTATGTCATATAAACCTTAGTTAGATGCATAAATGAACTGTTGGGATCCATGTTTAAGAAACCGCACGACTTGAGTGAATCTGTCAGCGCAAGAGTCCACAGATCAGAAGAAACCAGATAATTAAGGTGTGTGCAGAAAATGTGCGGTGTGGATGGAACTTGTTCTTGCAGAGAATTAGAAGCGAGACCATACCTGTCCGAAAGTGGGGAGAGGGTCCAAGGTGTCATCCTCCTCATACTCGTCGACATTCACATCCTCCTCATCAACAACAGGAGAGGCAGCAACAGTCTTCTCATCAGCAAAGTACTTGCTCGACATGTCTGCAAAAGTTTGGAAAAAAAAAACAAGATGTGAATTGAATATATGGTTGACGTTAACATAAATCCCTTGTTTCTATGAAAAATCCCTATGCAGAATAATCAACATCCTTCAGAATCGTCAAGCAGTACGTCTACCATTAACAAGCCCGAACAATTCCTCAAATTGAGATTATTCGTAATTATATTATTCGAATTACTATATACAAAATAGGGAAATGGTTGAACTTCTCTTCTATCCCAAATTTGTCTATGGTCCATGAGATATTGTGTGAGGTACGGTTAAGGTTTTGCATGTTTAGAAGCCTTGGGATTATTTATTTTTTCTTCTTGTTTTTTCATTTGTGTGTTTAAATTGCTTCTACAAATTGTAGGACCTACAGGGAAAAAAAATGGAGGGAAACCTTACGTAACTTGGAAACAGCATTCACGGCATAAAATAGAAGTGACAAGTAAAACATAATAGTGAGGCACATGTATATATGCCATGTAGCATTGGTGAACATGAGTACTTGAACAAGAATTTGTATTATTCTGAACTCTTAGTAGCAACTCATTCAAATTCACAAATATAAATAATTCCTTAATGAAAGTCAACTAGGTATTTAGCGTTCAGACAATAAATATACCTCATATAAAAGAAATGTTAGCGTCCAAACTTATATAACCCGTATTATTGTGAGGGGTGGTATCATCTGTTAAAAATCATGTCAGGCTCTTTTTCTCGATGTTAAGCATATATTTACAATGTCATATTTATTCAAATTATATATACCAGTCCCACCATGCAAACCTTTTTTCGCTTGGAAAATAAGAGAGACGAGCATATACTGTTATTTGAACAGCGATAGTGCCGCGTTCATGACTTTCCATTAATAATGCTAAATGAAAGATCAACTTGTAATTTTTGTTCAAGTGATTTTGAGTAGATCTCTGCTAAAGTTGAACTTTTTTTTTCTCTTCTTTTTCTTATTCTTTGGGTCCTGGTCTTTTTTGTTTGTTCAAGAAGAAAAGTGTCGTATTCTAACGAATCATCCATGCAAATATGTGCATATTAAATATCAATATTTCAAAATAGGTCACCTTATTATATCTCATTTTGGAACATTGAATGACACCTTTGTTCCTCTAAAATAGATATAAGACAGCGCTTGACCGAAAATCTGCAGAGTTGTATTCCCAACCTTCTACAGTCTTTACTAGTCATTTTTTTTAAACTAGGTTTTTCAACTTTTTAAGTAGACCTTCCTCGCCATTCTCCTTTACTTTGCGCGTCATACAAATAAGAATGGATCGGGGAACTCGAACGCCGAACGAGAGCTCGGAAATATTGCAGAATGTTGATGGCTGTGTAATTAGTTCACTTGAAGCAAGGACAGCGCCTTATAAAAATGAGCAGCACAACCCAGAAGTGGATATAGTAGGAGCTTCAGATGTTTTGCGAAAAGATGAGAATGAGAATATGCGTTTGAATCGAGAAAAGGCAGATCGTAGAGTTGATGAAATAGGTAGTGAAAAGAGCTCCATCCCGGAGTATGGCGTAGATAATGAGTTATGTTCCATGGAGAAGAGCAGCTGTCCTGAAGTTGTTTCCCTGCTTTCTGGTGAGGGGAATTCGTCGGGTATAAACATGAGCAGTGGGAATGGATTCGAAAGTGTGAAGAATAATAGTTTCTCAGGTCATGGCAGCTTTATGAATAATGCTGAGGAGTCACCTTTGCTCTTCACTCCTATGAAAACGCTGAATCATAGTACTGCATATACACCATCCCTTTATTCATCCCTATCATCTTCTCCTTCTCTTTGCTCTGATTCCCCCCACTCTTCTGTCTCCCGCTACATGAATGGGCCTTTCTTGCCCCTATTACTCCTATCTCTGCCATCTTCTCCTCCTCCCCTGCAGGGTCTTTCGTCTCCTCAGTAAATCCAGAGAGTGTCATTAAGGGCGCAATGACAGTAGGTACTAAAGAACGAAGTGGAAAAAGACTAAGTAGAGGGTATGCGTTTGACTCAGATAAGAAGAAGACGAAGACACGAGGCCGAGTGCCTCAGAAGTATCAGATGGAGAGAATGAGGAGTCGCAGCAGAAGGGAGAACGCGACACCAGGGGAATTAGAAACACGGAGAGGGATGGGAGGGGCTGTGAGGAAGAGTCTGTTTGGGAGTTACGAGTATGAGTTTTCTCCAGAAGAAGAAGACCTCCTGGAAGCAAAGAAGGGAGTTCTAGGAGCGATGGTTCCTTCTGAGTCCACGGAAGGAGATGACATGGACGGGGAGGACAGATCGATTCCCAACCGAGGCCGCCTTCGTGTCGGTGACAGTAAGAGAGGCAGTGATGGGGATGGAGAGAAGGGAGGGAAAGAGGGAGAGGGAGAGATCGGGGTCGTTCGATGAGTCTGTGAGACTTCAAGGACTCAAGGACAAGGTGCAATGGAGGCCTAATCTCAACATGAAGCCCAAGTCAAAGTCATCTGCTCACTCTGCCAAGTCTTCGGTATCGCCTTCTCCTTCCTCTTCTATGTCTTCCTCTCCCTCTTCTCTTTCACCACCCTCTTCTTCCTTCTCTCCTGCACTGACTATCTCCTCTATGTCCTCTTCCCCCTCCCCCTCACCTATTCCCAGTCCCTTTGCGCGTGGGAAGATGGAAATCAGGGGAAACTGGGTGGGTGAAGAGAGACGAAGTGCGAAGGAAGAGATGAGGGGAGAGATGTACCGCAGTCAATCTAAAACTGAGATAGAGTTGGAAATGGAAGATGACGCCACCCCCCTGTTCAACAAGGAAAACTCGGACTCTCTTCTTCCCTCCTCTGTCAAGCTACATACGTCAACTGCATCTTCCCCCAGCCACTCTCCTAACACTGGTCTCTCCTCCTACTCTGCCTCCTCACCTGCTCCTGTCGGAGCTCTCCAGCCTCAGCCCTCCGTGACTGCGTCGTCTCCTCTCCTCCTTCCTACTCTGTCTGGTTCTGTCTCCACTTCGACTCTTTATGAACATGAAGACGGGGAGAAATACAATGAGCTCGCGTCGGCAAAGTCTCAACCATACATGCAAATACAGGTCCATCCACACACCCTCTGCAGAAGAAGACGAGCAATAGTCGAGCCGTCTCCCCTCCCCCCTTCAAAGGCTCCGGAACCGGGGCGTTCTCCTCCGCGCTAGCATCCTCTCTCAACATACAGTCTCCTTCTCTTCTCTCTCCTACCCAGACCTTGAACCCCTCCCTTCCTAACTCTTCTTCGAACCTTTCCCTCATCTTTTCCTCGTCCTCCTTGCTAACTCCCACTTGAACTCTCACTCTAACTCCCAGTCAGACTTGACTGCTGACTCCATCCCTTCTTCGTTTGATCAGTCGGAGTCCTCTCTCTTCTGCAGAGAACCTTTTTTCAAAGATCTGGACTCCTCTGCAATTTCACACTCCACTTCCCCTCTCCCTGTCTCCTCTTTCACCCTTGGATCGAAGAGCTTAGTCATGTCTGATGGGTCTCTTATTTCCGATAGGGAAGCGGATGACCCTTCGGATCACTACGAAGACAGCGCCAGAGGAGACCCTGTTGATGCAGAAGGGGGCATATCAGTGCCAGTTGGGGCTATCCAAATAGAGGGAAAGAAGTCTTTGGGAAAAGTCATGGCAGATGATATGGGTGTGGATGTGGGGAAGCCTGTGGTGGGAGGAGGGAAACGTCTCAGGAAAACAAGCTCATGGAGAGAGGAACCTAGGTCGAAGAGAGGAGAACCTTGCTCGGCTACATCTTCTATTTCAGGCGCAGACATTGAATACACAGGTGACATTGATCTCACCTCGTCAAATCGGGATGAGAGAGAGAGAGAAAAGAGAGGGAACATCAGCCAACTAAAGGCTGAAAATAATATAGGAGGTAGTCAAGCTATAGGAGGAAACACAGATGATCCCTCTTCCTACTCTCCAGTAGTTATGGTGGGGCATGTGAACGGGGTAAGAGAAAGAACTAGAGCGGGGTCAACGGGGAGCGTAGGAGAAATGGGGAAAGGAAAGGGGGAAGAGAGGGGTTCTGGAGGGAAGGGACTTCGGTGTTCCGCTGTTAGGAAGAGATAGAACAACAGATGGGAGACTACAGGATGATGATAAAGATGCAAACAGGAGGAAGAGTGGGATCCCTGAGGTGTGGAGTGGGTTGAGAAAAACGAGGGAGGAAAGGACGAAAGGAAAGAAGATAGGGGGTGTGAAGGGTTCAAATGGGTTGGAGTGGACGGGGGCTGATGAACTGGATATTGACCCAGATGAGGGAGAGATTCAAGAAGACGTGGAAGAAGAGATGAGGGGAGGGTGTCCCATACAGAAATGTAGTAGGTGGGTATGGGAGAGGAAATGGTATAGAAGTGGAAGTGGGCGATCTTGATCAAGTAGTGGAGGGAAGAATGAGGACCCCAAGCGCAATGCTTAGGAACTTCCCCTCCCCCTTCCCTCTCGGTCTCAGTCTCCGACAAGCATATCCCCGGAAGTACCACAGGACGGAAGAGGATCTGAGGAAGAGTCGTTCAACACTAAGGAAAAACTGCACAGGGACATTGACAAGGATGAAGACCAAGACGATGGAGACTCCAAAGAGTGTAATGTCAGAGTAGGGGGTTCTGTTATCTCTGGAAGAAGCGATCACAGTGTTGAGGATTGTGGTGACGTGAATAAGACGGCTAGAAGGCAAAGTCCCACAGATAGCATCGGGTGTTCGAACGCGAACTCAAGTCTTATGAAGGACGATGAGTGGAAGAGAGGATCGAACAGCAGTGGGAAAGGCAGCAGTAGAGCTAGCGGAGGCAGCAGTAGCAGCCGTGGGAGCATAGCGGAGAGGGACAGTCTGGGAGAGATTAGCCTAGACAGAAGAGACTCGGACGGGTCTTGTTTTTCCTCTCTATCCCATGAGACAGACGGGATGTTCGCCCCATGTTCCCTCTCCATCACTCCTCTTTGCAACGTTCGGTCTATCGCCCCAGCCCTCAGCTCTTCCACCTCCTCTCTCAGCAATTCTCCCCCTGCCTTTGTGTCTTCTATCTCGTACGTAGAACCCAGCAACTCCGTTTCCCCTTCCTATATTTCGAATGGAAACAATACTAGACTGCCCACTTTCTCAATCTCACAGTTCGTCGACATCTACGGCGATGGAAATGGAAGAGAAGAAGGAGTGAAGGAAGGATCAGAGGAAGATTCTTCTAAGACGGGTAGAGACTCTCCCTCTATGTCTGCTATCATCACACCCCTCTGTCTCCGAGTTCTCGTCTCCTGCCTCCTCCCAGTCCTCCTCCAACTTCTCTTCTCCCTCATCTGCGATATCAACCACTTCCATCTCTCCCATCTCATACCACCAGTGCCACTATGTAGCGAAGAAAAACGTGAGGAGGCAGTCTGCTAGGTTGACAATAATGAAAGAGGAAATCGAAGATGGAGAACACGCAAACACAGACACTTCAGCAACTGGACCTCCCTCCTCTATGGTCCTCACCCCATCTTGGACGAGTAAGGAGGAGGGCCCTGTCTAGTGCTATTGAGTCTTACTCTGAGGAGTTGAGACAGAGGTATAGTAGTGAGGCAGAGTGTTTTCCCTCTGCCCTTTCTCACAGCAATCTCTCTTCGCTTGCGTCGTCTACGTTTGAGAAAGATGGTTCATCGGATGAGCAGAGGGATGGAGAGCGAAAGGGTCTCATGTTTGGGATGGAGGAGATGGACTTGTACGGATCAAGCTGACTCCACTGGGTCCTCAAAGAACTCTCTCTTCGCTAGTCCCTGTGTTTCTCAAGAGAGCGTTAGGAGATCCAGCTACCTCTCCTCTACTTCGTCTCAACAGGTGTATACCTATACAGGAGGTTTAAAGGGAGGCTCTTCCAAAGAAAGTTATGCAGGACATATCGGGGAAGGAGACAGGGAAAGCGAGAGGAGAGGGACATTGGAAATGGAAAGCGATGCGAATACCCCTGAATCTATCTCAATGTATCTGGGCAAGGATGCAGTAGCCTTCCCTCCTCCATCCTCCCTCTCCTCCTCCTCTTCCTCTCACGGGAGTATTCTGTTGTATCCCTCCCTTGCACCGTCATCACTCTACATCCCCCCACCTTCTTCTTTAACCAACGAGTCTTCTTTCTCTCTCTCTGCAAACACCAACCAAACTCCTAACCCACTCCACGGATCTGGAGCTGTGCCCTCCTCCTCTGTATCCTCCCTCTCTACAGTGTCTCCGCTTTCTAGTCTTCGAATCGTCGCTCCCCGTTCTTCTGTTATTTCACAGTCTCCATTCGGTAGTCTGGATCGGTCTCCGTGGAGTCAAAAAGTTCAACAGTCGGACTTTATCAGGAGAGGAAGGAGTGGGAGCATGGGGGACGGGTGAGGAATATGATGACATGGACAGGCAGGCATTCGACAGGAACAGGCGCAGTTTAGGAAGTTACAGAGTAGACAGCGCGGATGAGAGAGTGGGAGAAACGAGGCACCACCGAGTCAGCAGCGATACGAACCGAACCATGAGTTCGATGGCTCCTCTGTCTCCCTTGGATGCAAGAGAGGGGAGTGGAAAAGCTTTGGTGAATGAAGAAAACGGAAAGAAAGGGGGACAGGGGGAAAAGAGAAAAGCCTCGATTATGTGGGAGACGATTACGGAATGTATTCCCCTGCTTTCCTCGACCTCTGTCATTTCTGGAGCATATGGTTCGATTTCTTCTCCTTCTCCCTCTGTAAACGCTCGCTCTCCTCTTTCCCACATGCGTTCTCTCTCATCGAATAGATCTCCCGTCGTTGGGCCATCTGGGGTCGACCAAAAATATAGTCCATACTCTCCCTCTCAGTCTCCTGCTATCTCTGCCTCTGCGTTTGCTCAACCCAACTCCCCTGTGTCTTCGATGTCTCACGTCTCCAATAAGAGAAAAGATGAAAGGCTCTCCGTCCTAACAGTTGCTTCTTCTCTCTCCTCGCTCTCGTCTTCCTCGAACGCATCCTCCCAAGACTCTCTCTCTTCCATTTCCCAGGCCTCCGTATCTCTTCCATCCCCCTCCCTTCTCTCTCTCCGTCTCTCTCTCTTTCTCCTACCTTCGCTAGTCAGCAAACAAGGGGCCCCTCTTCTTGCAAGGGCTGTCCCCTTACTCTGAAGGAGGAAGTGACAGCGTGGGAAGTAGCAACAGCAACGGTAGTTTGAACAACATCATTCAGGGGTCATACAATCAGTACCAACAAGAGAAGAAACACTCCTCTTTCGTTGCCTCTCCCCATGGGTATGTTTCGAATCTGTCTCTCCTGAGCAACGTACGCATGAAATTGCACACGGGAAAGGGTCTTCGAAGAAAGCAAGGCAGTCTCCCTTCCTCCTTCTCCAACCACCACTCCGCTCTCGACGGATCCATTCCTAGAAGAAACTCTGCAGGTACTCGGGAGGAGCAGGAGGGAGAATCTGACTCTGCTCCTCGCTTGTCAGAGAGCTCTGGAAGTGAGAAGGAAACTGAAGTTAGTTCTTCAATTCTCCGCAAGTCAGCGGGTGAAGTGAACTTTCTCAGGTCCGGCAGTACAGGTTTGAGAGGTGGGTCTAGCAACGGAGTGAACGGGGGCGGGTTTGGAACCTCCCCGGTCGTGAATGTGAGGACTAGGATGTCTAGGAGTGATGCAGATCTCAACAAACCACACTTCGGACCTCTCTCCACGAACTCCCCCACAAACTCTTCAGTCTACCCTCCCTCCTCCCAAACCTCCAACAGTGTGTCCTCTGCCTTGGCTGAGGGCAGTTCCAGGGTGAGGGAGAGCAGACACATGAGTCTGACTGGAGGAGATAGAACTCAGAGAACCTGGAGTAGTAGGGCTGTGGAAGGAGCGGGGAACATCGGAGACCGGGGGCGGAGGCACAACTATGATGATAGCGAAGTGGGAACAATTATAAGCGGGGAACAAGATGGTAGTAGCGATAGAGGGAAGAACTCTGACAAGGAAGGAGATGTATTGATTGGATCGGTGGATAGCTCTCTCCCTCTCCTCTGGTAGTCTCTCACACGTTTCCTCCTCCTCTGAGGCACCTCGACAACAACAGAAGCGATGCTGTCTCGATGCCGAGAGCTCTAATGATAGCGGAGAGAATTGCTCTGGGGGAAGCAAAGAGGGAAGTATTACCTGTAGTAGGAAAGGGGAGTGTGGAAGTGAATGGAGAAGGAAACAGAAACGAGCAGGTGGACAGTATTCCTTTCCTCAGGTCGATTAGCACAGTATCTTCGCCCTCTGTCGTCACTCCTACCTCACCTTCCAACTCCATTGTCTACAAAGCTCCCTTCAGTTCTTCCCATGGGGAAGTGACCCCTGTGTACAGTGAAGGTGGGCAAAAGAGTGCGGATAGCGAACCTCACCAAATGGGTTTGAGTAGGCAGAATGATAAGGAAGTCAAGTCGGACTCCCAAGCTGTAGGAGCTGATGATGAGGGACAGTACTCTATTTATAGCGATGAGGGGAGGTTGTCAAATGGAACCCAAAAAAGTGAGGAGGATCCTGAGCCCCGCATCGATCTCTTACCTCCAATTATCGTGTCCTTTAATCAATCTACCAGTGCTCCTCCCACTCTTTCGAGTTCCTCCTCTTTAACTCTCCGTACTCAAACTCATCTTCCTCAGCATCGACTCCCTCCGCTGTTCTGCCCCAGTTTTCATCTTCCCTCTCGTCCTCTTTGCAGCCTTCTTCTTCCATGCTTTCCTCCTCGTCTACATCCTCGTCGGCATCCTCATCTATTGGGGTTGCCACTGTTTCTGTAAATCTGTCAAGGTCTCGTCGTTGGCTGACTAAAGGTTCGGAAGGAAAGAAATCTGAGAAGGAAGGTGAGGAAGTGGATGTGAAAGTTGAAGAAAAGAAGAAGGCGGCAGGTGAGGTGGAGAACCTCTTGGGTCTTTCTGGTACCCTTGTTCTCGACCCCGACTTGATCGATGACTCCCTTTCCTCTGATCTTTCTCCTCACCCTCTTGAGCAGCTCAGTCGCTATCCCACTTTCACCCTCTCTGTCTCCTCTGCATCTCCAATGAACTCATCTAGGTCTGACGAAAGAACTATTAGGGAAAACAGCACTAACAATTCTGAGTTCCCTGACTACGATTGTTTGGTAAGGGGCGAGGAGGAGCAAAGCAGCGCTCGAAGGGAAGGGGGTGGTGAGAAGAGAAGGAGAATGGTCGGAAAGGATGCAGATGAAGGCACGCAGACTGCAGACACTAGCATGACGATGAGTGGGTTCGACTATGGAAGCGAAAGCGATGAGTTAGCCAGCAGTGGAGGCAGCCAGGGCTTTAACGTCACTAACTCTCCGTTCTCTCCCTCGTGGGCCTGGGTCTGCTGTCTCATCCGTCTCTTCGATCTCTCTCACTGCGACCCAAGTCAACCTCATTCGATCTCCCATCACTGCTGAAGAACATAATGCATCGAAGCAAGTGTTCTCTTCTCAAAGTTCTCCTCACGAGAATCGGGTTCACCACTCACAGGAGAGCTCCCGCTGAACACCACCGTCACCACCCTCAGAGGAGTGCATCCTCCGTCAATCGATCAAACTCCAGTAGGAGTTCTTACTATGGAGAACAGCGCGATAGCCGCAGAGGGGATGTGGGGAAAAGGCGCGCGGGGAAAGGAGATAAAGAGGGCAATGGAAAAGGGAAGAGAAAAGGGAAAAAGGCGGGGAAGAGTGGAGCTTTGAAGCCTAAGCCTGGTGTTAATAGGGGAGATATGGTTGTTAAGAGAGAAGGAATCTTATCTATTCCTGGAAAGACTGGAGAATTGCAACTCACAAGAGCAATGACTCCGGACATCTCTTCTGAAGAACCGTTCATCAAAACGACCCTTGTCTCACACTCATCATCTGCCTCCTCCGTCTCCACTCCTCCTACGAGAAGGCCATATAGCAAGAACATCAGCCAGTGCACAAGAAGGTATGAGTATCAAGGAGGGGATGGGAAACAAGGCAACGAGGATGATGACGAAGATGAGGACTTAGAAGATGTGGATGAAGACGAAGACGAAGATGTGAGTTGCTGTAGCTCTCAAACTGAAGGAGTGAGTGATTCTGAGATTCTGCTATCTTTGGGAACGAGTCAAATGGATAGCGATATTGTGGAGAGAGATCCGACCAGAGTAAATGGGAAAACTACGGTTCATGATAACGAGATGGATAGGAATGCGGGTAGCCCTCTGCAAATAGATGCTACGGTCGCCTCTGTGTCTATATCTTCAGGGGATACTCCTATTGTTAAGAAGATAGGCGATATCGATGGTAGCAGCGGGAGCAGTGGAAGTAAGGCGGGAGATGACAAAAGCGTTTCCTCTGGAATCTCCCTCTCTCATCTGTCTCCTTCGGCCCTCCTCTCTCTGCTCCTATGTCTGCCCACATGACTCACTCCTCCCACTCTGCTCACTCCAGTGCTTTGCCCAATCTCAGAAAGGCAAGCTCGTTTGATACGAATGGTCATCAGTCTCCTAATTCAGATGCTGTATCTTCCTCATCGTCATCTTCTATCTCTTCATCTTCTGAGCATTCTTCTGCTAGCGGCGCCCCTTCTTCCCCATATCCCACTCTGTCTGTGTCGACCTCTCTTCCACTTGCCCCATCAGACATTGTGAACGACCCTTTGTCTGTGAGTACGACTGCATCTGCTCCCTGCAATCACCCTCTCTTCTCAAAAAGGATTTGGAAATGCAGGTGATCTGGCTCTAGCAGCTTTGTCTCCCTCTACCATCAATCCTTCCTTTCATCTCCCTCTACTGCTGCCACTCCTAGAGAGTCTGTTGAAGCTCTGTTCGAGAACGCAGATAACAACGTAGGACCCGAGAGAATCGAAATGGGGTGCGATGGCAACAGCAGAGCTGCTCCTACAGAAGTTAAATCAGTGAATGATGTCAGTGCCATTGAAATCGTCATGGATGACGGAGATGAATCTAATGCTCTTGGAAGAGGTGGTCTCTCTGTTGGAAACTTCACTAGCTTTAGTAGTGACTCGGATGCATATGCTCTCTCAGGCCTGGATACTCGCATCGTACGTCTGTCTGACAGTTCATCTGCTAAGGAGAATGTGGATGAGGACGAAGAAGATGATATTGCCAGCGAAGGTGATTCATCTGGGAAGTACAGAAAAGCACCAATGAAGACTGTTCACCAGTTCAAAGACTTTGAACAATTGCCAAACCAAGTTCTCTCACTATGGAACGCATACCCCAACTCATGGTCGAAACTCGCACCACTTTCCCCGTGGAACATCTGATAGTTTGAGTGGACAGTCTTTTGAACTAGCAAAGAAGTCATCTGTGACGAGAAGCAGTAGCATGAATACACCTGTAGAGGTCCGTGACGATTTGAACCAAACCATCAATGGATTGAGCTATCCGCTATTACTTCTTGTGAAGACTCTATGGGACGAGGAACTTCTTTACAGATATGGGGAAGAAGGCACTCCTACTCTTAGCCAGGAAGCGGTTAGCAGCGAAGCTCTCAGCAGCAACAACAGCATGCACGTTGGGTCTTTCCAGTTCTCTCAAACCGGAAACGATCACTACACATCTGGGTCTACTTACCCTTCTCTTGCTGGATCGTTTGCATCTATTGGCTTAGTAGCTAGCAAATCTGTTTCTCAAATGAAGAGTTCTGACTTCGTTGCTGGGAAAGGAGACGATGAAGAAGAGGAGGAGGGAGATGTTGCTGTCATACCTCTGGAGTTTGGGTTTGATAACTCAGATAATAAGGACGCTGATCACAAACCTGCTACTTGTTTGGAGATCTCACCCACTGATGCGTATGCAAGTGGTATTTCTAGCGTAGTTAAGAGCGACAGTAGCACGAGTAGGAGTGAGAAGAGTTTATCCAGTTCTCTCTCTTCTTTCGAAGGCCAGCAAGGACAGTAAGAAGAAAAGTAAGCAGTCGCAGGTGTATACCTGACGGTCCTGGTGTTCTGTTAGAGTATGCTCCCAATGAAGAAGGATGAAGACCATCCCACTCCTGCGAAAACAAGGACCCCAACGCAATCCTTCCTTCTGCTGAGCCCTCTGATATGCAAAGTAACATATCTCCATTTCTTTGTCCAACTCAAACACTTTGTTTCTTCTGAAGGCACTCTTCCCTCTTCCCGTGGTTCTTCCCCCCCATCTCCCCTTCTTCGCAACGATCTCTCCTCTTCTCTAACCGAAGTAAAGGGAGGTTGTCTTTCGAGCTTCCCCAGTGCTTTTGTGAGTCCTTCGCTCGAAACTGTAGCTGCAGATACTCGTGATTCTGCATGTCTCTCATCCTCTGCTCCAGGAGAGTGCCCCTTGCCATCTCTGGACAAAGTGAATTCGATTCCTGTGGCAGTAAAATCCATGGATAGGATGCCTGCTCAATTATTGAATGCTACGATTAAAACTTCAAGCAACCAGATCATCATGTTGGTTCCGATTGTAGATCAAGGCGAGCCTCGTCCTGTTATCTTCACTCCTCTTACCCCTCCTTCCATACCGCTCCTTTCATCTGAGCAAATGGACTACGCTAACTCCCTTGTTATTTCGGAATCTCGTATTTCATCTGAATCCATCCCTCAAAGTTCCTCAGTTCTATCTGTTGTTGAAAATGGAATGTCTGCATCAGAGGCGAACACTTCTATCTCTTCTGTGCGCAAGTTGACTTCTTACAATTCCCTCCCTCTTCCAGACTCAATTTCATCTCAATTTGCCCCCTCGATGGTTATTCTACTATGGACGACTGTACGCAGACCAGTAAGAACCTGATGAGTGAATATGGTACAATTGATGTGGATGCTGGAGCTTACCCTGAAGACCACGGAGTGGAGGTTGGAGTGATCGAAAAGAAGGCTGATTGGATGGCAGACATGATGTCTCACAGAAGAGAGAGCATCAATAGCATTGACTCTATTTCTACTGACTCAAGGAAACCTCCTACTTCTACTCTCTCTGTGGCATCCTCCAGCTCTTCTACTGTTTCTCAAACGAACAGTAATAGTGCTTCAGTGTCACGTATTCTTCCTCCCGTATCACCTTGTAAGAGGCTTCCTCGGCATGCAAGCGATGCTTCGAATAGCAGTGCAAATAGCTACATGGTAGATAGTGCAGGCGGAAATGCGAGTGGAAGCTACCAGTTCTGCTAGCTCTACAATTTCCAAGTTTGAGCTAGACAAGGAGAAGAATACTAAAGAGAAGACGCTCAACGTCGCTGAAGAAGAGGTTAACCCTGTTATTAACGCTATCAAGTCGAGCAAATCTTCCCCTCTTCTTGGTCCCTTAGGCAATCATGGAAATGCTTCCTACAACAGTGTTGCTGTGAGCAATGTGTTGGGATCTCTTCAATCTGTCTCTCCCACCACATCCCCCAATACTGCGTCTCCTTTCCCCCATTTTACAAACTATAGACCTACGGGCAACGCTGCATCGAATGCTGGTCCTCACAGCAATCCGACTGCTCCTCCATCCCCTTTGAAGCTTCCTCACGGATCAACTACTCCCCGCTCATCCAGTTTTTCTTCGTCTAGACCCCTCGCTGTTCCTCTTCATCCCGGGTCTCATCACTTGGTTCAATCCCATATGCATCTCTCCTCCCCTTCTTTTAACGCGTCCAACAACTCTACCACTTCTTCTCCTGTGAAGGGACCCACCTCTAGTAGAATGCATAATTCTACCTCCTCCACTCCCCAAAAGTCCAGAGCTCCCTCCCCTTGAACGTGTCAAGACCTTCCACCCCTAAGACTAACATTTCAAGGCCCACTACCCCTAGATCGAGTCAGCACATAGGAATCGATAAGCAGCAGTTGTCTACTCTTCAACAATACCAAACAATGATGGCAAAGGCTGCGCTGATGAGTTTAGGAACTGACCATATGAACATCGACGACCTCATTGACTTGAATGTACCTCCCTCCCCTGGTTTGCACGTGCCCTCCTCTTCTCCGAGAGCAGGCGTTCCCCCATCCCCTCTTGCCGCTTGATGAGAAGAGGCCTAGAACTCCATTTTCAGGATCCAGAAGCTCCTCTCAGAACCTAGTCAACAATGCCGCGTCCCCTTCTCTCGGAGGTATTGCTGTCCATGTCGCGAATGGAGATATTTCAATTGCCCCTAGTGCTGCGAATACCCCTGTGTATACCTTCACTCCTGTTGTTGAGCGTTCAGTGTCTCATAACAGCTTATCTATTCATGATAACATTGATGCCGCAATCCCTCTTGACTTGTCTTCTCAAAAGGAAATCTCGGCAGTTCTCTCGCCGATATCTCTCCCTCTCCTATGTCCGTTCACTCCCTGACTATTGATGCTATGCATCACAAAGGTCAAGGAAGAAATTCCTCCAGAGATATGATGGATCGCAGAGTCCCGATGGAACCTCCCTCTTATGCATGCACTTGGTGTGATTGGTTCTTCTTCCAATGGCTCCAGAAGCTCCTTCTCCTCAGTTCAGTTCCATGTCGCCCCAGAAAAGCAACGCCCCATACGTCAGTGGGCATGAGTCTGCCTTGAAGAAGAAGAAGAGAACCGCAAAGAAGATCCGTTCGCCCTCCTACAAGAGAAGGGAGCAGAAATCTGTTCTTCACAGCCCCATCGTCATCTCGGACAATCACTTCAGCGCAGAGGCTCATAGCAGAAGGGTTGCTGAGATTCCTGTGGACACAATGAGTCGAAGAGAAAGAGGAGGAAGAGTTCGTAGCCGTAGTGATAGGAGTGTTGGGAGCATGGGTTCCACGAACAACCTAAGAGACCTAGATCTTTTAAAGAGGAGCAGCAGGCTATCGAGATCTCCCTCTCCTGCCCCGACGAAGAGCAACACTCCTGAAGATAAAAAAGGTCCTATCTCTGAAGCTGATAATCTCAACAGGTTATATGCTCAGATGGAAGGAAGGAATTTCCGTGATATTTATCACACTGTGACTGGAAGAGTGAATGAGAATAAGCATGTGGGTGTTAGTCTGTCTACCTACCTTCCCGTTGAAACGCTGAATGAATACGCTGCGGGGAAGGAGTTAGTGCCCAGCACTTCTGCTCTACACTCTGAATTAGGCAGCAGCTTGATCAATCAAACGTCTCAACTTCCTGGATGTGAACTTGATGGTGTCAATTCCTTCTAGCCAGAGCGTGACTCCCTCATCTTTCTAACCCCAACTCTACGACCGGAGCAGGCGCCCCACACAGTCTTGTTTCTCAAATTTCTGCTGCGACTCCTGACACTTCTTCTTCGTCCGCAGCGGTTGGTTTCTTCGAAGTCCGTGTTTCTCCTCCCACTTCTGTGTCATCAAACGTTCCCGCTTCTCAGAAGGGTATCACAGCTTCACCCTCTACTTCCTCTGAGCAGTCTGGTTACTCGAAGCAATCTTCTAAAAGCGTGGGTTTATCAACTGCGGTGGCGAATTCAAACAACGCGTCCTCTGCCTTTTCTGCTAATACAAGCGTCTCTAGCGCTGCGAACTCTCTCACGCCTTCTCCTCGTGGAAGTACTAGTTCTGTGAATACCTCTGTTCATCACAACAGAACTCAATCAACTCCTTCTGCTAGCCAACTGGAAGATAATGGGTTCGGAATTACAGACAGTGCCATTTCGCTATCTGGGTATGGAGATGGAGATGATGAAGTATTGGTAGAACAGTACAGGCAGAACCACATACAGAGCAGAAGTAGCATGAATCTTCATCTTGCTGCTGAGAGAGCTGTGCGTCATCATTTTCAGACTGACTTAGCTCATGTGGATGATGATGGTGCTGACGGCGATGTGGAAGAGGAAGAAGGAGGGAATGAACATAGAGACGATAACAGAAGGGGAGATGGAAATGACAGTGATGATGATAGTGACAGCTGGAGCGAAGAGGAGGATGGTGATGAAGTAGAGACCAAGTGGGTGGAAATGAAGTACATGAAGTCTGATGAGTCCAATGGGGATGATATTGATTCTGATGATGATGATGATGATGATGGCGAAGTCGCCTCTGGCTACCTGGCCTCTGGAAATGGAAGGAATTCCTCTCAGAGTTGTTGCGGAGGAAGGATTTCTAAGAGCAACATCAATCTGCACGGGATAAACAGGGCTAGCCCTTTGCTCACCGCAAACAAGCGTTCTGTTTCGTACGATGGTGTTGCTGCTCAGAACACCGATCTTGCTCAGTTTGGAGGAATGGAAGTGGATGACCATGACGAATGTCCCAGTATGTGTGGAAGTATGGGCGGTGGCCGTGGAAGCATGTCCAGATCGAAGCTTCGCACTGAGCAGGCTCAAGCAGTCATTAATGCCCCTTTCTCCTGCCCTCACTGCAACTGAATCAGATCATGATAAACACTACATTTCCACCGCAAGTATCTCCGGTGTGAGCAGCGGGGGATATCCTGCTACCAATAGCTTCCAGGACGAGGACAACTTGATCGCCATCGCATCCCTTGCTGCAGCTGATTGCCCCCCTTGTTTCGAGGAATTCACGATGGCTCATGTCATCGGAGTTGCAATTGCTATGCAGTCAGGAACGATGAATGCTGTAAGAGTCTCGAAGGGGTCTGTCGATTCTTTGGAAGAGAAAGATGCGGACTCTATCAAGCCCCCCGTCAACGGGATGAAAAAATGTAAGAGCTCCTCTGTCCTGGAAAAGGCGTTCTCCGACAGCCCTAAGGCTGGAACTTCTTCCATCTCTAACTCTTCATCCTCTGCTTCGTTCTCCTCTTCTGATGTATCTCCTTCTGTAGCTCCTTCTCCCTCTCATGGAATCTTCGGTCTCCTTGGCTCTAGGTCGTCCAGAAAGTTGGATGAAGAAGTAAAAACTCAAAACCCCAGCATCAAAGCAGAGAGTTGAAGGACAGTGAGAAGGAAACGCCTGGAATGCATAAGTCTGCCTCTTCTAGTGGACTATCATCGATCTTCAGCATGAGCAGCTTCTCCAAGTTGTTCGGAGGAAAGAGAAAGGAGGTAGTGGCAAACCCTCCCTTCCCTCACTGCGAAGAGCGGGTCGTCCACCCCTATCTCCACAGCAAGCGACATCGATGACCCGAACTTCTCCATCCCTCCTCCGTTGTACCAAGAGGCAGCACCCCCGAGGTCGGCAGAGTGGTTCTCGATGCTTGGTATTCCTTTGAATATCCACCCTCTGCGCTCGAAGACTAGACACGTGGATGACCAGACCTTCTGCGACAGTGTTGCTGGATCCGACGTCATTCAATGGCTTATGATCAACTTCTCCTCTGCTCCTTGGAAGATTAATACTGTCGCAGCTGCCAAGTGCTTCGGTGCTGTTCTACTGGAGAGAGGAGTGTTGAGTGCCTTCCCTGTGATCCGTAACAGCAAGGGATCCCTTCAATCTGTGTCTTCACTCTCCTACATCATCAATCACTCTGGATACGATCAAGATGACTACTCCCCTCATCACTTCTCCTCCCCTCCTCAAAAGAGCAACGACACCCCTTCTGCGTCGTCATCGATCAACACAGCGTATGGTGATATGGTTTCTCCTCTTCAATCTTCTACTGGAAACGCTTCTAGCTCATCCTCACAATACTACCACCCCTCCAACGCCCCTCACCACTCCTCCTTGTCCGCTAGAGGGTCAGAAAGGAAGATTTCCCGCACCTCTTCCTCGGGTGCACTCCTCCCTCTGCCTCCTCCTTCTCCTCATTCTTCGTGTATTCGCCATCAACAGCCTTCTCCCCACTTGCAGCATCAGATACAGCAATCGGTGGGAGGAACTCAATCCGTGGAGCTGCCTTCACTCAACAAACTAGTGTGTACGAGTCTGGGAAACTTCGGAATGTCGTTAGTGCTGGAAACCTGCAGACACTACATGAAAAGGGGTTGTTGCAGAACTCATCCCAGACACTCCCCAGCATGCTTCCTCCGAACGTAACGAATGTGAAGGATAAGGAAAGAGAAAGAGAAGCAGACAACTCTAATCAGAACAGTGCGGTCGTCTGTGACGCCCCTTCCCCCTACACCTCTTCCTCTGTCTCCATCTCCCACCCCTCCCATATGGCCTTTTCAAGTGCTCAGAATGGTTCCCCTCTTCTCAACGGATCGTGCAACTCCTCACCCTCTTGTAAGCCCATCCGCTCCGCCTCTCCCTTGCCTACCAACTCCCCCTCCTGGATGCCTACCTCCCTTGAGCCCAGCCTCTTATACTCCGTCGGCGCTCCTTTCCTTCAGATTGCGAACGCTACGTCTAGGTTCTCTGTGTTGAGATACGAGGATGCATGGAAGCCATGGGTGGTCATGGATGTGGTGACAGGAGGTTACCAAACTGGAGGGAACGTGTCTCTTGAGAGCGAAGGAATGGTTGCTACGTCAGAGAAGAAGAGAAAGGTCGATGACGAAGTGGAGTTCCTCACAGCTGAAGACGACAATGAATGTGGATTAGATATCATCATGGATGAGTACGAGGATGAAGACGCTGAGGACTCGGATGCGAAGAGCGCAGATGTCAGCGCAGGCAGTAGTGCTAAGAGGAAAAACTTGAAGTACGGAAAGGACGTAAACAAGGAGGCAATAGAGCTAGCTTTCTCTAAATGGAACGGAGTGTGCAAAAAATCTGCAAGACAAGCCCTTATTTCTGCTACTCCTTCCAATGCGCTCAAATCAACTATAAAATCTCTTGGAGTGGATGGAGCGAAGAGAAACGCGTCCCCTGCTGCCCCATCTGCTGCAGACCAAAGGACTTCTTCTCAAGACGAGTCCTTGGGGATTACGTTAGATGTCGCTGTGGCTATTTCTCAGTTGGCTGTGATTGAGGTGTCCTCTATCTTCGATGAGTTCCTCGACGAGAAGATTTCCGAGTATGAGTTGAACAAGAGGTGCAGCATTTCCCACCCAGACGATACTAATAGAAACAGTGAGTTTGATAGCTCCGAGGTCAGCTCTATAAGGGGGACTGTGAGTGAGGATGAATTGGACCCGTCGTGTGTGATTAGGAAGAAGGGTACGAAGCAGAGCGTGGGTTCTTCGATTGCCCAAGATCGTGCAACTCAAAAGCAGGGGTCGTTGCTTGAGTCGATGAGAACTGCTGCAACTGTCACCCTGGAGGAGGCTGACGAAGACGAAGACAGAAGGGTGTTCGGGAGATCAAGAAGTGGAGCAGTATCATCAAATCAAGGGCAGAGCGATAAGAGCCGAGTAATGGCTAGCTTGACTGAAACTATGGATAATGAGAACGAGGATGAACTGGAAGACGAGTTAGATGACCTTCCAGTGTTCCCCTTAGTTCTTCCCATGCCAGTCATTGAATCTGACTCAGGGGAATACGATGACACTGATACTCCCAGAGATGAAGATGAAGAGAAAGGCGTCAAGAAGATTGATAATGCTGCGAATAAGGAATCTGAATCTGTGGAAGAGCAAGCAAAGGATAGCTACGATTTGGATGAAGAGAACGATGAGTACTACGACGACGTGTTCGTCCCTCTCCTCTTCGCATTCCCACGGACACCGACTCAGAGAAGGAGGAGAAGGAAAAGCAAAAGAAAGAGAAGGAGGAGAAGGCAAACCGCCCCTCGATCGAAATCAAATCATTTTCTTTGTCCTCCCCCAATGGACTTCCCATCGTTGTCGACATCTCCTCCCAGACTCCGAGAAGAGCCGTGTTCAAGGTGGAGAATCAACAACAACAGCAGCAGCAGCAGCCCCAGAGCCTTGGTCTAATTATGAGTAAAGGGAGGGGCCAGCTCTCTCCTTATTCCGCCGCAGCGTCTGCTGCCCCGTCTCCCCATCTCACTGCTTCCTCATCGGCCTCCTCGGTGGTTTCCTCCTCTTCTGGGTTCAAGAAAAAGATGAATCTCCGTCTGGATACTTCCTCAGACCACTCGGACGCCCACTCCTCCATCTCAGTCAATGCGCTAACCTCTATTCCCCCATCTCCCTCTGCGCTCACTTTACTTCTCACTCCTCGTCAGTCTTCAAATAACATGACGGAGAGGAGGCAGTCATCTCCCTCAGTACAGTTCACCCCCCTGCTCTTCAACCGTCGGAGTTGAGGGGCGATGATTTCTCTTCTATCGGAGCCAACCGAGTCCTCAACTGCCCGAGTGCGAGTCCCGGTCTGAATGGGACAGGAGGAAGCGTCGGGGGAAGGATACAACAGAGACACTCTCTCTCTGCTGCTGCTGGAGTGAGACGTCTCCAGTCGCAGGGAGGGGGAAACAATACGAGTCAGAACGCAAATGGGGTAGAAGAATCTCCCTTCTTCCTGCCTTCCTCCCTTGCTTCCAGCAGGTGTTCCACTCCCTCTTCTAAGCCCACGACCCCTTCATTTGGAGCAGATGCTGGTGATGCAGACATTTCTCCCTCTGTTACGGGGTATGGTGTCGATGCTAAGGAATTGGAGGTAATTGGGGCTGGACTGGGAATGACGGGCGAGGAGAGGGAAGTAGCTTTGAATGGAATGTACGTGAGTGGATGGGACTGGAAGACCTTCAGAGACAAGAAGTGGAGGAGAAGAAGAATCAACCGAGTCTACCGACTCTTACAACTATTGGCATCTCCCTTTTCTACGGAGAAAGGAAAGGACAGGAAGGAAAGCAAATCGACGGACAGCTACATCAACCAGCAGATAGGTGCTCTCTTCCTCAACTGTTTCAACGCTCTGCTCGTTCTGTCGATCATTGACCACGACAACCTCCCCATCGCTCCCACTCTGCCCTCGGTCATGCAGCACGACCTCTACACCAAATACGCGACGTTTTCAGTTCCCTCCAGGGGCAGGACGTTGAGTTTAGAGAACGAGCTGAAGCAGCAGAATGCGGCGAAGGGGAAGGAAGCGAGGGCTGGTAACATTCCCCCAGTGAAGAAAGAAGATAATCCATCTTGTTCTTCCTTCCTTCCAAATATCAAGAATTCTCCCTCGCAACCCTGTGGTTGCAAGTTGTTCCCCTGACGTGTTGCCGTTCTGTGCGAGTCAGAGAAGGGAAATGCATGCACACAGACACAGAATTAGCAGCTTCTTTCTATTCCCCGTCTGTCTCTATCTTCTATCTTTGATTTGGAGGCGTGTGTTCGTTCGCTCTGCGCTCGCGATCGATGGAAAGGTATACTCCCTTGCTGACATCTACTTCTCAGTCTTCAACCTCCGCTCCTCACCCCTCCCAAATACGCCTCCACTCGCTTTGCTGAATACGCAATCTCTTCTCTCCACACGCTCTCTATGTTCTGTTCTGGGAACAACAACAGTTCCTCCTTCTTCTTTCTCTTCTTCCTCATCCGCTGGCTCATTCTCTCCTCGTTCCCTGCCTCTACTGCTGCTAGAGTCATTGCTCCTCCCCTCTTCCCTTTGTCGACGCAGTCAATATCCCTTTTCCCCTCGCTCTCACGTCAAGAACCTCACCTTGAGCGGAGACTTTGCAAAGGTAAAGGAAGACGGAAGACACCGCTTTGGACTAATGAGGCTGTCTCTCGCACACAGCGCTGGGTTTTCTCAATCTGTGCAATCACTCATGTCATGCGGGAGTGATGTCCAATCCCAGTCAGAGTCCCAACTTCAGGCACAAAGCAACAACCAGCTCTCCTCCTCACAGAGCTTCTCCTCCAAGTTCGCTTCGGGAAGCAAGGCTTACTCTTCTTTCCACCTCCTCTCTCTCAGTCCTCAACGCGAAGAGAAACGAAGAGTTCGACTTGCTGCAAGTAGACTGTGGGGATGGAAATGTTCATACATCTGTGACTGCGGCTGATGACGGGGCAGATAGAGAAAAGAAGCTCTTTGCTTGTGCGCAGAGAGATGGGCGTTTGGTATGGGGACTCAAGTCTAAGGATAACCCCAGGTCTTCATCCTCCTCTTCGTCATCATCATCCTCCTCGTCCTCGGCTTCAACGGCCTCCCTCTCCTCATTCCCCTTCCTCCTCTAGACTCGATATCACTATTGCACACTCATGGGAACAGAAGTGAGTCTGGGAGTAAGACCGAAATCTCCTCACGTAGCCTCACCTCTCATCCCTTCAACTTCTCCTGCATCTCCTTCACTGGGGGCCCTCTTCCTCTGTTCGCTTTCGATGCAGAGACTCTCCCTCCTCGCTTGACTTGCTGCTTCTCCTCTCCCTTCAATACCCCAACATGTTGGCTTCCTCCAACAATACCGCTAGGTCGTACTCCCTCCCAAACCTCGATGAGCTCTCCTCTCTCCACTCTGCTTCTGTAGGTACCTAAAGAAGAGCCTAGGGCTGCAGCTGTATAATGTAGATGGGTGGGAATATATGGTCGAAAGGGAGCTCAGGATCAACGAGGCCAAGGAAAGCAGAGAGAAAAGAGCTGGTAGTGAGTCCATGAAGTCTAAGAGTAAGGGAGAGGAGAAAACCTACGTCGATTCAGTCGATGGGCAACGCATAGAGGAAGTGCGGGTGAGGGCAAAGCAGGGCGCAGAAAAAAGAGGTCCGGGCAAGTACGCTTGCTTCAAAATACTGGATGAAGGGAAGGAGAAGATGGGGGGCGAAGTGCGGGTAGAGAACGCTTCGTTTGTTGTGACTACGACTGGAGGGCTCGACGACCAATTGACATCCTTCCTCCAGAGCGAGAAGTCGTGTGACTTCAGTAAGAAAGTGGGCAACTCGCAATCAAGCGGGGGAGATGGAAGCGGAAGAGTAGAAGTCACTGGGCCTTCCATGCTAAAAACCAACTCTCTTATCCTCCCCTTCCTCTCCGCTGTGTCTGCCCCTGAGCAGATGAGGAAGCATATGGAGAAGTAGAGTGTATGTTATATTTAGGCCGGGCCATAGACGATTAGTGTCTGGTTATTTTTGTTGTTGCATGGGGTCATCTTCTTATATGATCGATTAACGCATTTTCTCTTGTTTCCTTTGTATGTTGTTGTTATTTTGTTTCAATTGCGATGGCCATGTAATGCGACCGTTTAATGTTTTACCTATATACTAGGCTGTGTTTTGTTAGTGAATATCTATCTGAGTGCTCTGAATATGCGCTTATATTTTCTTTATCTTGTTCTTGTACATACGTAACACCAATGGTGTGTTCAACTTTATTTATTTTCAATGAGTGGTTAATTACTCGCCCTCGTTCTTGTCTTTTGTTTTCGTTTATTAATGTTTTTACTGTTAAAATATAATCTGAGAAAGGTTGTTTCCTTTCTTTTCATCAGACTAACCAGTCCGTGCAGCCGTTGTGTTATCTTGTAGCATAATCCTCTGCATGTGCATGTGTGTGTGACCTGGTGTTTTTTCATGTTGAACTGTTCAACACTGATATTAGTAGAATTCGAATTGTTTTGTTTCTTTTGATGTTGTTTTTTGTGTATTCCTTTTCTTTGTTTTTTTCGTTTGTTTGTTTACGGAAATATTTTATTCCTGCCTCATTTGTTATTGTCTATCTGTCATTTACCTTAGATTTAGAGTTTGCATCATCTTAAGAGATGTAACAAAATAAAAAATAAAAAAGAAATGTTAACTTAGTCTTTAATCTCAGAATGAATATTGTTGTAGCATGTGGGATGGAAAGGCTTAATCTAAATAATAAATGCCTCCTTCTCTAGTGAGTCTGATGAACAGCACTGTGATGGTAGAACAGTATGTGAAATTTATAGTATGGATAGGGAAGGATTGCGGTTTGGACCGTGTCGTAAATGCGCAAATAGAATCGTATAAAGCATTGGTTCAGATATTGATAGTATAGCCATAATAGTAACGTATAGAATAGCAGTGGAAATAGTGGTGAATACATGGGTACTTTCGTATGTATACTCTCGAGGGAAATTAGAACATCTCACGTGTGGTGTTCATGCGCATAAACACGCGGTAAAGATATGAAGCATAAGAAAGACAAGTAAGGTTGGAAAGGAATCAAGTATATGCAAATGTCTAGAGGATAGAATGATAGTTAGGTCTACAGAAGTGGATAGAGAGAGAGGGAGAAACAGTGAGTAATAAAATGAAAGCGAAGAGAGCTAAACAAAGTGGGAGATAAATGAATGTCAAGGATGTGTCAGTTTCAGTGAAAAAAGGAAATATGAATAATAAAATGATAGTGGTAGTGTATATACAATCAAAATAATATAGTTGTGCAACTGCAACGCAGCGATCGCACAACTGCTTGATGGATTTTAGAGAGATGAAGGAGGGGTGGGTGGGTCAATATGAGGGACAGGGATGGTGACACGCACTGACTTGTTCACAACACTCAAGTCCTCCCCTTCCCCTTCCCCCTCCCCTTCTCCTTCTCCTTCCCCTTTGGCGTTTGGCCCTTATTGGGAGTACTGGTTTTCTTCTTTTTGGTATTGCTATTATTGTTGCTGCTCTGGTTGTTGTTTTTCTTGTTGTTCTCGTTGTAGTTGGGACGCTCGTGATCTCCATCTAAATGATACCGAACTTTGGAGAGACCGAGAGAAGGCTGAGAGGGGTGGGAAGGAGAAGCGAGGAAAGGGAGGGTAAACGAAGAGGCGGAAGAAGAGGGCAGCAAACCAGATGGTGAAGGTCCAGCCGGAGGAGAGGGAGGGGGGTTAGGAGGCACGGAGATAGAAGGAGTTTCATTTCCTTTTGCTTTCTGGGCTGCCTTTCCCTTTGCCTCTGCGGTGTGTGGAGTCTTCCTCCTTGCTCTTATTCATCATCAGAAGAGTGTGAATGTTGTTCATGTTCAAGACTTCCCCCTCTCCCTACTTCTGGGGGGGGCAGGCAAGGATTCTGACTCGATTTATGAATGACGGAGTGGGGTGGGAGAGACGAGGGGGAGAAGAAGAGGAACGGAGTGGAGGGAGGTATTGCGATGGGGGGAGGGAAGGATGGGGTGTGGAAAGAAGAAGATGAGTGCGAAGGGGAGGAAGGAGGGTAGGATAGCGAAGACGGAGGCTCGGAGTGAGGGGGAGATACGAGCGGAGGGTGGATTGGCGGAGCAGGAGAAGACGAAGAAGAAGATGATGATCTTGCCTCACCAGGTCTTCCGTCCTTCCCCCCTCAATCTTTGCTCCTTTCCCTCCCTGCCTTCCGTGTGAGGGGGACTCAGACGGGAAGATATTTTCCTCATTGACACCTCAGCGGAAGAAAGGGCTACAAATGAGAAGTCAAGTGCAGCAGGAGGAGGAGGGGTTGGTGGAGAGGGGAAGAAGAGTCGACGAGGGAAGAAAAGTCATGGAGGAGGGAGGGAGACACCGAGTTCACCACTTGGCCTGAGTACAGAGGAAGTGAGGAAGGAGTAGAGCTGGACGCGGAGGATCGAAGGGAAGAGGGTTGGGAGGAAGAAAGAGCGGCGTGGGCAGGGAAGGAGGACAACGAAGAGGAGAGAGACTCTGAAGAGGCAGCAATCGGCGCAGGGGCGGGAGGAGGGAGGGAGAGAAACCCGAGAATGCTCCCTCCCACTGGAGTTAAGGGCTGCGCTTCCGTTGCTACCGCCTGGGATGTTGTTGTTGCCGTTGTCGTTTCCGCTGTTGTTGCTGTTGTTGTTGCTGTTGTTGTTGCTGAAGAATTCTGGAGGCAGAGCAGTGACGCTCTTCCTAGGAGGCGGTGGAATGGAAGAAGGAGTGGGAGATGAAGACTGAATCACAGAGGGCCTCTTATTACCCTCTTTTCTGCCTCCACTCTCCCAATCAGACCCCTCGCCCTCTTCCCACTTCCCTCTCGCCCCCTCCTTTCCTCCCTTCCCCTTCGCTCCCCCTATCGCAGCTATTGCCGACCCAATAGCTCCCCCTCCCACTCCCACTCCCACTCCTAACGCTCCCATCCCCGCTCCTGCTCCCACTCCGCTCCTATTCCCACTCCCGCTCCCATTCCAACTGCTGCGCTTCCCACTGAGGCAGCAGAGGGTATGGACGATGAAGAAATGGCAGCAGAAGAGAGGGAGGGGAGGGAGGAAGATACAGCTGACACCGCTGAGGCACCGACTGATGCAGAAGAAGCTAGTCCCGAGGCTAAGGAGGAGGGGATGAACGAGAGGAGGAGGAGGAGGAGGAGGATGAGGAGTGAGACGGGATACTGGAAGATAATGGGGGAGGTTTCTGGGGTGGAAGGGAGGGAGAAGGAGGAAGATGGCAAGAAGGACGAAGATGAAGATGAGGGGTTGTGCGGAAAGAAAGATGATAGGTCTTGGGCAGGAGAGGAGGAAGGAAGGGGGATGGAGGAGGAGGAGGGAAAAGATATATTGTTGATGGCTTGATTTAAAGCATTGACTGTGAAGGAAAGGGTTGAGTGGAAATATGAATGATTCACATTTATGTTAGTCGAAGGGTAAAGAGGGGGATGAGAAATGAAAGAGATTGGGATAGAGAAAAAGAGAGAAAGAAAAAGGAAGGTAGGGAGAGGGAAAGGGAGAGAGGCGAAAAGAAAGAGAAAAAGGGAGGAGAAAAAGAGAGAGGGGGGAGAAGAGAGAGAGAGGAAGGGGTAAAGAGAGAGAGGATGAGGAGAAAGAGAAGGAAGGAGACAGAGAAAGGAGAAGAAAGAGGGAGAAAAGGGGGAGAGGAGAAGAAAGAGAAAGGAGAAGAAAGAAAAGGAGAAGAAAGAGGGCATAGAAGAGTACTACAAGAGACGAGTATATATTTAACTTTGTGAATAGATATTTCTCAATTAGATATTTAATTTCTTTCTCTGGTGTTTTTAAAGCATACCGTTTCCATCTCTTTCGGGTAAATATTTCCAAATCTACTCACTTATCATCTCCGGGAAGAGAAGAAGATGGATCAACGGAGAGAGGAGGTGGGAGGAAGGACGGCGGAGGAAAGAGGGGAACTGAAGGAGATAGGAGGGACGGGCGCAGAAACAGAGCTACTAGGAGCTATCATCGATGCAGATCGAGGAAGGGGAGGGGGAGAGGAAAGGAGGGGGGAGGCACATCGCCTTCTCTCTCTCCCTCCACTTCACCTAGTCCCCTTCCAATCGCCATCATTTCAATCTCATGGCCATTTCCCTCCCCTCCGCCCCCACTCCTCCTTTCCTCCTGCTCCTCCTCTCCCCCTAGCCCTCCTTCTCCTTCATAATATCCTTCGTCGTACGCCTCCCCATCTCCATCTTCTTTTTCTTCGATGAAATCGTGTCCACCCTCGACTCTCTCCCTTACTCCCAGCTGTGCCTCCCCTCCCCTTCCCTCCCCCGATTAACACAACCTCTTCGTTGTCTCCACGTACTCTATCAAGGTAGCCTCCATCCTCTTTCCCTTCTTCGAAATCCCTCTCGAACCTTAGCCCCATCACGCCGCTGCCTCCTCCACCCCTTTCCATCTCCTCCTCCCTGTCCCTCTCCGCCCATCCCCTTCATCTCTTTCTCCTTGGAGTCTGGGAACTCCTCCTCTATCTCACTCTCCGCTTCCATCAACGCTTCGTACACACGACCTCTAGGACGGGATAGTAGCCGTTTCCTGCATAGGGTCAGAGAGGGGAATGGAAAGAGTTGCGATTGTAGAGAGAGAAAGGAATGCGGGGCAGAGGAAGAGAGATGTGAGGGTAGGAATAGGGGAGAAGGGAGGGAGAGAAAGGAAGGGAGGCGGAAGGTGGACAAGTGTGGAGAAGTATGCGTCAGTGGGTGAGGTAGAACGAGTAGAAAGAGATGATTATGATAGTGAGGTGCATGAGAACATCGAGGAAAGATAGAGACAGAGAGAGAGAGAGAGAGAGAAGGGTAGATAGAGAGAGGGAGAGAGAAATACGAGATTAGAAGTATACATGTACGTGCATCGGAGAAGAGATCAAAAACAAAAAGGATCCAGGCCCAAAGAGTGAGGAAGAAGAGATTAAGAATGCGTGTGCATTTAACGAAGAAAGCCTACAGACAGGTTATGGAGATAAAGATGTATGAAGAGAGAATAGTACCTTGCTCAAGAGGAGATGGGAATAGCGAAGAAGGAGTCGAGGAAGAGGAAGAAGATCCACGAAAAAACCATATAAGACAGAGGAGTGCCCACTCCACAACACATAGCTGTTTCGAGGAGAAAACGAAACGAGCATAAACTACAAACATACATGAGATCATTCACGATTTCCATGTTAGTCATTCATATTTCCATTCTTTCAACAAGATTACTCTTTGATGTGTCGCAATAAGTATATAAACAAGTACTGATCACGTTCTATAAGAAGCTCTCTTAGAAGGCTGTAATGCAGACCAAGTGTATGATGTGTAAGCGCGTGTATGCGTATACAGTGTTATAAGCCCTCGTTTACAAATATCTTCCTCATGTTTTGAACTCTGGATCGCGTCCGAAATGTCGCTGCACGAAGTTCCAGTCCCCATTTGGTATGAGAAATAGGATGTGAGAGAATCGGAGGCGGACTCTATGTAGTCATAAATGGGGTGGATACGGAGCTCCTGATGTTGGATCCCACGGGCGAAGAAGAAAAGAAAGAGGATAGAAGAGAAGACGTCGCTTGGGGAATTTGCTGTGGAAGAGAGGAGGGATAAAAGACGGCGGAATGGGGGATAGGGAAGTTAGAGGATACACAAGGGGGAAAGATCAGAATGGGAGAGAGAAGGTGAAGGTAGACAATGAAAGCGGCAGGGGCTGAGGACTACGCGGAGTCAGAGAATAGCACTGGTACGTGATATTTGTGTTCGCGTATAGGTATGCGGAGAGTGCGTATGAGTATATGAGTGTGTGCATCGTGGGACTATGTTCTCTGCCTCGATGCTCTTGTGCATTGGCCTAAGTACCCCATGAAGCTCTGAGAAGTGAAACTGCGAAGGGGTGTCTATGTGCAGTGTATGTGTGCGTCGATGTACGTATATATGTATGCACACGTATGAATATAGAGTATGAGGTAAATACCTGAGCTATTGATTCGTATAGGTTGTCGTCGGTCTCGTCGCATGTGTACGCAACTGAATGAGAGGCGAAGGAGTCGAGGGGAACGTCAATGAAGGAGGAGTAAAGTGCTGCTGATATCTATCCTACACATCCTATCGGTTTGAATTATGTGTCCTCCCAGAGCTCTACATGCACTCCATTGGGTGAGGTATTGGTTTACAATCAAGTCGTTCGCAGAGGCACAGAACGACGATGAAAACATAGACATTGGGAGAAGGAGGGATACGCATCCAAGGGCGAGGATCAACTGACGTGACATAATGGGTAATACGAGTGGCGAGGAGGAAGGAGGGGGAGGAAGGGGAACTGATGAAGAGAATGGTATTATGTGCATAAGAGAGCAGTAGTTGAAGCAATACAAAGGGGTATTGGCGGGAAAGGAGAGGGTAGAAGCAGTGAAGGTAGGAGAGGGGAACGTAGAAGAGGGGTAAAGAGGGTGGAAGAAGTGGATCGATATATCGAACATTAGAAAATGAAGAATGATAGAGGAGCATTTCAGCGGAAATATGAATGATCAGATCACTACCTGGATAGAAGCAAAAAAGAGGCCGGTCGATGAAGAAAAGATGACGATACTGTCTCTCGCTCTCTTGAAAGGTATTCCGAACAGACTGCACTGAGGTGGGGAATGGGGAGAAGGGAAGGAGAAATCGAGTAAAGAGATGCGGGAAGGGTGAAGTAAAGAGGGGGAAGGGGAGAAAGGAGAGCGGGAAAGAAATTGAAAGAGATAGATGGTGGCATAAATAGAGAGAAGAATTAGGGTTATCAGGGGGGGGGGGGTTGGGAGGGTGAGGTGGAAGAGATGATGGCAGTGGGAAGAGACGTAGATAGGAGGAGAGGGGTAGAACAAGAAAAGAGAGAAGGTGGGGAAGAGGAATATGCACAGGAGAAGAGAATAGGAAGGCGATTCGATAGAAAAATGAAGGGCGAATACTTACAGCAGAGAATAAAACAGAACAGTGCAACCGAGAGGGGTGATGCGACCAGAATATATAGCAACTGTTGGGAGCAAGGCAAGGCGGAGGGAGAGGCGGGGAGGGAGAGGCGGAAGGAGACGAAGAAGGGGAGGAAGAATGGAGGGAAGAAGGGAAGGGGGGAGGAGAATGGGGAAGGAAAAAGAAAAGCGAGGTACGGAATTAGATACGTGGGGTTGTAGTGTGAAAGGAAGGAAAAGAGCGGGGTGGGAGATAGGAGATTGGAAGGTGAGAAGAGAAGAAAGGGAAGAGAAGAGAAGGGAAGAAGAGGGTTCGACGAGATGCACTATTATGATGAGCTAGCGGATATGTACAGAATACTTTTTGTTGCATATGTCTCAAATAAGTTTGATTTCCTATCCAGTGATGTGAGATCATATTGCGAAATATTTTGGTGCATTTTGGAGATCTTGTATTTAATCAATTACTTACCGTGTAGGGGGGATTTTCATTTCCAAATCAAATGAGAAAGAGTTGAACATAACATGGAGATCCTCGAAGAAGGTCTGAGGGCGAAGCCAAGTGGACGGAAGAGGAGGAAAGGGAAGGTAGGGAACAGGAGGGCGTAGGGGGGAGGGCAGGAAGAGTGGAAAAGAGGAAATTAAAAACAAAGAGAACGCGGAGAAAAACCGTGAGTGGGAGTCAGAGGGAGGGAGAGGGGGGAGAAGGGGGGAGAGAGGGGGAAAGAGGATTCGAGGAAAAATTAGATGGTGAATAGAAGGGGATGAGGGGAAAAGAAAGGGAGTGAGAGGATGGGATGAAGGAAATAGAACGGGAGTTAGAGAGATGGAGGAAGTTTTCTTTTGGCGAAAAATATACTTGTGTAATGAACGCGCATGTGGGAATGTGAATGCTTTGATGTGTCTGCGAATGTGTGTACTTCTTTGTAGGTCTTTGTATGTCTCTGAGTATGCATACATGTGTGGTTGTGAACGAGTTTGTGCATGTTTGAGGTGTACGTTGCTTTGTTGTTGTACCTGAGCATTGTGGTTGTAGTAGTAATCGTTGATGGAGACGTCAATGCACTTGGAAGTGAGGCAGAGCTCGTTGTTTCCGTATAATTGACCGTCGCTGTCTCTCGTTATTGAACCTATAGTGAATGAAATGAAAGATGAAGGAAAGGGAAGGGGGAAAGAGATATGTAAGAAAGACGGAAAAGAGGATGATTGAAATGAGGGGAAAGAGCGATTGAGATGAGTTATGTCTATTGTTTTCCACTAGAATGCACTACGAGTTCTGTATCATTGAAGAGTAATTTAGCGAGCTCTACGTAAGACTAGGCTGCGCTCTAATAACACATGACACGACGGCATCTAATTCGCCGCAACACGAGGACATGGAGAACCAAGATCTCCTGTTCCAGAAGCTTCGAATTGCCATCATGCAGAAATTTGTTTGACTATGATACGAGAGCGATACGCGCTAAAAAGGCGATTGAAAGGAGTACAATATGGCTGTATACTAATGAAGCTCATACACGGCAATGGTTTGTGCTGCTTGTATCATATGTTAGGAGTTGTGACTTACCCTGAGCTGCTCTTGGGTCATCGTAGTCCATCACTCTAGACGAATCGGGAGAAATGATCTTACACAGCCAATGCACAAAGCCCTAGGAAAAGGGAGAAGCGAGGGGGTAGTCAGCGGAGAATGAGAGGAGAATCAACAGAGGATGAAGAAGTAATTGGACAGGAATGGGGAGTGCATTGGGGCGGGGAAGCAATGGAGTAAAAGGTTAGAGAGGTAGAAACAATAGGAATGAACGGGTGGGAACCACAAGGGGAGAAAGAAAGTTAGAAGAGAGAAAGTAACGCAGAGAGAGAAGGGGAATCAGAAAGAGAATGAGAAAGAGAGAAAGAAACACCAAGGAAAAATAAAAAAGAAAGAAAGAGGAAGGTCTTCAGGGACAAACAGAGCGCAAGAAGAACAAAGAGAGGGCAAGAATGACGATAGAGGGGAAGAAGAAAGGATAGAGAGGAACAAGAAAGATACGAGAGGAAGAAGAAAGATAGGGGAACAAGAAAGAGAAGGCGGTAGAAGGAGGCCGAGTGGCCCTAGATCGTACATACCCCTGGTGTTTCGTTGTAAGCAGCGTCGAGTCGGTTGATTGAATCGTTAAATGATGAGGAGAAGTCAGTCTGGGACAGATTGAATAAGGAAAGGGGGGGACGAGCGAAGGGGGGGAAAGGGGGGAAGGGGGGAAGGGGGAGAAAGGGGAGAAAGGGGGGAAGGGGAAGGAAGGAACGGTAAACAAACGTAAGACAGAGCACATAACAGTGGGACAAAAAGAAAGAGTGTTTGTTCGTGTGTGCGTATGGGCAAATATGTGTGTGTGTGTGTGAGTGTGTGAGTGTGTGTGTGCGTGTATATGCGTGTACGTGTGTGTTTGTGTGTTTGTGTGTGTTCATGTGTGTGTTTGTGTATGTGTGTGTGTGTATGCAGAGAGCAACAATGTTTGAATGAGAATGTGAGTATGCAACATGATATCCTACTTTGCTGAAAGGGATTACGCTATCATTGAAAGACAAGATGTATGTGAGGTCGTCCACGATCGCCAGGGTCTTCCTCATAACATCTCCAATCTCACTGTCTCCACTACTGAGCTGGGACTCACGAGGGGAGCGATAGAAAGCGAAGAAAGAGAGGAAGAGGAATGGAAGGGAGAAGAGAAAGGGAAGGGAAGGAGTCGAGGTGGAGGGCAAGAGTAGAAGAGGGGGAGAGAGAGGCACTGAAGGAGAGAGATTCATAATCTTCTCCTTGGCCGAGAGCATTAGTATCGTTTGTGAGGAAGTCTGCCTCTCCCGAGCTGAAGACGGGATGCTGGAGATCGTTGAGCGCAGATGAGTTGTACACGTTGTAGAAGAGCGAATTCTCAGACAGGAGGTCGAGGTACTTAGGCACTCTGTCTTGCAATATGAACCATACCGCATTGCTGGTCTTCCCTCAACGACACGAAGGTCTACGGACGACGGGGAAGGGGGTGGGAGGTGGGAACAGATGAGTGGGAAGGGGAAGCGAGTGGGCGAAGAGTGAAGGTGAAGGGAAAAGGTGAGGAGAAGCACATGTGAGTATTGGTTAGTGGATATTAAGGTCTCTATTGCGTAGCTACAGGTCCCTGCACGTGCTAAATTGTGCGCCAGAAGCATATGATCAGTGATAGCTCTTCTTGTTCTTACGTTTGCTTCGTTTCCGAAGAGAGGCATAACATCGGCGAGGAGAAGAGGAAACGGAAGACAAAACTCCTGTGTTATGTTCGAAGCTAAGGGGATATCACATGGAAGGGAAACGGGGAGAATAATGCGAAGGGGGGAAGGAAAGAGAAGAAGAAGAGCAAAAAGATATGGTATGAACCAAAGGAAACGGAGGGAAAGGAAAAGAAGGGGGAGGAAAACAGGTGCGAATAAAAAGGACGGAAGGAGAGAAGGAAGAGAAGGGAAGAGAAGGGAAGAGAAGGGGAGAGAAGGGAAGAGAAGGGAGAAATTAGAAGGGGAGGGTAAAACATTTGCAAGGGTTATAAGAGTGGAGGATGCGGAAAAACTATCATTCGGTGCCGAATGAAACGATTCGAGTGCGGCATATGAACACGTATCACGAATATACATCATGAATCAATATGGGCTACCTAGAGCTGATAGGGAGTCTGATATGTTGGCGTAGGTCTGAAGTTAAAAAGGGCAGAGAGGAAGAGGAAGAGAGGGCGAAAGACGAGTAAAGAGGAAAGAGGGAAAGAGGGGAAGGTGTAGGGGGTGGGAAGAGAAATAAAGGTAGATGATGTGAGTGAACGAAGAATAGTATAGCATCTTAACGGAAGTCATAGTGAGCTCGATCATAGAAGAAAAGGGGGAAATGGAAAGAGGCAAAGGAAAGAAGAAAAGGATAGAAGAGAAGAAAAAGATGAAGGAAGGGAAAAAAGTGGCGAAGGAATGCGGAGTAAAGACTGTTCTTGAGCATGGAAATGTTTCGGAGTAGACTTTTCCTACGTTGTTTCCTCGAGACGAGTCGAATGAGTATGCGGTTGAATTCATGTTCGAAATAGCTTCAATCAAAGTGTTGTTTTCTTCAGGCGTGAATAACTCTTAAAAGAGAGAGGGGAGGTGGTAGTGGATATGGAGAAATGGAAGGAAGGGAAGGAGAGAGTATATGAGAGGGAGAGGGTAAAGCCAGGGGGGTCAGAACGGAATGACAGAGACAAGAAAGGGGAGAGAGAGAAAGGGAAAGAAAGGGGCTGGGGAGGTGAAACAAACAGAGAAGAAGAGAAGCCGACGCACTAATATCTTAGATGAAGAAAACGCAAGCCGAAAATCATGCAATTGAAGATCAAAATAAAGAAATTTGTCCGACATCATGGAGACGAGTATGTATCTTAAGACTTTTTAGGTGATTTGTTTGGAACTGTAAGGCGGTTGACTTACCGTTGAAGAAGTCCGATGAGATGGTGTTCAAGGTAGAGTTGAATGATGTTGCTGATTCAAGAAGAGAAATGTCGGAGGCCTGGGTCTTGGAAACAACGGAAGACTAAATGGAGGGAAGTCCAAGGGTGACGAAAGGGAGGAAAGGAGGAAAGGAAGAAAGGGAGGAAAGGGAGGAAAGGGAGGAAAGGTGATGAAAAGGAAAGAAGGAATGGGGGGGAAGGAAAGGAGGGGGGAGCAAGGGGAGGAAAGATGGGAAATGAAGACGGTGCGGAGGAAATAGTAGCATGATTAGCATAAAAGAAGTGTGGATGTGATATTAAAAGAAAGAGTGTCTGTATGAGCATATGAGCTGTGTATGTGTGTGAGTGGGTGTGAGCGTGGATGTGTCTGTGTGTGAGTCAATGTGTCTAGCTGTACCTCTGAGTAGAACAAAGCACTGTCCATGTACGCCTTGATGATAGAGCTCGAGTCCCCCATACAGCAGGAAGAAGTGCACTCGGAGTCTGATGTACATAGAGTTGTTTGCGGCTGGTGTAGATTAAAGGAAGTGTGAAGGGAAGGGAAGCCAAAAGGGGGAGGAGGAAGGAAAGGAAACGGAAGAGGGGAAGAAGACGGAAAACGGAAAGGGAAAGGTAAGGAAAAGTAGAGGGGAAGAGAAAGGGAAAGGAAGAGCAAAAGGAGCATGAAAAGAGAGACAGGAAAGCAAGAGCGAAAGAAATAGAAAATGAGAGTATGAAGATAAAGGAATGGTGTGCTCAGCATCTAAGAACTGGGCTTAAGAAGGCTTAAGAAGGCTTAAGAAGATATACGTATAGGAGATAAAACATATAAGAAAGTAAATCTGTTTTCTGCCTTACATCTCTGCATCTGCTAACTCCGATGTTTACGCACAGAGACCCAGCGTTAACGGACGTACAGTCGTCGTCAACCGAACAGAAGTAAGTCGAATTGCTGTAGCAATAGCCAAGCGCAGCACCTCCGGTCTGAGAAGCCGACATCACTGAGAATGTGGGGGTCGAAGCGGAAAGTAAACTGTGGCGTGGGGGAGACGAAGAGGGAAGAAGAGTTGGGGAGTGGGAAGAGAGGGGGAGAGAGAAGGAGAAGGAGAGGGAGAGGACGGAGAGTCTGCTTGGAAGGAGTCAAAGGTTCTGTAGATCATAGGATCATTGAGCGAAGAAGAGTCTGAGGCAGATGAGAAAGGGGAGAGGGAGGAGAGGGAGGAGAGGGAGGAGAGGGAGGAGAGGGAGGAGAGGGAGGGTGCGTTATCCCCAACCCTCTCTTGTTCTGCGGAAGAAAGTGTGGACATCGGGTATGAGGATGAGGAGGATGAAGCGGAGGAAGAGGTATTGGGGGAGGAAGATCTGAAGATTCGTCTTCCTCGTATTGCATGAGATCTGAGGACGAGGTGGGAGTGGAGATCGCGGGGGGGAAAGGGTACAGATAGGTGTAGAGGGTGGAGAAGGAAAAGAAGGGAGAAAACACAAGACCGAACAAGGTTCATGGAAAGCAAGGAAGAGGTCCTGGAGGGAGAGGAAGACGAGGAGGAAGGAGAAGAAAAGAAAGTCGAAGATTCTGAAAATTCTTGTGTGCGATCAGAAGAGGAGAGAGAGAGTGCGTCTCTTAAGTCATCCCCACTATTCAGACCTCTCTCCTGACATACTACTCCCGATGTCTGTCTCTATGTCCTCCCCTAGATCCCTCACAGCGCGTGTCACTTAGGGACATTGTGGAAAACTTATTAGTGGATGGTTGGAAAGACTGACTAGTGACCGTTATCTCCAGTGAGTCTGTAGTATAAATCATCCAGCGACTCAATCAGCGCAGTGTTCGTAGCGGTGTCCTCCAACGCTCGAATAGATGACACCGTTGTGTTCGCGATCTGAAACGGAAGAAAGGAAAGGAAACAAAAGGATGGAAGGTAAAAGGGGAGGAGGGAAGAGGGAGAAGTGGTGAGGGTTAGATCCGAGTTAAAGTTTTATGACTATGTGAGCAATCGCAAAGGCTGAGGTTCCAGTGCAAGCAACAGGTTACTATGATGAGTGATTACGGATGTCTCTAATCACGTGTGTGAGTATGCACGTATGTGTGTATGCGTGTATGAGAATGTAAGCGTGTGTGTATGTGTATGTTATATTTACCAGAGAAGCGTTAAGATTGTCCCTGAGAGAGTTGATTCTCAGGGTGATGTCTTTACTTCTTTCCCATAGTGTCTGCCGTATCCTTCATAGAAGCAAATGCAGTCAAGGCCAAGTCCATAACCCCAGCTACCGAGACAGTGGAGAGTGTAGCTGCTGAGGATGAGATATACTCCGCGCCCTCATAAAAGGATGTGTCTCCGTCGGTAGAAGAAGTTGAAGGGGAGGAAGATGAGGAAGAGTTACTGTCCATCAGAGAAAAGAATGAGGCGAAGGAAGAGGAGAGAGAAGAGTAGATGGGAGATGAAGAAGAACGAGAAGACGATAACCGTGAGATTAGAGGACGGCGGATGTGAGGCCTGGAAGGAGAGAAGGACAGCCCCCTCTTCTCTTCTCTACATTTTCTACACCCGCTTCCCTCCACACCTCGCTCCCTCCCCCATCTCCACGGCCATAATCGAGTAATTTGTCTGCGTCTGAGTCCCATCTCCGCTGCCCTCAACTAGAGCTCCTACATCTCCTATCACCTTGTTTGCAGCGGTGATGAGCTTCGCGGATGCAGAAGATATATCCTGGAGTCCTGTGCTGCTGAAAATCAGTGGTCCACACGCTCTCCAACGCACCCTGGATATCCGATAGAGAGTCCTCTAGGTCGGATATCTGGGAGGCGAGGTCACCTACCTCCACCGCTAGGGAAGAAGAATTCAGGATCTACGTAGCAAGCAAGCGAAGGGGGAGGTGAAAAGGGGAGAGGTGGAAAAGGGGGCGAATATATGATAAAGAAATAAGTGAGGAAGAAATAAAGGTAGAGCGAGGCAAGCAATTGGAAGGAGGATGAAATGAAAAGAGAATAAGGGGGAGAGGATGAAATTCAGGTAAGAAAGGGGAGTCAAGGGAACGAGAGAATAGCAAACATAAAAACGAAAACAAAAAAGACAAAAACAAACTTAAAAACAAAAACAAACTTAAAAACAAAAACAAACTTAAAAACAAAAACAAACTTAAAAACAAAAACAAACGAAATGACAAGGGAAACGAAACGAAAACAAAAAAAGAGATAAGTATGGCGAGTGTGAGGCGGGAGTATGGTTATGCGTATGCGCTAATCTGCGTGTGAACGGATGCCCGCGTGTGTGCATGACTGTGTGTGCAATTGCATGCATACCTGATAGTACGAAGAGTTCAGGTTGAGCAATGAGTTATACGTTGTACTTGCAAGAGGAGCAAGGTTGGACGCATTGGAAAGGGCAGCCTCTTGCTTCAGCAGTGAGGTTGATGAGGGTGGAGAGAGGGGAGGAGGATTCGTCGTACGTCTTCCCGAACGACGTCGCTGCCCTTACGTCTTCGCTCGTGTCGTTCGCAAACTGCTTGGTGGAATTGAGAGCAGCGAGTAAGGCGAGGGCAGAGGAGTTTATTGACGCGGAGGTGGATGAGATCGCAGACGAGAGCGAAGAGGTCTTGTTGATTTCAGAATGCGAGCGAGGGGAGGAAGGAGTTGACGGCAGATGAAACGAGCTGGTTGTAGGAGAGTAATTGAGAGGAGAGGGGCGCTGGAGGTCCCGCTGTCTGAGGCAGTGAAGGAACGGAGGAGGGAGACGACAGAATAGAAAGAGTTGAGGTAGGAGAGAAGGGAAGAGATAGAACCAGATGGAAGGACATTAGGGGACGAGGCGTAAGAAGAAAGAATGCTGAGCATGTCTTGGATATCTTGGTCGGACATCTGGCTCAGAATGTTGGCGAAGGGAGAGTAGGTGGAGGAGGAGGATGAAGCGATCGAGGAAAGTGAAGAGACTGGTTGGGAGGCTGCGTCGAAGGCCGAAGAAGTGGATGCGAGGGCGTTGTCTATGAGTGAGAGTGCGTGGGAGGTGGAGGAGGAAGAGGCGTTGAAGAGGGATGAGGTATTGTCAAAAACTGAAGAGAGCGAGGCAACGGTATCTGAGTAAGAATGCGAGAGGGAGGAGAGGGAAGAAGTGATGTCGTCCTCATTGAAGGAGAAGGTGGAGATCTTCTGTAGGAGGATTTGTTACCTCAAGAATGTCAGCTACAGAATTAAGATTGCTGTTCAGTGTGCCTAGACCAAGGTCGGTTCCGACTGACTTTGCAAGGGACGATACTAGGTCGCTGATCTGGCTGGACGCTACAGACGCTGAGATAAATGAAGCTCTGCGGATCAACGTAGAGGCAATGTCCATAATATCCGCACCCCCTCCGTTGTTCAAGTCAGTCAGCTCGGCTGCCAGCTGTTTGAGCCCGAGGACTATGTACACGACGGAGAAGGAGATAGTTGCAGCTGTAATGAAGAGAAGCAGGAGAATGATTATAGCCTTGGAGTACCAAGGATACTGCCAAACATATTCTACCGAACTTATTCTTCCCGCTTTAAGAATCGCCTGTACTTCTTCCTCGTTCACCTCCATGCTGTTCACGCTCACGTCCTTCTTCTCCTGCCGAGCCTTCTCCTCCTTCTCCTCCTTCTCCTCTTTCTCTTCTCTGCCTCTCGCTTGTCCTTCTCCCCTTGATCAATCCCCTCGCCTCTGCGTCTGCCTCGGCGGGAGCCTCTACCTCAATAGGGTAGGCGTCTGCATCGAGCACTACCCCACCTATCCCTGCCCCTCCCTCTCTAACTATCATCATCTTCTTCACTCTCTTCTTCGCGATGCTCCTAATTTTCCTCTCCGTCCGCTCCCTTCTCTTCCTTCTAATTCCGAAACAAGGGAGAAAGATAGCCAGTCTCACATTGCTATGTTCTTCCTTCGTTGATCCGACTCCTCCGCAACATCCTCCTACCACCTCCACCTCAGACTCATTGCAACACGTGCACGAATACCTACAGATGATACAGAGGAGAAATACGAAGAGGTAGAACAATGTGAACGCAGCTACGAAGATGATGAAGACGATGAGATTGGAGAGGTACACAGGGAGGGAGTGTGTCGCCGGAACCCCCCTTTCAAAATCCAATTCACCTCAGAAGAGACAGAGGAATATGACGGGAGAGAACATGTCATCGAGTCGAAGTATAAGTCCAAGGGGTAGGAAGAGGATGAGTAATAGGATGTAGACGAAGAGGAATTAAGCGGATTTAGAACAGAGAAGGAGGGGGCAGAGTCAGGAAAGAAGTATGAGGAGTATGAGTAAGAGGAGGAGGAGGAGGAGGAGTAGGAGGAGGAGGAGGAGGAGGAAAGAGGGAGGCTAAGGGAGGACACTGAAGTCTGATCGAGTGCATTTGTGAAAGTCTCGAAGTCAGTGAATCCAAGGGAAGAAGTACACGAGAAGACTTGGTAGGAGGAGAGGTACCTCGGCATAAGCCTTCCTAGAGTAGAGAAGAGGGGAGGGTGGAGGAAGAATTTTAGCTGCGCAAACGTAGTGGGAGAATAGGGACACACCTTGTGGGGAGAAGGTGAGGTCGAAGCAGATGAAGAGGCGGAGACTGAAGAAGCGGCGGAAGAGAAAGGAGACGAGGGGTGGGAGTGGGAGGAAGAGAAAGAGGGGTGAGAGACGAGTGGTCTGAGGGAGACGCAAAGGAAGGAGAGGAAGAAGAAGAAGAAGGTGAAGATGAAGACGATGATGAAGAGGAAGAGGAAGACTCAGAGGGTGGGGTCGAGGGGGAAGATGAGGAAGGTAGAGCAGGAAGAGAAGAGGAAGAAGAGGGGATCGTCCTCCTTCTGCTCGAAGTCCGGAATCCCTTCCTCTTTCCCTCTCCTCTCACATCGTCTTCATCCCAATCTTCCCCCAACTCTTCCCCCGAGTCCTCATCGTCATCTTGCTCGCTTCCTCCCCTTCCTCCCTCCTGAATTCCCTTCCCTCCTCCTTCTTCTCCCCCTCTCCGTCTGCTTTATTTCCCTCTCCCTCCGTTCTTTCTCTAATCACGATGAACTCTTTTCCACCAATCTCATCGATCTCTCTCACTCCCTCTTCTCTCCTAATTTCTTCCCTCCTAATATCTTCAGACACTCCCTCTCTCCCCCACTCCATCTCCCACTACTCCTCCCCCTTCTCCCCACTCTCCCCCACCTTCTGCTCCCCCTCCTTAACGATCACATCAGAGTTTTTATGGGAGCTGGCACCGAGAACAGGGGAGGAGGGAGGATCCGCGTCGGAATGAAGGGAGAGAACGAAGACTAACGAGAGCAGAGTCAAGATATATAGTGCTGTCGCTGCGTGTTTCGTCCACCACCTCCCCTTCGTCCACCGACTTTTGTATCTCACACGCAAACCCTTGTTTCCGTTCGCAAGCGGAGTGAAAAAGTACTCTTCGTCATCATCTATTCCCTCCCTACTTCTCATTGTCGCTTTGTACCTCGCCTTTATCAATGCTTTCGCCTTCTTCTCCTCGTCCTCGTCCTCCCTCTCCCTCTCCCTCCGTCACCCTCGCGCTTCTTAGCGTTAATTCTCCGCTCCCAATCCACTTCTTCCACATCCTCCTTGGCTTCTAGAATATCGTGAACATTTCTTCTTCTCTTGCTCGACTTTGTTGGGCGCTCTTCCTCTTGCATAAATACTTTGTCCTCTCCCCCCACATCAGCCTCTCGAGAACTCGAGATACGCTCTCTCTCAGATCGGAATCATCTCCGTTTCTTCGTCTTTCTACACTTTGTGAATCATGTGGAGGCCGAATTGGATTACGAGGAGGCCTTCTGCCTTCGTGAATTCCCTGTCCATCACGCGAACGATGGTCGTTTGCGATGGAGTTCGAAGACATACTTTAATAGCCTAGTATGTGAGTCTGCAAGAATGTTAATATATTTCAATGAAATAGAGTATTAGTGTTTTCCATTTTTCTTGTGATGTATGCATTATTCTCTATCCTATCAAATGCTCACTATGATAGCTCTATCAAATATAATTTCAAGTTAACGGGGTTTCTTTAACAAGGTCAAGAAGGTGAAATACATATGAACACGAATTAAAGCAGAAGATGTACATGGGGTACAGTGTGAATCATTAATGAAAAGTAAAATATATCATAGAAGCATATAAAGCTCAAAACTTGATGATGTGCTCTTAAATACAACATTTTCCTTTCTTTAAGTGGCTTTAAGTTGTGGACATTTTGAAGAGAATAGTTTGTTCGATGTATAGCATGGTAAATAGTAAATTGGGAAAGCACTCTAACTTGTAGCCCGCAGAAATGAATTACATAAAATTATATAATGCTTTCATATTTGAAAAAAAAAAAAGTAACTCATTATTGTTTTGAGTACGTTTTGATTTTTTTGTTGAAAATTTGATGTAACCAACCGGATAGTAGGATTGGAAGAATTAAGATTATAAGCTACACAGGGAACATGTAAATAGGGAGTATTTATTTTTTTGAGTGTTGTGTTTTTAAATTTTGGGGATTTACGTGTTTCTTTGCGTAATTTAGCAGTAAAAAACGAATTCCCAGCCAACTCACCAATCACAATTATCTGCGCGTGCAAAAAAAATAGCTTACGTACTCATTGTATTTCATATGTGTATCTTTATTTAGTACTAAATAGCCAGCCAGTATAAGCCTGCATAATTTATTTAAACGCATAGACCAAATAAAGAAATTGGTGTGAACATATAAAATTGCTGTATTTCGATAAGCACAGAACCGAAGTGAGACTAATTGTAACTAGTGTCAAATAAAAACGTATATATGAAACAATAAAGATGCAGTTCCCATTCTAGGATATTGAGAAAAAGCAGGAACAAAAGGTCAGTTGGTCGAAGTATCGGTGGATGTGTAAGTGTATGTGAATGAGATAAGAGATGGAAGAGCAGTGATGCCGAGAACGTATATATGACATTGTGGAAAGGAAATAATAGAAAGTGCAATGAAGATATAAATGCATGAATATGTTAAACACAACATTTGTGTTTCTCCGGGCATTCGGATTAGTAACTGAGGAAAGAAGACTCCTGCTTGATCGCTATTTCCTTGTCTATCCAGTCCCTGATGTTCTGAGACACCACAAATGCCTCTGGTTCGAGCAGGAGGAAGTGAAAGCAGGAGGGAAAGGAGTAGACAGTTTTCTTGGCGTCATTGATGGAAGATGTCTTTTTCTTTAGTGTTTTGAGGAGGAAAGAGGGACAGAGGATGTCTTTTTCTCCCTGGAGAGCGAGGAGAGAGACGTTTTGGAGAGAAGGGAGAGCTTTGAAAGCCAAGTCGATCACTTGATAAAGCTGAGAGAAAGTGAGGGCGGAGAGGGATCCCTGGGCAAGGGCTGACGTGTCCTCTGTCTTGGAGAAAGCGGAGAGGAGGTAGAGGTTGCGGGCGTAGTAGGATACGTCTTCGAAGGGGAAGACTCTCTTGGAGGGGTACAGGAGCGAAAAGATCTTAGCCTTAGACATTTCTGCATTCATCCTCACAGTAGGGTACAACACCGGGCTTAAGAGCACGAGTCCGTCCGCGAGAGAAGGGTTCTCTGCGCAAGCGAGGATGGAGAGGGATGCGCCGAACGAATCGCCCAATAAGAAGAAAGGGATAGAAAGAGAGGGGCAAGAAGATGAAGAGGAAGTGGAGGTAGAGGTAGAGGTGGGGGTAGAGGCAGAAGAGGGGAGGGAGAGAGAGAGGCATACGCCTTGTGCACGTATTCCTTGATCTTTCTGCTCACCTCTGCTATATCTGCGACAGTCTTCTTGTAGTCTGAGATGATTTCTCTAGGTCCCTCACTCTCTCCGAACCCCTGGTAGTCCAAAGCGAACACGAGAAGTCCTGAGTCCGTCAGTGCCTCACATGTCTTCGCAGTCAGTCTCGCTGGGGAATTCACATCCGGGCACACCAGCACCACTCCCTTTGGCTTCACGCTCTCTCTCCTAGCTCTCGTTACTTCCACCAGTGTCAAAGGGTCCTCAGTAGTTGAACCAGATGAACTCTTGCACACACCAGACAACAAGTAGGGGGAGGCGGTGGTTGAACTGATAGACGTTCAACTTGAAGCCGTCACACGACTTGAACTCCAGCTCACTCTTGTTCAAGTCGCTGGTCTCGGGATACGAGTAGTGGTGCATCTCCAGAGTATAATTCCCACGCTTAAGCTTAGGGAATAGTGGAACAAGGTCTAGAATATATGTCTTCACATACCATATCCCAAATGCGATCAAGAAGAAAGGAGAGTAGCAAGCGGGTAATTAAAAAGAACTTCTTGTATGGAAGACAAAGACGGCTTTACGAAGACGAGCTCCCAAGGAAAGACCGTATGAGAAAATGCGTATTCAATGGTCCCGACGACTGCATCTTCTGCGAGTTTTACTGCTTGCTGCATTGAGGTCAACGTGAGCAAAGCCTGTATGCGAATGTAATTGCAAGTGCAATTTGAAGAAATAATATATATATGATTAAAGTTGTAAACATAGACGCATATTGGAATAAAAGGAACTGGGCGGATAAATAAGAGTGTCATGTATCTATTGCGTTGATATACTGCGGCTAATTAGTATGTGATTTGAATATCAACATTGAGTGATCATGCTTCAGTCAGTAGAAGGAGCTTCGGAAAACAAGAAAAAAATTCAAATTGGATATTTTAGTCTGGGAGGCCTACTTTAGAAGGTCATATACCTCAGAATATACCCGTATGAGTGATATTGAATGTTTACTAGTGAATAAAACTGTGTGATTTTGAGTGGGGGTGCGTTCTTTGACTGAATTCGTATTTTGCTTACTCTCTATATTTTGTGGTCTTGCGAAACAGAGATGTGTGCGGCTCTAATCTAGAGAACCTATGTGATACACACTAGATGTTGAAGTGCAGACAGATCTAACCTTTATTGGTAAGCATCACATGTGATATATATGTATTTGCACCTAGATAAAAGCATTGAATGCAGTACGTTTGGACTTAAGGGATTTTATAGCTCGACGAGAATGAAGAATGAAAAGGAAAGGCGTTGTTGGCATAAATTGAAAGCAAAGTTTATTCCTATCTTAGTGTTTCTTTTGTGATGACAATATGAATTAGATACGTTTAGAAAATAGAAAAAAAAAAAAAGGATGGAGGGGGCATGCACTAAATAAAGTAAAGGCACTAGTGTAACTTTTGCATCAGTACAGATACAACATGAATGAAAGATAAAAGAACAGAGAATGGAATCACTTGTAGGCCTTGTCATCGTTAGTATTAGTGTTAATGTTCGGTATTTTCTCCCTCACAGAGGAGATCCTCGGCAACACAATGCGATCTTCTCTGTCCCTCGCCTTATCTCCCATTCGGTCTCTCGAAAAAGAAGACGGGGTAGAAGACACGGAAGAGGAGGAAGAAGCCCTCTCTCCACCTACAGACCGATGGGCATAGCTGAGTCTTGCATGAGAGAGCGAAGGGGACAACGAAGGAAGAGAAAGAGAAGAGGAGGAAGAGGAAGAGGAAGAGGAAGAGGAAGAGGAAGAGGAAGAGGAAGAGGAAGAGGAAGAGGAAGAAGAAGAAACGGAGAAGGGGATATTTAGAATAGGTCCAGGAGGAGGAGAGGAAGAGAACGAAGAGGAGAGGGAAGGTGAGGACTTTTGGGCTTGTCTGAGCAGAGGTTTCTTCTTTATCGAGTGGGGAGCCGAAGATTGTGTCTGGGAATGAGGATGGGGGGAGGTAGAGGAGTTGTTAGAAGAGAGATGCGATGGAAGAGAAGGGGAGTGAGAAGAGGGAAAGGAAGACGGTTGTTTGTCTATGTGGACGTCAAACACACTGAAGGAGTGCGAGAGAGGAGGAGAAGAGGGAGGGAAGGAGGAGGCCGAGGAGGAGGCAGAGGAGGTAGCGGGGGAGAAAGATGAGGTAGAGGAGGAGGAAGTGGAGGAGGACGGCTTGGGTTGCCTAGCTGCTCTTCTAAATAGGGCAGGGGTGTTGAGGATTACGGGGGAGAGGGGAGAAGGGGAAGGAGAGAGCGAGGGGGAGGGGGAGGGGAGGGAGAGGGAGAAGAAGAAGCAGATGATGGAGGGGAAGCGTGGTAAGAGGAAGAAGCAGAAGAGGTAGGAGAGATGGAGAAGGATGAGTGAGAAAGGGGTAAGGAGGAAGAGGAAGGAGAGGAAGAAAGAGGGGGAGAGGAAGGAGAAGGGGAAGAAGAAAAATGAAGAAGAAGAGTGGCGTAAAAACCTCGTTTCTTCCCTTTCCCTCCCCCCATCTCTCTCCCTCCCCTTCTCTCTTTCCCTCTCCCTCTCCCTCTGCCTTTGCTTCTCTTCTTTCCCTCTCTCTTTCCCTCTCTCTTTCCCTCTCCCTTCCGCCCGTGTTCTTGGATGTCCCTACGGTCCTCGCGTCCACTCCTCTCTCTTCCTCCCTTTCATCCTCCTCTCCCCATGCTAGCATCTTCCCCACCAATGCTCTCTTCTCTACCTTCTCTTGCATCACCCTCTTCTCCCTCTCCCCCTTTCCCTCTCCACTCTCTTGCGGTCGATCCTATCTCTCTCGTCTCTCTCCCTTTCTCTTTCCGCTCTCAATCTCTCCCTTTCTCCAGCAAGTTTCTCTCTCTCTCTTTCCCTCTTCCTCTCCCTCTCCCTCTCCTCTCCTCTCTCTCTCTCTCTCTCTCTCCCTCTCCTTCTGCTTCTCCTTCTCCTCCCTCTCCTCCATCTCCTCTGCACGACTATCCTCCCACGTATCCCACTCTTTCCTTGCGCCCTCTCTCTTCCTCACCTCCTCTCTCCTTCTCTGTGCTACGCCGCAGCTACTCACTCTCCCTCCCACTCCTCCGCGTCCTAGTCCTGCCCCTCCCACTTCACCCTGTCCTACTCTCCTTTCCTTTCCCTCCCCATACCCTCCCTCCCTCTCTCTCTCATCTTCCGAATCGAGATCTTCCTTTGCCCTCAGTGGAGCAGTGCGAGAAAACAAAGAGGAAGAAGAAGAAGATGAGGAAGAGGAAGGGGAAGAGGAAGAGGAAGGGGAAGAGGAAGAAGAGGAAGACGAGGAAGAGGAGGAAGAGGAAGAGGAGGAAGAGGAAGAGGAAGAGGAGGGGGAGGGAGAATGTGGGGAAGGACCAGGAGATATAGCGGATCTATCTGGTAAAATATCTCCTTTCTGATAAATATCTGTCTGATAAATATCATCTTGGCTCACTCCGGAGAGAGAGGATGAGGAGGCAAGGGGAGGAGAGGGAGGGGAAGGGGGACTAAGAGGAGGCGAAGAGGAACGAGCACGGTCTTCTTCTCCTCTCTCACCCTCGGCCTGTACGCCTCTCTCCTTCTTCCTCTCTCTTTCTTTCTCTCTTTGGTTGTTTGCAATATCGATCAAAATACGATAGAAGAAGTATTCTCCCTCAGTCTCCCTTCCCCTTCCCTTCCCCTTCCCCTTCCCCTTCCCCTTGCTCTTCCTCATTTTCCTCTGTCTCTGTTTTTTCATTTCTCATCTCTTCTTTCCTCCCCATTGCCTTCGCCTTCCCCTTCCCCTTCCCCTCCTTCCTCCCCTCCCCTCTCTCTTTTTCTTCGTTGCAATCCATCTGATGGACCTCGATCAACACTTTATGAATAAAAATGCACACCAGCAGAAGGCTCCTCCTATCTGCCTCCCCGTTCTGCCTCCCCCCTGCCTCTCTCTCCATGTCTTCCTTCTCTCCTCACCTCCGTCTCCCTTTCCCTACGTTTTTTTCCTTCCTTTTTCCCTTGTGGTTTGCCCCCCCACTCCCCTTCTCTGAGCAAACGAAGAGGAAGAGAGAGGATGCATAGAAAACACGGATAGGAGCAAATAAATGCAGGGCTGCTTCAGAGGGGTGGGAGCGGAAGGGGAGAGAGTGAAGAGGAGGAGGGGGGGAGAGGGAGAGAGAGCGGAAGGGGAGGGAGAAGGAAGGCGTGAGGGAGGGAGAGTGAAAAAAGATGAGGGCTACAGGCGTAGGGAGATGAAGAGAAGGGGGAGGATGAGAAGAAGAAGGAGAACAGTCGGAAGAGGAAGAAGAGAAGGACGAGGAAGAGAAAGAAGACCAAGAGACCTGGTCGTAAAGGGAGGTCCGAGCCCAGGTGGGAGGAGGAATCAACGTAAACAGGGAGGAGAGGGAGAGAAAAGGTAGAGAAGGGAGAAGGGAAGACAGGAGAGAAGGGTGGAGAGAGGGGAAGAGAGAGGCGAGCGAAGAGAGAGAGGGGGAGGCAGAGGGGGGCAAGGAGGGGAGGAGGGAGAAGAGGGGGGAATGAGAAAATGAAAAGCGGTAGAGCAGATCAAAAGGAAAAGAATAGAACAGAGGGAGGAGAAGGAAGAGGGAGAAAGGGGGGGGAGGACGGGGCGAGGAGAGACGAGGAGGAGGAGGAGGAGGAGGAAGAAGAGGAGGGCGAGGTTGTAGACGAGGGGAGGAAACACAGGGACGGAGGAAGGGGGGTTGAAGATGCGTTGGAAATATGAGTGGTCAGAAGAGAAAGGAGAGAAGGCAGATCACTGACATTCGAAAACCCCAGAGAGAAAGAGACGAGGGAGGAAGGGAGGCAGAAGATGAAGAGGAAGAGGAAGGGGAAGGGAAGGAGGAGGAAGGAGACGAAGAAGACATGAAAAAAGAGGAAGGTGGGAGAATGAGAGGTAGAAGAGAGGAAAGAGGGAAGAGGTGGGGAGGAGAGGAAGAGGTAGAGGAAGAGGAAGAGAACGAGGAAGATGAAAAGGAAAGAGAAAAGAAAAGAGAGCAAAGAAGAGATAAGGACACTGAATCTCCTCTCACTTTCCCTCCGTCTCTCTGCCCTCCCCACCTCCTCTCTCTCTCCCATATCTTCTCTCCTCCCCTCTCTCCTGCCCTCTTCTATACCTCTCTCTCTTCTCTCTCTCTTCTCCCTTCCCTCGCCCTCTCTTCTCCTCCCTCCCTCCCTCCTCTTCATCAGTTGCTCGCAGTACAACAAGAGACGGGACGATGCGGAGAAGAAGGAGGAAGAGGGGGAGCGAGGAGGGGAAGAAAGGAGAGGAGAGGAAGAAAGAAGAGGAGAGGAAGATGAAAGGGTCAACAAGAGACGAGACGAGGTAGATCCAGAGGAAGAGGAAGAGGAAGAGGGAGGGGAAGAGGAAGAGGGAGAGGGAAGAGGAAGAGGAAGGGGGATTATTATGTTGAAGATATTCACGATTAAGATATTTATGATCCCCGGAGATATTTAAGCAAGAAGATATTTCTGTCTTTGGTAGTCAATGTGTGCCATTCAAATTGGGAAGTGCAAAGGAAAGAAGTGAAAAGAGAATCAACTGCAGAGAACTTGAAGAAGGAGTTGAAGAAGAGAGAAGGAGGAGGGAGGGAAACAAGAGGAGGGGGAGAGGGTGAGGAGAGGGGAGAGTTAGAGGAGGAGGTAGAGGGAGAGGAAGAGGGAGACAAGGAAGGAGGATAGGGTGAAAGAACTAGTGAAGGGTAGGAAGGAGAAAGGGTGGTGCCAAAGACCGAGAAGGGAGGGAAAGGAGGCAGAGAAGGGAGAAGAGAAGGGGGAAGGGGAGGGAGCGAAGGAAGAGGACGGTTGAGAAGAAGGGGGAAGATGTTTTGGAATGAGATATTTTGATATTGCAGAACCAAATAAAAGGGAAAGAATAGAGAAGGTGTCCTTCTCCCCTTTCTCTCTCCTCTCCCTCTCACCCCCCTCCCTCTCTCTCTCCCTCTCTCTCTCCTTCTTTCTCTCCCTCTTTGCCTCCTCCCCTCCCCTCTTCCTCCTCCCCGTATCCCCTTCCCTCTTCTCTGGTGCTTCAAACACAAAGGAAAGATCTAGGGGAGTGGGAGAGAGGAAAAGAATGAGGAAGGGGAAGGAGGGGAAGAAGAGGGAGAGGATGGAGAGGAAGAAGGAGAGGAAGAAGGAGATGAAGAAGGAGAGGAAGAAGGAGATGAAGAAGGAGAGGAAGAAGGAGATGAAGAAGGAGAGGAAGAAGGAGATGAAGAAGGAGAGGAAGAAGGAGATGAAGATAAAGAGAGCGAAGAGACGTGAGAAGGAAAAAGCAGAGAGTGGGGAGTAAAGGAGGTAGGTAGAGGAAAAATGAATGAACAAAAAAGAGTTGAGCAGAAGAGGAGATAGTGAAGGGAAGGAGAGGGGGGGAAGAAAGAGGAAGAAGTGAAGGAAGGGGAGAAGGAAGGGGAGACGAATGAGAGCATGAGGTTGAACAGAGCTGGGCTTCTCCTCCTCTCCTCTTCTCCTTCTCCCTCTCCTACTCCCCTCTCGCTCCTCCTCTCTCTAACCTTCTGTTCTCGACTTCTCTCCCTCTCCCCTCCCCCTCTATCTCCCCTTCCCCCTCTCTCCCCCCTTTTCTTCCATCTCTCTTCCCACATATCCTCTCACTTCTTCCCTCCCTCCCCCTCTCTCTTCTTCCTCTCCTCTTCTTCTTCCTCCTCATCCTCTTCGTCCTCCTCTCTTCCTGTCCTTTCCTAGCAAACTGGAAAAGATTAGCGAAGGGAAGAGGAAGCGTATGGATAGGGTAATGAGTCAGAGAAGCAGGAGGAGTGGGGAGAAGAGGGGGAGAAGAGAAGAAAAGCGAAGGAAGAGAAGGAAGAGAAGGAAGAGAAAGAAGAGAAGGAAGAGAAGGAAGCGAGTGAACGGGGTGATGTTGATTCACCGAATCTGTTTGGAGTACAGAACGATTTTTTAATCCACGCCGATTGAATTGAGACCGATCAAATTGAGAATGATCGCTGAGCCAGGAGGAAAGGGACAATAAGACTATCATACGTGCGTTCTTCTTGAACATCTCTCTCCTCTCCTCCTCCTCCCTCCATCCTCCTCTTCGACCCCCTCCTCTCCTTCCCCCTCCTCCTCCTCCTCCCCTTCCTCCTCCTCTTCCTCCTCTTCCTCCCCTTCCGTATATCGATATTCTCTCTCCCCTCCCCCTTCTCCCTTCCCTTTCCCTTCCCCCCTCCCTCCCCTTCCTCTTGCTCTCCCATGTTGTCCCATACCACAAGTGCAGTTGATTGTGTTGCGCTCAAATTGAAGATATCCCCCTCCTCCACTCCTCGCCCTGTTCCCTTCCCTTCTTTCCTAGAGTCGCTCGTCCTCTCTGTCTTCTTTCCCTCTCCCTCTCCCTCTCCCTCTCCTTCTCCCTCTCTCTCCCTTCTCATTACTATTCTCTCTGCCTCCTTCTGCCTCCATAAGAACAAGAAAGACTCGGTAATCCAAAGGCAGGAGAGAAAGAGGGAAAGGAAGGAGGAAGGGGAGGGGGGAAAGGAAAGGGGAAGACGAAAGGGAAGGGGAAGTAAATGAGGAAGGAGGAGAGAAAGGATGATGAGGATGAAAGTACTGATGACAGAAGAGAAGGGGTGGGGGCGGAGGAAGAAGAAGAGAGTAGTGATAAGGAGGCGGAGAGAACGAAAGGCGCTAGAAGAGGGCTGAGTGGGATGAGGTAAGTGAGAGAGGAAGCGGAGGGGGAAATAAGAAAGGAAACACAGAGGGAAAAGGAGTCAGAGAAGGGGAGGCTGAGCGGATGAAGAGAAGAAAGAAGGCGGGGAAAGGAAGAAGAAAGAGACGATAGGCGAAGGGAAAGGGAGGCAGGAGGGAGGAGTGCAGGAAGAGGGAAAGAGCGGGGCAGGCAGAGGCAAAAGGGAGCAGAGGGATGACAAGAGGAGACATGCCCCTCCTCCCTCTCCTGCATCTTTCTCCCTCCCTGACCCCACAGTCACACTCTATCAACCGACTTTCCTTCCCTCTCCTCCTCCCTTCCCCTCCCCCTTCTCCTCCCCCTTCTCTCCCTTTCGTTTCCCCCTTCTTTCTTCCCTTCCATGAATTTTCCCTCGATAAAAGACTCGAGTCTATCAAATTCAAATTGGCATCACAGTTATCTTGACGAGAACAAATGATTTTTTTCTCATTTCAAGACACAAACGAAGGGAAGACTCTTCCTCTCTCTCCCTCTCCTCCCTCTCATCCCTCTCTTCCCTCTTTCTCCCTCCCCTCCCCTTCCTCTCCCCGTCCCGCTCCTTCCCTCCCTTCTCCCTTCATTTCCTCCCTCTCCTCTCTTCTTCACTCTGTCTCGTCCTCTTCTCCTTCCTCCTTCGCCTCTTCCTCATACTAAGAAGGCGAACAAAATGAGAAGAGAGACAAAGAAGGGAAAACAAAGGGAGAGAGAGGAGAGGACGAGGGAGGAGAGGAAAGAGAATGAGGGGAGAAGAAATGAGAGACAAACAGACAGTAGAAATATGATTGCACCACGCACGCACACGTCCCCCCTCCAGAAGATGAGGGGGGGAGGAGAGGATGGAGAAGAGAGGAGGAGAAGAGGAAAAGAGCGGAGAAGATATGGGAGACCGAGAAGAAGGGAGGGGGAAGAGAGGGGGGAAGAGAGGGGGAAGATACCTACTGCCAGTTGGATAAGAAAGGCAGAGGAGGAGATGGCAGGCAGGAGGCGAATGCGAGGAAGAAACGCCCCCGAGGGTGAAGAAATCAGACAAGAAGGAAGAAGGGAGAGGAGGGAAGGAGAAGGAACAAAAGAGCAGAAGAAGAAGAAGAAGGGGGAGAGGAGGAAGAAGAAGAGCGAAGAGAAGGAAGAGTAAGGAGCGGGTGGGGAATATCTAGGAAGAGGCACAGTATTATCACTCGCCCTCTTCTTCTCGTTCTTCCCATCTCTTCTTTCCTCCATGTTTCTCTCGTTCCCTCCCCTCCCTTCTCATTTCTCTCTTCCTCCTTTCCTCCCTTCTCCCTTTCTCCCTTTCTCCCTTTCCTTCTACCACTTCCACTGCCCCTGCCTCCCATTCGCCCCCATCTTCCCCTTCCTCCCCTCCTGCTCCTCACTTCTAACGCACACACACCCAACGAATAAGAGGATACAGTTAGGTAGTTCCATGAGCGAAGAGACCCTCCTCGCAGCGTAGAAGTCCCCTGATTTCCCCTCCATCCCCACTACATCATTTGCTCTCCACCCCTCCTTCTCCATTGCTCCTGCAACACATCTCACCATCCTCCCAAGATGCAATCGCAGCACGCCCTCCTCCACTCCTCCACTGTTCCCTCGATACCACATGCCCAGCACTCTGCTCCTCCTCTCCCTGTCACTCTGCTTCAAGTCGTTTCTGATTCGACTCCTGCGTCGACCCCCTCCTCCACGCTCTCCTCCTTCCTCCCTCCCTCCACTACCCATGTCCCCTACCTCTGGTATTCCCCCACACGGCTACAAATAAACGAAAACCCATCTTTGGGGTTCGCTAGTAGGCAAACTAATATAACAGCTCCGTATGTGGATATCTGTATTGTGTGAGGAGGGATAGGGAGAATGCCATAGTCCGTAAGACAACGGAAATGTATGAGCAATGTAATTCAAAAGAACACACAAAACATACTCAACCAACGTCAAAAACTCATAAATACGCTACGAAAACACGGACAAACGCTAAGTAGTATAAATCAAACCGTATGATGAGATGAGCGAGTTTAAATGTATTGTATTAATCATCCTACCTTTGCATCATCAACTAAAACGAGATTACAAATAGATGCAATCAAATGCTCTTCTTTCCATAGCAAATTTCGTATCTTCTCGTTTTCAACTTGTTTCAGAATTAAAAGAGCACTTAAACGTCGACTTTCTAAATCTACTCGTTTGAAGATGTATTCCAAACTAGACTCAATGTGTCTAATAGCAACCTTCCTTTTCATCCTGAAAACGGTTTTCTAGTCGCCAACGAAAATGAGTTTTAGTATTCAAAGAAAATGTGCATCTCAAGCACAAAACTGGTTTGAAGTCCCATGAACCTATGTGTATTCACGGTGTTTAGATTCCTGATAGTTTAAAAAACAAGTATATGAATAACCTTCGAGGGAAACACACTTGTTTCTTCTTATCTTATCTTAGAGGATGAAAAGGAGAGTGGAAATATGACAAATTTCAATTTCGAGTCGCAACGCAAGAACTAAAAACGGAAATAAGAGGACTTTTGCATAGAAATGAATGTTCAGCGTATATTTTAAGAAAGTATTCATGCATGAATTGTAGTTGTTTTATATTTTTTATTGTTCCAAAGGGAATATAGCTAGGATTGAAGGTGAAGCCAATAAAAGCACTCACGAATGCCTCTCTTTCGCATATTCACAATTGAATAACAATTGCATGAGATATGTAGAAAGAGAAACGAATGACAGGGAAGTGGGGATCGAAATAGAGAATAAAGTTGATGGTACAGATTAGTTGAAACAGAGAAAGAAAGAAAACAGAAAGTTATATGTATACAGAGAAATCACAGAGAACACGAAGTAAAGCAAGGTGAAGAAAAAGACTTAAAAAATTGCGCGGGGGCGGGGAAGGGGGTGGTCAATCCAAGACTACGTTTAATGATCAAAGGTGGACGACGCATTGGGTGGAGAAGGGGCAACATGGAAGGGGCCAAGCGATGACTGGGAGAATGCCCTGTCGTCGAGAAGGGAAGGAGGTCGAGAGAGGCAGGAACAACAGCGGGGAACTGAGTATTGAGAATGCCGAGGTTCATGTCGGTAGATAGACCCATGTCATTGGAGAGACAGGGCATCTGGGTCATCACCTCGTCGAATGGAATGATGCCGTCAGATATCACGATGGGCGATAGATCTGTGCGTGTGGGCCTAACAGGGGACTGAGTTCTAAAGAAGAGGAAGAAACATTCTTGTCACTCTTATCTCTATCTCTCCTTGCTGGAGAGTCTGTTTTCCTCTTCTTCAGTGGAGAGAGGGAAGACGAGACATAAGGTGAGGAAGAGGAAGAAGAGGATGAGGAAGAAGCGGAAGATGAGTAATACCCTCCTCCATCAGAAGTGGTGTCTTCCATATCATCATCCTTCTCTCCCTCTCGCTCGCCTCCTGTCTCGCTGTGTGCCAAGTGATTGGTCTCAGTGCCTCTCTTTCTCTCGAATATCTCTTCGTCATCTATGACCTCAATCACTTCGTCGTGAAATGCTTCATCGTGAGATGCCTTAGTCTTAGAAATACCCACTGTGCTACCCACCAACTCCACTCCATCGCTAGTGTCTCCATCCTCCGACTGAACCTTCCTCTTTCTACCCCTCTTCCCCTTCTTTTCTTTCGACTGCTTCTTCTTATCCTCTTGGCTCTTCGCTGTCCTTTCCTCCTCTTCCTCCTCATCGTCCTCCACAACCTCTTCCACGGCCTCCCCTTCGTTCCCAGCGATCTCTTCTGGAGGGGAAGGGGGAGTCGGTAGGAGATAAGCGGGTATCCTAGAGCAAACAGAAGACTTTGGCGAGGGAGTGGGAGAGGAGGAAAGTCCTTGGTCCTCCACTGACCCCGTCCCCTTAGAGTGAATTAGTTGACTCTGGAGGCCCTCTCCATCCTCATCCTCCTCTCTGTTATCATCTCCCTCCACCCCCTCTTCCCCTTCCTCTATTTTCGTCCCCTGCCTTTTTCGCCTCCTCCTCTCTGAGTTTCCTCTTTTGCTGTCGAGGGCTGTCCGGAATGAAATCGGAGGTGATGGCGGAGGTCTTCTTGAACCTCGCCTCTTCGGGAGACTCGATCGGGTTACCCGTGACTTCGCAAGTGAAGACAAACGAAACGTAGTCAGTGGAGACGGAAGGTTCGGAGGAACTCTCTGAGGGGGTGGGCTTTGAGGGCTTGGCAAGGGGAGTCCTCATGGACGTGGAGGGTCTGGAGAGGAAGGAGGCGTAGGAGGAGGGTGTCGAAGACTTGGCAGGAGTTCTCATCCTGGAAGACTGTCTAGGGCCGATGGTGTCTAGAAGGAGGGAGGAGGACTTAGGTGGTTTGTATGTGGAGCTGTGAGTATCTCTGAAGCAGGGGTCTGGGAGTGTGAGGATGGTATAGTGATGTGCCCAGTTAGTGAGGTCCTCTTCCGATGGCTTCCCCCTCTGTCCCCACCGAAGCTCAGGTTTCTCTGGTACTTCATCCAGCATCTTAGCGTGGTGTGCCTTGCACGAGGTGGAATGCTGGGACGCACCGTATGCGTCTCCATCCGCCTCCCCTTCACCCCCATCCATCCTCTCAGCCGAGGTAGAGGGATCGAATCCGTCTTCAGCAGAAGGAGAACAAGGGGAGGAAGAGGAAGAGGATGACGAAGACGAATTGAGGCAGGAGCACTCGAGAGTGTCGTGTGTGTCGGAGTACGTGTGTTCTTGGTACGTGAACAGATCTCTGAGGTCCTCTCTCGAAACCTGTGCTTCCTTGTTGTTCCCTCCCATTACGTCTTGTAGTCCCTCTTTACTGAGCTGACGCTGGTAAATCTTCTCCTCAATCGTCCCAGTCGTGAGGAACCGGTAAACAAAGCACCTCTTTTCTGTCCATCTCTCCACACTCTAGCGGCGGCCTGTTTGTCGACAGCGGGGTTCCAGTCAGGGTCAAAGAGGACGAGACGGTTGGCTCCAATAAGGTTGAGCCCACACCCTCCTGCCTTTGACGAGAGCAAGAACACGTACACGTTCGACCCCTTCGCCGACAACTCATCTACCAACTGCTGTCTCTTCTTCACACTGGTGCTTCCGTCGAGTCGGACGTAGCCCCACCCTCTGTATTGGCAGAGGCTTTGGAACAAGTCAAGAGTCTGTGTGAAGTTTGAAATCAAAACCCACTTGTCAGTCGTGGTGGCCTTCACCTGGCACAGCAGTCTGTCCAACACTTCCATCTTCCCCGAGTGGTGGGGGAGGATCCCGTCGTGATCGAAAGAGTTTGGGAACAGAGAAGCAGCCTCTTCGAACCCAGCCACCTTTCCTCCTCCCTGGCCATCCTTTCCGTTGCTCTGTCCGTAAGAAGAAGAAGCTCTGATCGAGTCGAACACTAGCTTCGGGTGGTTACAGATGTTACGCAGAGTACCGATGAGTGGAAGGATCTGCACTCGGGCACCCCTTTTGTTCTCCCTCTCTCCACCTTCCTCTGCAAGCATCTGTTGCACTGCAGTTTGCTCTAGGAAGTGTTTGTAAAGATTCTTTTGAAGCGGGGTGAAGGAGCAGCAGACAACTTCCACAACCTTCGGGGGAGGTGCTTAGAGAGAAGAGTATTTGTTCTCCTTAAAACAAATTGGTCTACGATCATCGACAACTCCCTCACCCTCTCGTCTCCCAACTTCCTCTCTTTGTCCGACGCGTCAGGCTCTCTTCCTAGAACAATGGGTCCCTGGTATCTTCTGTTGAACTGTCTCTCATCGCCCAGCACTCCTGGGTTGGTAAACTCAACCATCGCATAGAACTCGGAGAGGTCGTTCTGCATGGGAGTTCCACTCAGCAGCACTCTCTTCCTACATTTGAGTTTAGTCAGAGCTTCGTAGGTAAGTGTATGGGCGTTTTTCAAGCGGTGAGCCTCGTCACACACAAGAAGATCACAGTCGACGGGGTAGATTCGTTTAGAGTGTCTCCTGAAGGTCTCGTAGCTAATGATGAGGACGTTAACCCCCTCAGAAGGAGAGGCGTAGGAGTCCACTCCTACCTCAACTCCATCTTTCGAACTGTCTGAAAGAGCTACCACCTTCACAACCCCAGGCCCAATCCACTTCACGAACTCGTTGGCCCAGTTAGCAACGAGTGAAGTAGGGCAACAGACGATGACCTTCTTGGCGATGGGTTGTCCTTTGATAAATCCTTGAGTCAGTAGAGTGTAGATCAGAGTCACTGACTGGAGAGTTTTACCTAGACCCATGTCTGCGTAGAGGTAATGAATAAAATGGAAGAAAGGCAGGGTTTAAAGTAAGTAACGGGGATTTAGAATGCATGTGTAAGTGTATAGACAATCATGGAGCAATCATGGAGTATGTGAATGAGTCAATACGATATGTTGCATTGTGTTTCCTACCATCTGCAAGAATAGCTCCTGAACCCTTGAAGTTTCGTTGTTCAAGGACACACTCACACAGGAACTGTACTCCCTCTCTCTGATGGGGTCTCAGCCATCTGCAAATGACAGTGGGGATCTGCGAGAATGAACAAGAAAAGAAAAGAAAGAAAAAGAAAGGAAAAGAAAGGAAAAGAAAAGAGGAGAATGTTGAATAGACAAGAATAATTGATGAGTTTTGTGGGATTATTAAAACGTGCAGCAAAAGAACGTAGAGAAGACGAACAACTATCTTATAGACAAGCAGATCGCACCTCTATTTTCGAGAACTCTAGCTCAGGGTGAGCTGCAACGTCCTCAGGAGAAGGTTCCCACACCACGAGTGGTTTGAAGTCATCGGGAACAGTAAACCCAGAAGTCACAGTCAGCGAAGTCACCTTCCTCTCCTCCAACGGAGGAGCCTCAGAGTGGATTTCAAGGGGAGAGTCTTCAGCAGGTGTCATATTAGGTTTCTTAAACTGTCCACCTGTCCTGTACACCATAGATCTTCTGTTCACTCCCAACGTGAACGTCGACTTCGTAGTGTCAAACCCTAATCGCTTTGCTATTCTGGGATCCTGTTGAGGAGGTTTGTACGGTTTCCTGTACCTCTCCGTCGAAACAGGTCTGCATATTAGAGAAAGAAAAGGAGCTAGAGAAGCTTTTTGATTTCTAGTTTTCCAGACACCTACGCAAGTTCATAAAACAAAGTACAGTACGCAACATTAGGGAAAGGAAAATATGAAAATATAAGCTGGTTGTCCCTAGGAATATTGAAGATATAAAATACATACCATAGCCTCTGCATTTTGAGAATATTGTTCGTCGTCTATATAATCTTCATCTGAAGGTTCGCTGATAGATTGTGTAGACTTTTGAGATTTTGAAAATGAAGAAGTTCTGCTAGGATTAGATGATTGAGAATGGTGAGGGAAGGGATCGTCCTTTTCCTTCACATCTTCCAATAAATCTGTATATTCCTCTTCACTGACTAGATTCTGGCATTTAGAGCTAGAACCTTTACATGAATACCCCAGTAATTCTCCATCATCGTTGTGAACTGCCGATAGTTCGTGTTCATCACACTGAGGACAGAGAACAGAAGGCATCTACATTCAGCATGAAAAAAGCGCATAGGCACCACAGGTTAATCAAAGAATGTCAAAAATTCAGAACTAACTAAGTTTCGTTTGGGTAGGAAAAACATAATCCCAGAAACAAATGTTTAAGTAGTGAACTATCAGCGGGAGCACTTGTGTAAGGAGAAAAAATAACCAAGCGGAATATGTATCCACAATAAATATTGCACCCGAAGACATAATGTGTATTTTATATGATTTAACTCAAATTTCCTGTAATTACTTTGATATAACAATTTAATATCCAAAAAGATTGATCAACAACTTTGCCTCCACATTTTGCTTTCTGAGCGGGCACAAAAAAGGAATGTGACCTTCAAATTGAGATTTTGGCGGCAAATGATTGATGTTATCTACAATATGTAATATTCAAAATTTAACGATATGTTATGGTAAAGTACATATTTTTGAATTATATTAAAATGAATACTATGCATTACTACGATTCCGACATCAATTTCATAAAAGATGCACACTTTCAAGTGAATATTAAAATGTAATACTATAACACTAAATACTCATATTATATCTATCATAATTGGGTAACAATACAATTATTGTAATATTCTCAACTATCATGCTATGAATGACAATGCTGTTTGTATATTGGTTATTTATTTGAGCGTTTATGTGTTCATACATACTATTTAAATTCGTGCTGGGCAGACATAATAACAATGCAACATAACAATGCGCAGAAAGTAAAATTTCAAAAAATTAAATAGGTCCGTTCTCAAAATAATGTATGTTTTTAACTCAATCCAATAAAATATGTGAAATTAAGCAATTGAAAATATTTTATTTCGTAATCATATTTGCGGAAGGACCTATCCCATCTTGATTGGATGCTCACACGTGCAAACAAATCTTGTACTTGTATTCCATGATAAGAGTTAAAAAAAAACAACATATTCTTAGGACACCCAGATAAAATATTCGCTATTCATACTTTTTATTGGATGAGTTATGTAGAAAGTTCTTTAACCACACAACAGTGAAGACAAGAACGCAGTTAAACATTTAAACACGATCTGAGAGCAATTCTAACCATAGAATTAAACTCCAAAGTAACAAGTAATACCAGAAACGATAGTGCGTGACTAAGCGTTCGGGTTAATCATTTTTAGAACGAAACAACTTCTCTCCTAGTAACATAAAAGTGAGCAGGTTGTACGCATATTAAACAGCCCAGAAAGAACGAGTAAACAAAACAAAAACACAAACAAAGTTATGATATATTACATGAAGATATGCGATATATCATCACTTTTCATAAAAGATATTCCCTCAGAGATAAGCAGAAAGAACGACAGATAACAAACAATTGTACAAAGAAAGATATGCAAGAAAATATAAGCTGAATAATAACACATTTAGCACAGTAAGAATGACTTTGCAAGAGATTGAACAGGGCATAAAGTTGAGTGGATAGGAGATTAGGGATGGGAAATATACATAGACAAATACACATATAAATATATATATGTAGGAAACAAATAAAACAAAGATAACGAAGCGAGAGATAAGATAGGCTCTGTATTGGAGGAGATATCAACTTTTCCTACTTGCTAGCGGAGTTCCATTGTTTATTTTGGAACGACCCTACGCTACGTAGACAGAGGGAGTTAGAGTAAAGATCAGCGGGAGTGATGAAGATGATAGGGTTTTTCTCGATGAACGAGGGAACCACCGCCTTGAAGAGTTTAAGCACTACTATCAGCAGAGGAAGGGGGATCCCCGCAAGAGGGCTTGTGCTATCCCCCTCTCCGGAGGCAGAGTCCCCTCCTCCTGTGGTGGATGATGTGTCTGTGTAGCTATCGATGAACGACACGAACTGAGAGAGAAGAAGCCCCTCCACGTCATGCACCACACTCTCCACTCCTTCCTCCACATCCTCTTTCACTTCTTCTACCACCTCCTCCCCCACCTTCTTCTCCAGGACCTCTGCCCCTTCCTCCAACCCCTCCTCCACCTCCTTCTCCATATTGGCTACAACGCCTTGCAGTTTTCCTGCCCCCCTCCTCACGCCCTTCATCGCCTTCACTACGCAGTACGCTATCTCTCCCCACCCTTCCTCCCCCCATCCCTCCATCTCGGCCGTTCCCTCCTCTATCATCTTCTTCAACTCATCTTCTGAGTTCTCTTCGCTTGTCTCTAACCAACACACACCCTTCTTCTTTCCCTCTTCTTCTCCCTTCCCACTGCCTCTAACCCCCTCGAATACGTCGTCACAAAAGTCGTAGTCACACAAACAAACATCATCACACTCAGGATCACTGCAAGTGGAGGAGACAGAGTGTGAGGAGGAGGAGGAGGAGGAGGAGGAGGAGGAGGAGGAGGAGGAGGGGAGAAGACTGTGGAGGAGGAGGGGGAGAAGAACGAGGAGGAAGGGAGGGGGGAGGAAAAAGGGTTGCAAGCACATGTACATCTAAGAGACTCAAAGCCCAAAGATTTTTCCCCCTCTGATCCCACTCCTTCCCCTTCCTTCTCTCTTCTCCCATCCTTCTCTGCTTCAATTTCTCCCTTCACTTCCTCTCCTAGAACGGTCCCCTCCAACACTCCAGGACAACCGCATGAAGAGCAAACCTCGACTACCTTGAACTCATCAACGTCAATCGAGATAGACCTAGGCCTCTCTTCTCCGATCCCTTTCTCCCCGCTCACTCTTTCTTCTTCACCTTTGTCCGCTGCTGCTTCCGCTTCCCTCTCTCTTTCCTCATTCATCCCGACCCTTGCTACTGCACGTCCTAGCATTCCACCCCTCCTACAGCTTCCTCCTCCGCCCAGTCCTCCTGCCCCTCCCTTCCCTTTGGCATCTGTATCCTCTATGGCCGCTGTCTTCCCTTCCAGAGCAGCGATCGAGAAGGCGATCATCTGCTCAACGTCTCCCACTATGTCGAGGATCTGGAGCCTAGAAAAATTGAGGGGAAGCCCCCCTCGAGGTAGCAGACAGAGACAAAGGCTGAACAAATTAAGCCCCAACTCGAGATCGCAGAAGGAAGGTCCGAAGAGGAGGGGATCAGAGAACTGGAAGATGAAGGAGAGGAGGAGGGGGAAAGAGGAGAGAAGGAAGGAGAAGAGGAGGAGCAGGAGGAAGTTGGCTCAGAGGATGAGGTTAGGTCAGAGGATGAGGGGATGCTGCTTTGAGGAGGTGCAGCACTTGCTCATCAGACGAGGCATCTTTCTTATGCGTACACTCCAGTCCGACCTGTCCTCCCCCCTGCTCTGCCTCCGGGACAGCTCCAAGCCTCGTCTGCATCTTCTGGAGGAGAAGAAGGATAGCTTTGCAGAGCTTGAGGATGAACTGGAGTTTGTCGACTGGGATCCCTCTCACTTTCCTCCAGATCAGCCCTAGCCCCAGCATCAGAATGTCCACGTATCCGTATTTGAGCCTCTCAGCGCAGTACCTCTTCGAAACTTCAACCACCTGAGAGAAACAGGGAACTTCAGGGATTTCATGGAGGGAGTTGTTCGTCGTGGGCTTCGATGAGGATGGTACGTATGTGGAGGCCTGGGAACTGTATGGACTATATCTCCTCACGAATATATTCCTGTCTTCAAAAGACTCCAACGCATCTGTCTCCCGGGCAAACACTGCTTCTTCAGCCACCACCACCCTATTCTCCTTGTCGGTGTTTCCTGGAATAATCTCTCTGACAACTAAAGATGCGTGAGTAGCTGGACTGTCGGTGAGGTACGATATCACCGTTGGAATGAGCTGTTTCTCTTTCGAGTACAGCAGCACATCGCCTATCCGCATATCCACGAGGGACATAGGTGGATATTCACTGGAAACATTCGAAGGCGATTCATCTTTTTTATCTACACTCATTTTCTTGATTATTGTCCTACGCAATAGATGTATAGACACCAAATAGGCCCGCAACCACACAGAAAAATGCACATCAAATTTTCATTCTTTCAGAGAATACTAACTGAACAGCCCACAAGAATTCATCAAAAAATAATACCGAAGTGAAAAACCTCACTCAAAACCAATTCCAAACTATATCATCTTCATTATGAGAGAAAAAACTATGTTTCTTCTTTTTTTGCGTATCTGCACAACGAATATATTTACCCATTATGCCAAAAGTATATATACTCTTATGTAATAATTAAGCCATCATTTTAGAGCATACTCATACTGTAGACGTTAAAATTTTCAATAAACATAGTTTTACAAGGAGACACTCAATATTTCATGTTGCATTGTGACATTTCGTATTTTAGGTATTCCATACTTGCACGAGGCACAAAAAGCAAAAAAAAGCTAAAAAATCTAATTTCTGAGACCACGTTACGAAATAAAGAAACTATTTATTTTCACAAAAGATACATTGAATTTCCTATGCACTGACTCATAAAAGGTAATAATACATAATGGTGTATGTTTGGAACTAAAAATGTATTTAATTTTACAATAAAACTCGATTGTTCAGGAGGAGTAGTTATTTTCTCTGACGAACAAATTATATTTGAAATTTAATGACACAAAAGGAATCAGCGATCAACAACAGAAAGAAAATATAACATACATTCAATACATGTTTTTTTTCCTTTATATATATCCACGCGAAATAACTGCATCTGCATGTTACACACGGATAATTAAATGACCTTAATCGCTCTTCTTGTTGAAAGAAACGCTTGTTTCAGTTTTTCTCTTAGTAACAGAAGCAGCCAAATATCCCAGAGAAACACACAATGGCAAAGGATACCATCATATTCTTTCTATATTTGATAGCCTCGATATAGTCATGGGTGATTTCCTTAATGTGCTTTTTGAGTTCCAGCGTAACGGGGTGGTTCCAGACTGAGGGTTCCACAACAACGACCTCCAACTCTTCATGGGGGAGAATAGTACTCACGAATTCAACAAGGTCGGCCTCCGACCTGTCTCCTTCATACGTCACCTGCCTCCTATTTTTCGTATCAAAAACAATGATGGTGGGGTATGCTTTGATGTTGAATGCATCGCAGATCTCCTTCTCAACAGTGCAATCGACTTCTGCCACTGACAAGTTCTCCACTCCCTTCACTTTCTGGGCAACAGACTCCCTAGCATTTTGAACACAGTGCATTCAAAACATTGTATATAGTTAGTTTATAAACGAATCTCAATTTCTTAGTACTATACGCTGATATATTTATACGCCACTTGAACTGTATCTCTGTTCCCTAAAAAAACCAAGTTCATCTGGAACAACAAAAGAAAACAAACACATTCATTATTACTAGAATACAGTTCATTCCATTCGACATACAGTATACTCCTATATATTCAATTCATATTTTTACAACAAGTTTAACTCACCACACACTCTTCAGTTTTTTGCAGTAGCCACACCAAGGAGCAAAGAATTTGACTGCATGCTTTCCCTCGTTCTACTCGTATAATTAGTCAATACAAGTTCCACACATATTAGTATTACACATACTTGCATAGAAAACACAAACTGATGTCGGTGCATTCACACTAAGTACACATGCAACTTGCACATCACTTTGCAAATGTTGATAGCACCTACCTGGGACAAAGACAGCCAGAACGTGTCAGTGGACAGACTTACAACATCCCCCGAGGAGGAAAAGGCATAAGACACACTTAAAACACTTAAAGAAAGTACTATAAGAAGCAATGCGGAGATACACTTCATTGTTATCACAATTGTCAAATTTACTGAGTAACACCCAAATGATTTGGCATTGGATATTTTTCCTATATGCATGTATTCAACAAGAGAATGAAACGGGCGAAAATATCAATTTTAGAGAATTCGAAGTGCCTCCATTTAGGATATTTCTTACACAATAGAAAAACACAAACATTTTTTGCCAGTTCCATAGCAAAAATAAACAAAACACAACAACCAAGAAAGACGATATCTTCTAGAAGATATCTATACTTATTGGGTGGTACTATTTTTCTCTTCTAACTGAGAAATTTATTGAACGATACAAAATAAACACACGAACAAGACTGCCCTAAGAATGCCACTCTACAATACTTATCGTACACTAGAGAAGTACAAATCACTTTGCGTGAATAAAGGGTTCTCTAAACACAATGAGCATCACAAACATATATTATTTTTTTTTTTTTTAACTGGCAATTTATTGAAAATAAAAGCCCCTAACAACGTCACTATGCAGTACTCTTCCAAAGGATAGAAAAGTATGAACCGCCTTGACGGGGGTAATTAAACTAACCAAACCAAAGAATTCTCTACCAAACGGACGTTGATAGCAGCACACATAATACATACATGTGCGAATCAAAAACAAACCAAGCACGATAAACATCAAATATAAGTTGGGAAAGATGAGGATCAACGTAACCAGCAAGCAATCAAACAAGCGAACACACAAGCGAGCAAGCAAACGAACGAACAATCAATCAAACAAACAAACATGCAAACAAACAAACAAGCAAACAAACAATGAAGCAAACAAACAAACAAACAAACAAACACACATATAACATAACATACAATTGGGTCCAAGAAAATGGGAATAGGATATTTTTGGGGGTGAACCATGCTTTAAATCGCTGTAAGTAGATAAATAATATCTTTTTACAAGATTTTATTCCACAATCACAAATAAAACTGAATTATCTACACGAATCGATAAATTTTGGTTTTATGTGAGTAAAGTATTGATAGTGTAAATTACGTTCTACTCAAAATCAACAATTTTGCTCTGTTTCAGATTTTTTCTTCAAGTCTATTTTAGGTGGTGGGGAACTAAAGAACAGATTTTACTCTTATTAAAAGATTTTATTATTCATAAAAATACATAACCTATAGAATATAAAACCTGTTATCAGGTATAGTGATTAATACTCTAAAATAGTTTTTATCTATCAAGTTATTTTAACTCAAAGTTAACTTAAAAACATCCAACATTTTAAAAAATTAAAAAACACATTTAACAAATGAAGAACGATATTTATGACTCCATATTCATGTAACATAATCAAAAGAATGGCAAGATCCTATATTCGAAAGAATGGAACGATTTCGGCAACCAGATCGAAACATCTTACGCCTTCTGAGACCCTCGACATGGTGAAAAACAGAAGTCGCCTCGGAGTCGAAGGGATTGGCGGCAGCTTTCAAGGTCGGAAAATCAACCGTGTACCGCCGCCTCAAGAGGACGAACGAAACAGGCTCTCCTGAACGTAAAAAGATGGTTACCATCCTTGGGGATGAGGAATGTAAGAAGTTTCTGATCGAAAAGCGATTGACCGATCTTTTCATCACAGCGAGCGAGTTGTCTGCATTGCTGCGGGCAAACCTCAGAATCACGGCGTCCAAACAGACCGTGAACCGCTTTTTTAAGGAGCAGGGATGGAGGATGTAGACCCTAAGGACTCGCCCCTTCCGTTGGGGCCATCCTGCGACTCTGAAGAAGAGACATGATTATGCTCTGTGGTTCAAGGAACTGGCGAAAGAGAACCCAGTTTTCAACAATGTCATTTTCATAGACGAAGTGGGATTCAAACCCGGAGACAAGAATATCCAAGTCATGCTTCCCAAGGACTTCGATCAGCATGTTCATCTCCCCACAGGGATCCGCCGAGTCTCCGCAATCGTCGCGATTACGACTGGTGGGGTGTTCCATTTCGAGATTCACACCACATCCGTCAATGGAGACGATTTTTACGCCTACATGGAAGGGGTCATCGAGAAAATCAAGAACAAGAACAGCAGGCGTCAGTGGACGATCATCATGGACAACTGTTCGATCCATAAGGCGCAAGGGAAGGTCCAGGAGCTGTGCACAAAGAATGGGGTAATTTTGCAGTTTTTGTCACCCTACTCTCCCTTCCTCAATCCCATCGAGTTACTGTTCGCCCAGATCAAATACACTTTCAGGAGACATCTCCACACGAAGCTCGATGGTGTGGTGAACTTTGTTCGGTCAGAACGGCAATCCAGGACTCGCGGGACCATCATGAAGTTATACGATCATTGCATGGAATTTGTGCCCGATTGCATCAGCAAAAAGAAAATTCAATAAAGGGTTTTACTAATTTTTTATTACCATAGTTGAACGTGAAATTTTATCTAGTTTAAAAATATATATAGCTTATATATGGTTACTTCGCTATTTATTTGAAAATTCTTGTTTTAAGTGAGCTAAATAGTGAAACCTTGATATTTTTTTTCCCATTTTCATGGACCAAACTGTACGTGCATATCCTAAACATAGAACATGGGGACACATATGAACGTTAGAGTAAAGTTTCCCAAAAATATAAAGAGCAGTCGTGAAGGAGAATTAAAGATACGCAGGTGGGCATTACAAATGCATAGACGAACCCATCCTTTAACATATATTATTGGGAGAAATGAGGAGAAACAATCTAATTGGCAAGCACACCAAAGCAAACAAGCAAAACGAACAAGCGGAGAAGCAAACAATCAGACACTCTCTTGCAAAAAAATGAACAGAGCATATCTTTTTATTATTTGTACACTGACAGTTTGTTAACAAACAAATAAACAGCCTCCAACAACGCCTCCCCCTGCGCCAATCGAGCAGCATCAGGGGCTGGAAGAAAAGATAATTAGTTCCTCTCCTGGAACTGCTTGTATTGTGTACCAAATTACCATCGAACAAACAAGGTAACCGCCTTGTCCATCCATTATGCTCGACTCAAAAACTTAGGAGTCTGAAGGGTAGCAAATAAATTTTTTTAATTAATATTTTAGCCTAAAAAAAGCAAACAAAAGACAATAATGCATTAAACAAGAATATATACTACACGGTAGACATGCGATGATGAAAGTAGACTTCACGAATATTAATCGCAGTGCACAAATAGGTTGTATATGGAAGTAAAAAACAAGGGAAGTTCAAATCCCCACAGCTGAGTCCAAAAAACCACTGTTTGAGACACTGGGATGCTTTAGAACAAATCAAGACCAGAGGACTAAACAATGATTAACAAGGGACTTTCAGCATGCAGAGAGTACGAACACACACATACAACGCTACTGCATATTATGAATAGAATCCATGCATTGGTACAGAATCAAGAGACGTTTGCGGAGAGTGAAATCAGCTTTTTCAAACAGTTGTCAAGAAAATATTGAAAATAAAAACAATACTGTGTTGAAAAAAAGAAACACAAAAACATCAAATCCTGAAAACGAGCACCAACGAAAAGAAAACAATTCAGAGTACAACAAAAAAAATATCAAGCAAAGCCAATATGAAACATGTGAGACACGGATAAACATGCCTCATTGAATGCCTATATACACACGAACTTAAATAATGGATGAAAATGGACTAAAAGACTGAGTTTCAAACGGAAAAGAGAACAAGACTAAGTATCGGCAAAAGTTGCAAACATAAATAGACAATAACACTATTTGCCGCTCTTGAGAAGGGGAGTCCTAAGGTGATGACCCTTCTTTCTGAAACTAAATAAAAAAAAATCCATCAAACCATTCGTAGATAAAAATGCAAGCAGACACAGACAATAATAACATGTTTCAATTGAATATATTAAAATAAAAAGATATAGAAGAAATATAAATAGTTTTTTTTTTTTTGTCGGAAAAGGAACATGCGTGCCCAACCCAATAAGATAATGGGGGGGAAGCAAAGCAAGGCATTACGAACAATGCCCAGAGAGAGGGAGGTACCGCGCAAGAAGCAGGGTAGGGGGAGGATGAGGACATGCAGACAGGAAGCGAGCAGACAGGTTATGCATTAGTGTGAGAACAAAAACGAAATATTCAAATGCAGTACAACAATGATAAAAAAGAAAAAAGAAGAAAAAAGCTTCGAAAAAAGAAAACTCATTACCACCATACACTACACTGCTATCAATTAATGAATCAGTAAAAATCAAACGGACCTAAGTCAACTACATAAGACATACACTCGTTTGAAATTCTCACACTAAGTCAGTAGCACGGAAAAACAAAACACCATAGAAAATTTAAAATTACACTTGACGTTCAAACCCAAAAATACACAGGGAGTGAACGACTATTAATACATATATATATGTGAAGCAGTTCAGGGAACATTGTGGCAAAATACGGACAAGTGAAAAAGAGCAATAGCAACTAGGCTATTAGAAGGTCGTTCAACTGACTCGAAAGACAATAAAACACCCGAATATGGCACGTTAAATATTCAAGTTATGTTTCGCATTCTAAACGAACAGAAAACATAACAAGCGATTAAATAAGATGGAAAAATAAAAATACAAAGCATACTCGAGTAAAATACAGAGTAAAGCTTGTCAATACAAACAATGGTGTTATACAAAATAGCAGACTCGCTAGAAGGAAAAGTAAGAAACTACCTGATATGAAAAGTAAAAAATAACTAATCAAGTCATGGCAGTTACTTCCCAACAAACAAAAAGTAACAGAAAGGAAATTTGAAGTCTAATCATGCGTCGATGGCAAAAATTAAGCACAAGAAAAAGGAATGTCAAATAAGTATACAAACAAAATACTCAGAAAGTGTTCTACGAGAACTAAACAAGTCGAGACCAGCAAGCTAAACTAAAGCCCAGAAAATCAAAAATCGTGTGAGGAAATTAAAATCTTCAAGACTGTGCAGGGTTCAATCGACCATTCACGTTCAACATAAAAAACAACTCTGAGTATGCACTAGAAAATTATACCCATTAACAACTCAACTTATGACACATGGTTAGATATCCAAATTAAAAAGACAACAAAATACAAAACAATGATACAAACGGAAGTACAGAAAAAGAAGTAAATGTATGGCAGACATGGAATCTTTTTTCGAATCAAGAAACAAATACAAAATGGGAGTAATAATATTACACAGATAAAAGTGACGATGCATATCATTCAAACGAAGAATCAAACAGATTTCTTACTCAGCAATCTCGACTTCATGGTGCTCATCGCTGTTGTCGGTGCTACGAGAGTTCTCGGCAGCAGAGATAGCAGATGAGGAAGGCTTGGGCTTGTTGAGTCCTCCCTCGACATCCTCGACAAACTCCCCATCAAGAGAAGCTCCAACGCGAGCGAAGGCGCTCTTATCGTACTTCATAGCCTCATAGATCTCGTCGGTAGTCTTTCCCTTAGTCTCAAAGATAAAGATGGCCAAGAAAACAACTCCGGCAACTCCGATTCCACAGAAGATGAAGAAGAGATACGAAACTCCCTTCTTCATTTCAGAGTCGAGGGATCCTCCTCCGAGCCCCTTGATGGCAGTGAGAGTAAGCATAGAAATGGCAAAGTTGAGTCCCCAGTTCTCGGCGGTGAAAATGGAGAAGGCCTTGTTTCTGAGACGAGGAGTCATGACCTCAGACATCACAGTCCACGAGACAGATCCCAATCCCACGGCGAATCCAGCCATGAAGAGCATAACGAAGAGAATGGCCATTCCTCCCTGAATCTTGAGGTCGTTGTTAAGCACAAGGAGGAACATTCCGCACATGGCAAGAGAGAAGGAAGCGAGGACAGATCCCCAGACGAGCAACTGCTTACGTCCGACGTAGTCGATGAGGATAAGAGATACAATGGTCATGACAATGTTGAATCCGTCGACGGCGACAGTTCCGAGGATGTCTTGTTCAACCCCGGCATACTGGAAGATCTTGGTCGAATAGTAGATAACAGCGTTCACTCCGATCAAAGGCTGGAAAAACATAAGTCCCAACCCGATCAGCATGGGACGAGGAGCAGCCCACAACTCACTCCACTTGGCTTCTCCGATCGCCAAGCTGTTTTGGTGGATCTCATCCAAGACGACGATCTCTTTCTCGACTCCCTCGTCAGTAGCCATCTCTCCGGTACGGATCCACTTGAGCAGCTGACGAGCCTCTTCCTTACGTCCGTTGGAAACCAGCCACAAGGGAGAGTCAACCATGTAGGGGGAGAGGGCAACTGTCAAGACGAACACGACAAGAGGAGCTCCCAACACAAATCTCCATCCCTGACCAACGTAAGTCACAAATCCGTATCCAACAAGTCCAGAGGCAAGGATTCCGATGGTGCATTGAAGCTGATGCATTGAAGTGATGGACCCACGCAAGTGGTCGGGGGCAATCTCAGAAAGAAGCACGGGGACGACGTTACTGTCGATTCCGACTCCAATTCCCAAAATGCAACGGCCAACGATGAGAACGGCGAGGTTGGGCCAAATGCAGAGAAGGGCTCCAACCAGCCAAAAAACGTTGTTGAATAGAAGAACTCTCCTGGCTCCGAAGTAGTTGGTGGGGTAGGAGCTCACGAGAGAGGTGATTCCGGCAACAAGCACAGTGACGGCGGTCACAAGCTGCTGTGTAGTGGTAGATCCCATCTTTATGTCGTTGAGGATACTTCCAGTGGCATCATCCTTGATACAAGGACCAACACACGAAGTCTGCAGAACACATGGGAGCATTCAATGAAGAGGATGTATCATGAAAAGGATTATAGTAATGTTAGAAGAGGATTTCCCTTTGTGCCATTTGAGAGACACCTTTCAATATTGCGATTAGCATTAACACACCAAATATAAACTATTTCAATGAAAAAAGAAAGAACCACATATTTGACATAGGAAATCAACTATATATGATGATATATTTGGTCACAATCTCGCTTAAGATGACAAACAAACACTCAGTAGACAGCATAACCTATTTAGAGATTGTAAGATGAAAAACATAAGAAAACTATTGATTTAGTCTGGTTATAGATATGAATTGAACATATAACTTACGATGTATCCATAGAGGAAAGAGTGCAAGGTAATAGCAAACGCTGTTATCCAAATTCTCATAGCTGAATTAAAGTTTAATGTTTTTTCGGTTTTATGGATTTACCTGATTTTACCAAGTTGACGGTATCTTCGATGAATTTATGAATAACAGCGAAGATTCTGATTGTATATATATTGTGAATTGAAGCCTTGAAAATCCGGATTGCCATGCTCAATACCAGAATTTCTACTTTGATGGTATCCTTTTCGAGGAAATCCGGAAGTGCTTTTTTAAAAAGTAATGATCATATCTTTTATAAACACTCTAACAGTACATATAATAAAATACACGCTTATTATTTCTATTATTTTCTCACTTGATAGCATTTTTTCGTGTAAATACAATTTATCAAGGATATATTTGTATGAAAATTCAAATTTATTAATATTATCACTACGTATTAGTACACAGGATAATTAAATCTTTCTAATACCAGTTGAAAATTTTTTTTTAATGTTAAAACGAGGGATTTCGACGCAGCCGTTGTTATCCTGGAATTTTCTATTTTTTCATCACCCATCTCCTTCTGCTTAAACAAGTAGCGAAATTTCGTGTTTTACTAGATTCAAATTCACTTTCTCATCATTCATCTACACAAAATTATATGAAAATAGTACGCATTTAACCCGTTTTAAGGAGATACTCCGCTTTCGGATTTTTAAAATGGGTTTCCGGTATTCTCTCCATTTATTAATAATTCATATTTCCTATTAAAAAGTGGTGGGATTATGGGAGAGGGATGTCTCGAGCACGCGACGAGAGAGTGGTAACGCATGGTATAGTTACGTTCACATGTAATAAATGCTACGAAGATCAAATGTGTTATTCGTACCACTATATTTTTTTTTTTTTTTTTTATATCTGTTTCTATGCATATTCTTGAATTGTGATGCATGAAAAATACAAACCAAACAGACAATGCTGTTAATTTAAGCTTTTTGAATTCAGTTGAGATTAATATATTAATGCCTCTTTTAAAAATTAAAACTCAAGCACACAATGGAAACTATTTACTTTATCCTACTACAATTTCATGCCAAATATATACTATACTACCTACAAAAGAAAATTTTGAAGCAAAAAGGAAAGAACATAAATAAATTCTTAGCATACGCACGCCAGAAAAAAAAATAGAGATGACTACCATGCAGAAATATACGAAAGACGTTAAAAGATACGAAATGCATACATTGAGAATAAATAAAACATTTAGAGTTGCTTTATACACACACTACACTGAGGAACGTCTACTGAGTACTCTACTTGCAACCAATATCGAAGAAGATAAGGACATGCCGTAGACTCAGACGGAGAGATCAACAGGAAGAGGGGTTTTAAAGGGGGAGAGATCAGAATGCGACCGAAGGATATCGAGTCAACCTTAGAGAATACGTGGTGGGAGGAAGAGGGGGATAGCTGTGTGAAAATGACAGGGTTGACTGAGGTGGCGAGTGGCACAGATGAGGCGGAGGGAAAAGAGCAAGGAGAAGAGGAGGGAACGGAAGAGGGAGATAAGGAGGGAGTCAAGGTGGAGACAGGTGACGAGGAAACTGATCTGGTGTAATGCGAAGGGGAAGACAAACAGAAGAAGGCCTTAAAGGCAGAAACAATGGAGATGGATACGGGGGGAGGGGGAAGGAACAGATCAAGAGGCGAGAGAGGGGAATGGGGTCGAAGGGGGAGTGGGAGGCAGCAGGAGGCACATGCGCTGGTACAAGGGTAGCAGCAGAGGCAGAAGTGGAGGATGATGATGGGGGAAAAGGATGGGCCAGAGAGGAAGAGGGGGGAAAGGGAGAGGAATTGAAGTCAAATCTCCCTCTTCTTCCTCTAGCGTCTTCTCTTCCCTCTTAGACCCCCTTTCATCCTTGCTATTCTTTCCCCCGTCGTCCTTCCTTCCTGCCTCTTCCTTCGCTTCTCGTTCGCTCTCTCTCTCGCTGACTCTTTTCAACACTTGGGAATAGGGAGTGAGGCACGAGGGAAGGACGAAGATCTGCCAGAAGACGAGGAAGATGAAGGAGGAGAAGAACACGAAGAAGCTGAAGATCGCAACGATAAACTCGGGAATGTTCGGGAGACGAGAGTTCACGTAAATAAGGGGGAGAGGTAGGCAACGATGTGGATTAAGATGCAGAGGAGAAAGATGAGATACTGGAGGTCACTTGACGACAGAGAAAGCAATGGCGAAGAGGAGGGAGAGGAAGAAGGAGAGGAGGGGGAAGAGAGAGGGAGGGAAGTGGAGGATGCCGAGGAAGATGATGCAGAGAGAGAGGGTTTAGAAAGATACTTTGAGGAGTGGAAGGAGGAGGGAAGTGAGGCACGGAAGGAGGAGGGGAAGGGGGAGGAGGCACTCTCAGATCCACTGCTGTAACCACTGGCATATGCGTTCCTCTCCCTCTCCTCCCTCGCTCTCTCCACTTCTTTTTCCCAGAGTTCTTTCTGTTCCTTAGCAACCTTTCCCTCTTCCTCTTCGTATTCGAAAGGAGAGGAGGATGAGCCTCTGAGGAAGGAAGAGACGAGGAAGGGGAGGAGACGAAGGGAAAGGAAGGAGAAATCACCAGGACTGAGGGTGCGGGAGCTGAGAAGAGGGTGCTGCGGGAGAAGGCGATGGAGAAGAAGAAGAGGAGGCAGTAGAAATACAGACAATTGTCACGAATGAGGAGGGGTAGGAGCGAGAAGAGAGAGACAACAGAAAAGGAGTTGACGAGGAATGGAAGATCGGTGATGATGAGGCAAAGAGGAACCAACACCACTAAGACAGTCTTCTCATGAACCTGGAAGGAGAAGAGGAAGAAACAGAGCGTAACGGAGGAGCAAGCGAAGAGAAAGCGACGGGGGGAGGGGCGCAGGAAGAGGTCCACGCAGATGGGAAGGGAGAGCAAGAGCACTACACTCATGCAGATCAATGCCATCTTCTGTTGGGGAATGTGCAGGTGCCACTTGAATAAAAGGGATGTCACACACCAAAACGAAGCGACCTGGGAAAGGAGGGGGTGGGAGGGGGAAGGAAGGGAGAGGGGGAGTAGGAGGGAGAAGGAGGGAGAAGGAGGGAGAAGGAGGGAGAAGGAGGGAGAAGGGAGGAAAGGGGTACAGGGGGAGAGAAAGAGAAGGGAAGTGGGAGATTAAAACGTTAGACAATGGAGATAAAACATGCATGAGAAGGAGGAAAGATAGAGGAGGAAAGGGAAAGCGAAGGAAAAGGAAAGCGAAGGAAAAGGAAAGAGAAGGGGTGCATGCACATCCGAATATCACAGGTTAGTTGCAACAATAATAAGGGGTCGGAATAGAAGCAAACACGAACCTTGTCTTCGAAGACTCCTCTGGAGATGGGGAATACCCTGATGAGGATCTGCTTCACAAGAGAGAGGGAGGAGGAAGCGATGGAGGAGAGAAGGTCTGGGTCATAAGGGAGAGGGGGGAGAGTGGGGAGGGGGCTGAGGAGGATGACAGGGAGGGAGAGGGGAGAGAATGGGTTCAGGGTAGAAGAGGAGAGATATGAGCTGAAGGAGGATACACTAGATGAGAAGGTGGAGTTTGAGTCGAAGGAGAGGGAGGAGAGAGGAGCGATGAAGGAAAGGAAAGAGGGGACGGAAGAGAAGGACACGTGGGCTATTGAGATGTCAGAAGGAAGAGATGAGAAGGAGAAGACGAGGGAGTCCAGGTACGTCATAAACGAAAAGATAACTGAAAAGATACGCAACACGTAACTCCAGTTGAAGAGAGCTACTGAAAAGCAACCAACACGCCACAAGAAGGAAACAAGTGAAAAGGGCTCTTTGTACTTGGATTCGTACTCGAACGAAACAATTGACAGGAGCAGGGGAAGCAGACAAGCGAAGGTTGTCAGTACTACCACGAGTCCTAGACTTGTCAGTCTCTTCAAGAACTCGAAGGAAAACAAGTCAGTCCAGTGAGGAGTGTACCTACTGAACACGTATCTGTACACGAGGTCCTTTTCACTTGTGGACCCTTCCTTTTCACTCCCGCTTTCACTTGTGTGGCTTTCAGTAGGGTTTTCCTTCAGGCTGCTTGCCCCATCTTTTTCTTTCGTTTGCTTATCTTTGCTCTCCCTCTCCTTCGTCTCTTCTGTACATTCACCACTCCTTCCTCTTTCACTCTCCTTCTCACTCAGCACAGATGCCTCTGCCCTCTCTCCTATACCAGAACTCCGCCTCTCCCCTTCCTTATTTTCCTCCTTCTCTGTCACATCCGTCTCTTTTTCTCTCCCTACTTTCTCTCCTTCTCCTTCTCCTTCCTCTTCCTCCTCCTCTTCTTCTAGGAACTCCTGGCTGAGTGTGAGCTCAAGAAGAGACTCCCACTTGCCTGAAAAACACCAGGAAAGCAAATAGAAGAAAATGGGAAGCGCATAAAAGAGAGACATCTGCTTAAAGAGGAGGGAGAGAGAGAAGGAGATGGCTGCCAAGAAGACTCTTCCTCTGCTCAGGAACCCCACGGAGAAAAGGAACAGAGACAGACTCATATTGTTATATTGGAAGTGACCGTGGTCGATCATCGTCAAGGCTATTAGGCAGTGGGAAAGAGATGGTAGGAGAGGGGAAGAGAGGGAAGAGAGGGGATGGGAGGGGAAGAGAGGGAAAGAAACGGTGAGAAAAGTAAGAAACGAGGAAGCAAAAGAGGGAGTGAGGAAGAAAAAAGGGGCATAAAGATGAGAGACGGGCATAGACAGATGGAAGAAAAATAAAGATACAATGGGGGAGAAAGAAAAATGAAGGACGTAGATGGAGGGGAAAGAAAGATGTTAAAGTCATTAGCGCACATCAACATGAGCAATAGACGAACATAATAATCAAAGTCAAGGGGGTATACATGGATGCATGCATATGCCATGCAGTTATACATATGTGTGTGTATATAGGTACGCTACATACATGCATTGCTGAGTAGTGCAACCACAGTAGTCATTTTGGAGGTGAATGGCATGGGTCTGATAAGTCCCCACACAGCGAAGAACACCGAGGGAAAGAAAAACAACACATCCGCAGCCAACACACTCCCTCGCATAAACAGCTTGGTGCGCTCGGTCTCAATGCCCCTAGACGTGAACAGCTCCACGATCTCTCCCACCCCCACCTTCTTCGCTATGGTTCCCAACAACCAGGCAAAGTAGGCTGACAGGGGGGATAGTCGATGCCCCAGTACTTGAGGTCGTTCTCAGGAGTCTCAAAGTACCACAGCCGAGCAGGGAGGTTCACTGCTATCTCCATCCAGTGCCTCTGCGCTTCAAAATCTCCGAACTTAGGAGAGTCACCCTGTCCGCTATAGCCAGAAGAAGCAACTGCCCAACGCAACAACAAACAAAACAAAACTACATTAGATATTCCAAACCAAGGAAGATACGCACTCCATATAGACTCTGTATCATCGTCTGTTTCTTCGTCTTCTTGGGAGGAGCCTCCAGGGAGATGAGTGGTATAGCCCTCACTATCCTTTTCCAATTGCAATTGATGCAGTTGACGAGCAGTCTCTTCCTCAAAAAAATACTGCATCAAGATTTCAAACACTCCTGGCTTGTGCTCATTCTGGGGTTCATTGAACCCATTTAGTTTAACAGGTTCGTTAGCAAAACTCAAGGGCATGTCTGTTCCAAGAGGCCTTGAGATAATGCTGCACGCCTTATCACGTCAGACACGAGATAAAAGAACAATTCATTTTCGGAGTCAATAGTATATACACGCCTTGTTAGTTTCAGCTATATACACAATACATTATTTTATACAGATTAAATGCATAAACCAACAACATTAGGTGCCATTAAGACAATAACACACATTTATATGATGCTATCTGTGAAAGAAGGAATCGTTCGATATTAGGAAATATGATTGACACTCGTTCGTACTTCGACGACTCTGCCGATTTCATGTTACCCTTACGGTTTACTTTGTGCCATTCTGGGTTTATGCGAATCCAGACTTCAAAGCAATACAGAAGTTTATTTATTTAATCCTTGCTTATGCCATATTACCAAATATATGTTCTTGCATTTATTCTGAGGGGATATTGTTGTCAGCAAACTCTCTTAAGTGTGTATGAGCAGAGGAGTCTCATATGAGAATAACCTCCGAGTTAATGTGCAAATACTTTTATTTCATATACACATGCATTACAAGTGCAAACCGATATACATCCTGGGTGTGGATTGTTTGCACCGACAAGAATAATTTAACACATGATACATACGGCCCTTTCTATTTTAATCAACAGAGGAATGTTCAGCAAGCTAGTTCGTCCTTCTACCGCCCCCAGGGCATTTTTCTCCCTGAAAAATGGAGCAGTGTCCATTCGTCTGATTCACAACAATGCTACGGTTTCCATATCGAAGAAGGAGTCTGGGGCCAGCGAGGGTTCTGCAGCTTCCGCCTCTGCTGCTGCTGCTACTGCTGCTCCTGGAGTTTCTTCGAATGAACAGGAGAAGAAAACTATCAGCAAGGAGGCATTCCTGTTGAGCCAGCGCAGGACCCAGGACTACTACTATGGAGGACCTTGGACGATCGGACGCATTATTGGTACCCTGGTATTTTCCGTTATCGGAGTGACGTGTGTCTACCTCGGGTACTGGCAGATCCTTCGCAGAGAGCAGAAGGTCAACATGATCTCCTTCCGCACCGAACAACTCCTGAAGGAGCCTGCCAACTTGGAGGAGTTGCTGACTGAGGTGTCGACTAAGAACGGAGGAGTGTCTCTGGAGGAGGCCCTGAGTCAGATTAAGTTCAGGAACCTCTCTGTGAAGGGATATTATGACGACTCAAAGTCTGTTGTTATCGGACCGAGGTGAGAAGAGATCTCCATATTCCCGACACACACATTATGCATATCTATCAATTGTTTTATATTCCTTCGACAAAAACCACCTCACTCTCGGTCCACACACACAATGCATAGTTAACTTACTCCCGTCTGTTGGTTCGTGGCCTTTATTTCCCCCTTTATTTCCCCACCCTGTTCCTCACCTTTTTTTTACAACGACATGCTTCTCATCTTTCTGCTGCTCCCTTCTTTTTTCTACTCCCCTCTCCCCCCCTTCTCTCCCCTTACGCATTCACGGAAACATCTGCGGTTCCTAATTGTTTTTATTCCTCGTCTCCCCTCTTCCTTTTGCTTTTCTTACGATTCTTCTTCCTCCTCCCTCTTCCTCCTCCCTCCTCCCTTCTTTCCTCCCCTCCTTCCTACCTTTTCCCCCACTCTCCGCTCTCCCCCTCCCCATTTCTTTCTCACGCAATGCTCTCGTCTCTCTGCCTCATCCTTGAAATCTTGTCCTCTTCCCAATTAACGCCGTATATCACGTCCTTCGCTCTCTCTTCTTTGCCTTACCTTATCGCCTCTTCTTTCCCCTTCTCCATCCCACTTTCCTTTCCTTTCCGTTCCTTTCTCTTCCTTTCTCTCCCTTTCTCTTCCTTTCTCTCCTTTTCTCTTCCTTCCCTTTCTCTACCTCCCCTTCCCCCCCCCTTCCCTTTCTCCGTCCACAACACCCCAACATTCTTCATACTACCCCGCTTCTTCCCCCGCCCTCTCTATCATCCTCTTCCTAATTAATTTCCTATGTTCTATTCGCTATTATTCCCCCACCCTTTCTTATCCTTCCATTCTGTTGTTCTCTTTTCACTACTACCCCATTCCACAATGCCGCCTCCCTCTTCTACCTCCCTCTCGCGCCCCCCTGCGCCACCCATCCCGTTCCACCCTCCTATTCTCTTCCCTCACCCTTCCTCCGACCTCACCTCACCCACAGAGCTATGCCAATTAACCCATTGAACCTCCACACTCGTGACTCCTCCTCCGGGTATTACGTCATCTCCCCCTTCCACCTCCAGACCCCCATCTCGTTCAAGACGAAGACGAAGGAGGGGAAGGAGGATACCGTGACTATCAGAACCATCTTGGTAAACAGAGGGTGGGTGCCCCTGTACGCTGCCAAGGATTTCCTTAAGGACCCTATGACCGAGGTCACCGTCGTTGACGACGCGTACTACAAGAAGACTAAGAGCACTCCTCCTCCCACCTCCACTGCCTCCTCTTCCTCTGTGGGATGGTGGGGGTGGATCACCGGATCTAAGCCCGAAGACCCCCACGCCGACGCTGCCCCAGCTCCTGTCCGCGGAAAGAGGAGGACGATCGTTGAGATCTCCGGAGCTGTATCTACAGGAGACAACTACCCCGCTAACATCAACGAAAACAATGCTAACTCTCCCATGAAGGTATGTTATCCCTCTCCCGTATGCTCTCTCTTCTCTATTCTCTATTCTCTATTCTCTCGCCTATCTTCTCTCACGTTCACTAACCCTCACTCACTAACCCTCACTCACTAACCCTCACTCACTAATCCTCACTAACTCTCATTCACCCTCACCCACCCTCACCCATACTCTCACCCATACTCTCACTGCTGCGTGTCCCTTGCGCTATCTCAATTTGAATAGAACAACCCCGACGTACGTTGTTTCGTTGTTGCCCACGCGTTGGACATCGCGAAGACGTTCGGACTGAAGTGGTGCACGAAGGTGTCCAAGTCCGAGGTGGACGAGAGTGGAAAAAGAAGGTCGTGCAGGGCCCCGTGTTGATCCTCGATGCTATGAACTTGACCCCTGAGGCGAGGAAGATCTCTCTCAAGAACGGACAAAGCAGAGAATATGAGTTGGTGAGAAAGACTGTGGATGATTTCGTGGTGTTCCCCACGATGCCTCCCACCCACGTCGGATACTCTGTTACCTGGTTCCTACTGGGAATCGCAGCCTTCGTTGTGATTCAGATGAAGTTCAAGGTCCTCCCTCCTCTCAAGGGCAAAAACCCCTTGAGAAACGCCCCTAAACCCAACTCGAATTCTAACAACAACATCAACAAGCTAGACTAAGAATCTTGTTTCACCGGTGATCATCCCCCATTTCTCTGCGCTTGTTTCCTTCCCTCCTTTATTTATCGAACGTGTGTATATATATATATATATAACATACGTGTATGTCCTCCTATTACCCTCTTCTATTTTGAACCCCGCGTCTCTTTCGACTTCCGTTTTTCCTGTTCACAATGTTTTACATTTCATCCAATAAACCTATATAATTTCTAGAAACTCGCAAACACACACCTAATATATGTAAGACTTAGGCAGCCATTCTAATTACTCGCATAAAACAAAAAGGAGCTGCACCCGCAGATATGAACACACCCAGCTGTGCAGTGTGGCTGACAATTCAGTTAGACAAACAACTATTTCACAAAATACTACCCGGTTTTATTGTACATTTGGAGGATGCATGAGGAACTAGGCTAACGAGGGACAGGAGAACTGCTTAGAGAACCAGCGACGAAACAAATGAACAGAAACACAACGAGATAAGTAAACGATGTAGTGGGATACAGGAGGCGAAGCGTCTAACGATAGACATGAACAACGCTTGCTGTGGAGTGGGAAAACACACACACAGATACGTGGGTGGGGAGTACCCCAAAACGGAAAGGAGAGGGAGGAGGAGAGCCCAGGCTAAGGGCACAATGCCCAATAACAAAAGGAAAGGAAGAAATAACATACAAACTGTATGTCCAGAAAGTGACACCTAACAAAAAACAACAAGGAAATTTAATATACATGCTCGCAGAAAAGCAAAACGAAATCAGATGCTATTGGGTTGGGGGAAAAACAAGCAAAACAAGCAAGACAACTGGGCAAAACCACTAAAGCAAAGCAGAGGTCACATTAAGTATTCAGGTGTGGTCAAGAGTGTATATATCACGTCGAATGAACGAGTCAGGGGTCAAGAAGAAGAAGACGTGACAACTATCACACTCATTCAGACGAACACATGTGCAACCCAATACAATGTGATGTACTGCTGTGTACGCCACTTCCGAAGAAACTAAGAAAGACTACAGGAGACAAACGAACCAAGCGAAGGAAAAGAAAAAACAACACATCTAGACTCAGGAAATTCCACACACTAAGCTATATATACTACGCTATATTTCCGCACTTAGACGCAAGCAATACATTGCGACTATGTGCATATGTATGTTTATATTTATATATATATATATCGATAAATTTGCATTACGCGTGCAAATGAAACATGTAGCGAACATAGAAAAGAAAGAACAGCTAATACTACATAAAGAAGAGATCGGAATAAAAGGAAAGAGAGGAAAAGAGAAGAAAAGGAAAAAAAAGTAAAGAAAAGAAAAGAAGAAAGAAAAGGAAATAAATGAAAAGGGGATGTGGGAGAGAATGAGCACATGTGAGAAAACATATGATAAGTGGGGAGTAAGAAGAATAGGAGGGTAGATCGAGGCATATCGTGGGCACTTATAAGGAGATGAGCTGGACTAATGGGGGGAGACAGCTGAGGAAGAGGGATAATGTGGGAGACGGAGAGGGGGACGACGTTGATAGAGACGGAATGCTATTATACCAGATGGAGCTGTATAATCAGTTGAGAGCGTACTCGTCATCGCTGGCATTGACTGACTGATACCCATTGTTCTTCTTCCGCAGCACCGAGTTGATGGCGCTCTTCACTCCTCCCAGAACCCCCTCCTTCGCTTCCCCTTCGTCCGCCTCCGAGTCCAATCTCTTCCCCCTCTCCTTCCCCTTGCTGCCCCCTTCCCTGTCTTCTTCGCAGACGGGGCGGAGGAGGAGAGGGAGGAGGGAGGGGCAGAATAAATGTCTGGAATACAGTTAATGTCGTCGTCATCTTCATCTCCCTCATACTCCTCCATCTCCTCCTGCTGCTGCTTCACTCCTTTGCCCACCGCCCTCTTCCGATCTTTGTCCTTCTTCTCGTTTCCTTTTCCCGTAGGTTTTCCATCCACTTCCACCAGCTCTACCCCACCTTCTTCCTCTTCCTCCTCTTCCCCCCAATAGAGAACATCGCAGTCTCCCCCACGTTCCCTGCCTGCTCCTGCTCCTGCTCCTCCTTCTCTTTTTTCTTCTCCGCATCTTTCTCTCTGACTTTCCTCCTCTCCTTCTCCTTCCTTGCTTTTGCAGCAGGGGGCTCAGAGCGGTAGATGAGGTTGGAGAGAGACCAGGATGATACAGGAAGCACAGACTCTGCAGGAGAAGAGGGGGTGGATGAGGCAGAAGAAGAGTTCTGAGGGGGAGCGGGCAGGGGAGGAAGAGGGCGAGTCCCCCTGTCCCTCGAAGTCGTAGAACGCGGCGATGTTTCCATCCATATCTGCGACAGATTCCTCCTTCTCCTTCGGCTGCGAGTTCACTTGCGAGATGTCTCCGATTAAATAGGCGACGCAAGTGAAGGAAGGGATGGGGAGAGGTGGAGTAGAGATAGAAAACGAGGGAGACTGGGAGGAATACGTGAAGCGATCCGCCCCAGAAGCGGAAGAGAGGAAGAAGAAGACTGGCTGCTGCCCCCAGGGTTCCTGATTGCATGAGTAAAGTGAGCCCTTGCCTTCTGGAAGGACCACTCAGACCCCAACACAGAGGGAAGGGGATCGCCTGGGAGTATAACATTCACATATGGAAGGTAGGCGTGAGTGTATGCATGAGACGGGACGAGATAAAAGATTGAGATAAGGGTATACATAGGTAGGGGAGGTACGAACTAAGAGTAAGAAAAGGATCAGACATACGTGCACGTGTATGTATTTATATGTGCTTATGTATACATACACAAGTGAGCAGATGCATGCAGTGTACATTTAATATGCATGCAGTACGTGTGTTTACGTGGTCACTTACCAGGGCACCACACTTGGCTGATGTGCGTCTGGATGTGTTGAATGGCATCCGAGAGAGAGAGAGGGGAATACAGCCTGATATGGCTTTAGTGAGGAGGAAGAAGGAGGGGCGGAAGGGAGTGGGGCGGAGAGAGACTGCGACGAGAATGAACCCAACCATTTTGAAACAGTTCTCAGTGATGGGTATGACGAATGGGTACCTCGTCTGCATGATATCGGACCACAAGTGGTTCACTATCTCGATCGAGAGGTATAAGGCGAGTGCATTTCTGACGTTCTTGAGAAGGAGAAGCTTTCTGGGGATTGCGGTAGAGAGGACGTTGATGTTAGTAGCGATCAACATCCTCGCCTGAGAGACCAACACGTGGTCAATCGACACTACAGCCACAAAGATCAGTTTGTATAACATCAGATATGCGAGTACAAGGAAGAGTGCGGAGACAGAGAGACTGAACACGAACATAGACTCTCCCACGATCAAAACCACCGCTGCGTAGATGATTGACTTGGTCTCAGAGCGGGGAATGCGGGGTCGGACGGTGAAGAGACCGAGGCAGAGGAGGATGAGGACGACGTATGACAGCGCTTTGCAGAGGATAGAGAGACAGCCTGGAGGGACCAGTAGAACCAGAGGGACTCTACTCCTGTCTTGGAGCAGATCTCCCAAAAGTATGCGGTGGCAGAGTAGAACAGGGCGAAGGAGAGGGGATACAGAGATAGTAACAGGTGCGCAGACATGTTGAACTTGTAGTAACGCACCCAGGAGAGGAAAAATGCCAAGAAAGAGAGACCCCACGCCACAGAAAAAAATGAGGTTCACAGTGGGGGCCTTGCGCTCGGAGAGGGAAAGGTAGTCCCCTCCTGGGTTCACTGCGACGATATCTAAGGATAAATCAAACGCTGACATCCTGCAGTTCATTTGGATCGGACGACGCCACCCCTTCTGCTCTACTACTGTGTCTGGGAATTGAGCCCACTGGGATTCAGGAGATAGAGTCAGGAGAAAGAGATGACGAGGATGAGGATTTGGAGGAAGAGATGCTGGGAGTATGACTGAGCATCGGAATTGGATCCGATGATCGAGCAGAGGCTGAGGGTATCTGCACTACAGAGCCTGTCTGCTGTTGAGATAGAAGAGAGGGACTCCACTCCATAGTCATCGCACAGCAAGAGATACACATCTCTTAGCTCGAGCGTCAGCCCTTCCTCTCCCGAAGCAATCCCCAGCTCTTTCTTGCTATACCTCCCCATGAACCCATTGGAGGGCGAACGCACAGACCCTAAGTAGTTGGGGTTAGATACGGACTCTGAGGCAAAGGACAGGGCCTGGGAGAACAGAGAGGTCTCGTTGACAGAACCAGAGTCTTTGAAGTCAATGTTGTACTTTCCTGTAAACGAACCTCCAACGTCAAATTCAAACATCCATAGTATCGAAACCAACCGATCTTTATTGATCGTGAACTGCGCTCATAAGTACCCCAGGCAAATATATGATTCGAAAATATGAGGAAAATAAATGAGAAAGAGAGGCGAGAAGAGGTATTTCTAGCAAACAATTATCTCTGATCCACGCCATTCGTTTCGCATTCTCCTTTGCAATGCGACAACAAATTTATGAGAACATCAGGTAAATAACACACTGCACATACTCCACTCAAACAACTTACCGTATTTGAAGTGATCATCGCATTTGCAGTTGCAACAAGCAGCAAGCAAAAGTAAACTTAAGATTCCTCTCATTTTGTTACTTCAATTTACTGTTTGATTACTCAATACAAAGGATGCTTCTTTCCTAGAATAGTTTCAGCAGATGTATGTGAATTACATATAACATGCGCATATTTAGGTGAGATGATTCCATTGCGCATTCTCAACAAAATACATTATATAGTTTGATCACATCACGGCGCACGATAGACAAAGGAAGACCTGCATACACGGAAATGAAGTTTTGTGGAGGAGAATATGTAAAATAAAACAAAACTGCGTTTATAAACATTTGGAAGAGAAAAGCTAATTGAGAGTTCACTGATATTCACAAATACACTAGAAAATGCAATTAAAGATTGTTAAGTGCCCCAATGTGTCATCCAAATATCAGCATGATTTTTCCCTTCGAAATTGAGAAATATGACTGATTAATCAAGTGTGAACAAGAAATGCTTTTTCGTATGTATTAGTGGCAGGAAATGTGAGGCGATATGAATATATTCGGAGATGATTTTATTCATAATTTTATAACCAAGCGTATTAGCGTACGATATAATTCAGTTTTTTTTGTTTTTTTTTGTTTTTTCAGTTCAGGTTGGTAGTGATTCCCTCAATGCAAAATCTTCAATCGCATTTTCTTTAAAAAACCGAGTTGAGCAATTGCTTTCTTTTTTCACACCAAACCAACCTTCGCACACATTTTGCAATTTCTTTAACTGTGCTGCTGTAAAATAAACATATTTCGTTTTTGCATCAATGCTATTTGCATATATACATGAATTAGCTAAAAAACGTTAACAAAATTAATATATTTCTATTTTTCTCTCATGATACATTTACAATATATAGACGCTATATATTTCTGCAATCGAGAGTGCATATTCTGCAAAAAAACTTGACTTATTAATTGCTTGCTGGCGACGTAAACTAGATGAGTGATTTTTTTTTTTTTTAGGGCCAACCTTCTCCAAGATTTTCTTGATAGACTCTTACAGAAAGAAATATACAACTTTTCGTTTAAACTCCCCACAACAGGTTTAATACAGTCGAATAATAGGCATGCCAGCTTTCTTTTCTAAGTTAGAATCGGTAAAGCAGGAGTTGCCTTCGTTACCTTTCCTTTTGAAAGGGGTAAGTAAGGGATGCTTCGATCCATCATATTCATACCTCCGTTTTCCCATTTGCTGTAATTATGCATGAATGTAACATTGCATATGAACAAACATACCATAGATATACACATTTCTTTAAGTGTTTAGTGGGACTGTTGCATGTTTATTTGAGTAGTTTTTATTTAAAGGGATGCGTGCTTCTTTTCTGTTTTGCTTCGAACGTCTGCCCTTCATTTCCCTTGATTATTATTGAGTTACTGCAGCGCATTTTATTTTGCGCCCATAGTTTGTATCTGAAAGGAGACTGTTGACTAGATATGGATGTTTTTATTTAAATGCAACAACTGCACTAGTTGTACATTCACATTTATTTTTGGTGTGTTTTGACTCGCTTTCTATGACATGTGCCTGCTGCTTCTTTCTGTTTTGAAGACCAGCGTACTTTTTAAAAACATACGATTGCATAACTATGTAGACATTATGCATGTATATCACGTCTGCACTGTTTCTAATGTTTATGTTATATTTGCGTGCGCTTTAATTTACATTGATTTGTGCAGTTAATACTACGGTGGAGGAACGATAAAACTAACTTCGTGGTACTAGCAGGAGGACTTGTGTCTTTGTTCCTTCTATATGCAAAGGAATATGCTTCCGTAAGAAGGTACTTGTCAGCGAAGAAGAATTCTAAGGAGGAGGAGAAACAGAACTGGAGGGCCCCTTCGTCAGTGTCTGTGAACTCTTTGTTCTTGAAGAGACTGATCTACATTTTCAAGATCATCATACCTAGTCCTCTATCGAAGGAGGCTGGTATCATCTTCATCCAGACCCTCATGCTTATTTCTCGCTCCCTTCTTTCCCTCCGCATGGCTGGGCTCGCAGGAAATGGAATTACGGCAGTGTTGGAGAGGTCGTGGAAGTTGTTCGCGGTGACAGTGGCTGACTTTGCCTTGATCGGAATACTAGCTTCAGTCGTTAACTCGGCACTTAAGTACCTAACGAACCTCCTCTCGATCTACTGCAGAGAGAGACTCACGAGGTATGTCCACGAGTCGTACCTGAGCAATAGGAACTACTATAAGATTGCGGTGCTCTCCCACGCAATCAAGAAGAAGGCAGCAGAGAAGAAGGAGAAGGAGAAGCTGGAGAAGAAGAAGGACGGTGCAACGGGTGCAGGCTCAAACGCAGACCCGAAGGGGAAGGTGCTGCTGGCAGACAGCTCTAGTGACTCGCAGATAGAGTCGCCTCTGAGGAGTCCCGATGTGACGTTGGTGGGAAGAAGTGCTAGGAGAATAAGCCGAAGGAGGGATAAAGAGAAGGAGGAGGACGACGAAGACAACGATGAGGGAGAGAAGGACATCTCAGATACTAGAGCTAAGAGTGGAGTGTCCAGGTTCCTCCAAGAGAAGAAGAAGGGGTCTGAAGGAACAGAGAGGGAGAGAGGAGGTGCGGGGGAGGGAGAAGGAGAAGGGGAAGGAGAAGAAATTAGACTAACAAACGCTGACGCTAGGATAACTCAAGATCTCAGCGACTTCTGCGACGTGTTCTCTGATATTTACACAAGGACGTTCAAGCCAGCTCTGGATATGCTGATCTGTACTCACCAATTAGGTTCGACCATAGGAATCGGAGGCCCTCTCGCTCTCTATGGGTACTTCGTTCTGTCTGGATCAGTCCTCCGAATTTTCATGCCTCCCTTCCCCCGCCTCCTCAACGAGAGCGCTGAACTGGAGGGCAACCTCCGCCACTCCCATGCGAGACTAATCCAGCATGCGGAGGAAGTGGCATTCTTGAACGGAGGTGGAAGAGAAAAAGACATTTTGAATCAAGAGTTGTCCAAACTCACTAGCCACTCTCAGAACCTCTTCCTTCTCTACTTTCGCCAGGGGATAGCCGATCAGTTCTTTATGAAGTATGTCGCCTCCGTCGTCGGCTGGCCTATCCTCGCCTTCCCCTTCCTCTCCCGCACCGACGGCTCGATGGACCCTGCGCAGGTGCTCTCGAAGTACAGAAGCGCAGACATCCTCATGACTCAGTCGTGTAGTGCGCTCCACGACATAGTAATGGTCTACAAAAAGGTACAACGCTTGGCTGGGTTTACTTCGAGGGTGAGTGAGCTTCTAGAAGGAATAGACGCTATCAACCAGGAAGACGACGAGGCGAAGGAGGTGCAAAGGCTGAGAATCTCGTGCTCAGTCTCGAGCATCAACCTGGGGGAGTATGATGACGACTCTTCTCCTTCCTCCTCTCCCTCCTCCTCTCCCTCTACCTCTCCTTCTCCCCCCACCTCCCCTCTTGGAGATATTCCAGAGGGAATCCGGGGGAGCGACGTAACAAGAGAGAAGAGGGAGGAGAGGGAAAAAGAGAAGAAGAGAAACAAACATGATGCACAACACAAGACCAAGTTCGGGGGGGAGGCAACGAGGATTCGGAGGCAGACAACGAGAGCGGTGACGACTCGACCTCAGGCAATGAGGAGGACGAGGAGGAGGCTGTGGGAGGAGGCTATTACGAAGGAAACGGACTGAGGAATTCGACACAGATCGGAAACATCACCATGGTTCCCACAACGAAGAAGGAGAAGATGGACACGATTGAGTTCAGAAGAGTGAGCGTGAGTACGCCTGAAGGACGACTCCTTGTGAAGAACTTCTCCCTCGTGATGCGCAGAGGAGGGAGCATCATGGTCTCAGGTCCTAACGGCGCGGGAAAGACGTCTATCTTCAGGGTGCTAGCTGGACTGTGGCCGGTAGGAGGAGGACACATCATCAAGTACTACTGTCCCAGGCAGCTCCAAGGGGAAGATACTGCTTCCTCTGGTCCCTCGTTCGCTTCTGCCTCTTCTGCTCTCTCCTCGTCCTCCGCCAAATCTCTGTCCCTCGCTGTGAGTTCTCGCATGTCTGGAATCTCGACAAACACTCTGAGCAGATTGAACAGAGGGAGAGGGGATGGAGCGAGAGGAGGAAGAGAGGGTCAGGCGGACCCAGAGGGAGCGGGAGAGGGAGAGGGAGAGGGAGGCAGCCAAGGAAGGAAGGAACAGAGGCATACCCCTCACCAGCACCTTATTACCGCAGAGGACTTGGAGTCGATGGCAGCTGCTGAGATCTTTTACGTCCCCCAGAACCCTTACCTCGTATCGGGTTCTCTTTTGGAACAAGTATGCTACCCCCTCTCGGTGCAAGAAGCAAGAGTTGCGCTACAGATGAAGGGGGAAACGCTCTCACTTGAAAAGAAAGTCATCGAATGCCTTTGCATTGTCGGATTGGCGAGACTAGTCACTCCTTCGTATTCCTCCTCGACTCACTCCACCAAGCCCTCTTCATCTTCTGCCCACTCCTCCGCTACGCATGTTTCTCATTCCTCCCGCCCCTCGTCTGTCTTCAGTGAGGACCTGCTGGACACGACGCACCACGACTGGGCAGACGTGTTGAGTGGAGGAGAAAAGCAGAGAGTGGGGCTTTCCCGTCTCTTCCTCCACACCCCCGCATTCGCAGTGCTGGACGAGTCTACATCCGCGATGAACGCAGACGACGAGGGCCCTCTTTACCAACGAATAATCGACGAGGGAATCACAGTGTTCTCGATTGCGCACCGTATACAACTCAGGAAGTACCACAAGTACGAGCTGAAGCTCGCAGGCGATGGGACGGGAGACTGGTCCATCACTGAGGTGGAGTCGGGGAAAATCATCCACTGAAGCAGTCGAAGCAGTCGAAGCAGTCGAAGCAGTCGCTCGTGAGGCGCATGTAACACACTGGCATATCACACACTAGCATTTAACATGTAATCACACTAGGACGCAGGCGCTCCGTGAGGGAATGCTGATATGCGTGTGGACGAATACACGCAGAGGCGTTTGATGCAGGGAAGCAGTGAAAAGAGGTGTGTGTGTGCGAGGAGTGGAGAGGGGGGGGAAGGGCGGGAAGAAGAGGTGGAGGAGGAGGGGGAGGAGGAGGGGCGGGGATGGGGATGAAACATTTTATGGGACTAAGAGAGGGACCAAAGGAGTGAGAGAGGAAGAAAATTGAATGCATGAGGACCGAGGGTATTGGGAGGGGGGTGGGAGTGGTGGTTAGGAGGGGGGAAGGGGAGGGAGTGGCGAGAGGGAAGGACTATGCCATTAAGGACAATACACAGTACATTCACTGCATTCAATACATCTAGACGATTGCTCGTGTCCTCTGGCCTCTCTTCTCTGTGCTTCTCCCCCTTCCCCTTTCCCCCCTTGCCCTTTCCCTGCCCCTCTCTTCCCTTCCGCCTGCTCCCTTCCTGTTCTTTTTCTCTGCTCCTTCCTTCTGTGATGCATAGCATCTCTTCCTTCTTCGCTTCCTTCTTCACTCCCGCGCTCTTCCATCATCTCCTCTCTCCTTCTTTTCCCTTCTTTCTCCCCTCTCTTTCTTTCTCCTTCCTTCTATTTTTTTTCTTTCCCATTCTTGGTTTATTTTCAGTTTGTTCAATGTTTTTATAGTATTTTGTTTTTTGTTCAATTCACGCTTATTTTCTTTTCTTTTCTTTTCTCTTTTCCTTTTTCTTTTTCCTTTTTTCTTTTTTCCCCCCTATCCATCATTCTCTTCTCTGTCCTTCTCTTTGCGTTTCAAATTCTTCTTATTAATCTAATTATGCTAGCTTTTGGTTCTAACTATATTAAATACATCCTGAACAGACATATACATGTTGAATAGACATATACATTTTAAATAGACCAAGTCAATAAAGTTCTTTTCTGAACGTTATGCTATTTATTTATTTATTTATGTTGTAACATTATTTATTTATCTATCTCTGACTTCATCGAGGCAGACTGAGCCTCTTTCAGAGAAGTACTGCACAATGGTGAATACTCTTAGTACGTTCTTGTTCGCTCTACTCACGTTGATATTGTGGGTAGGGGCAGTTAATTCCTCCCAACCACTTGCTCTCATGTTTGTATACGCAATTACGACGTGCATAAACACTCGGATGTGAGGCAACGCATGTGAAGAAGCAACGTGTCGTCGGCATACGCATGAGTAGTTGGACGCGGAGTAACGATGTCATGTAGCAAAACCAGGGATTCAGTAAGAGACGTTGAGCCAAGCGAAGGAACAAGATGACTGAGAGCAGAACCATCGATATATACAGGTCTCATGCCCCCACACCAATGGTTCTATACAATGCAGCGGTCTCTCGCTACGGTATCACGATGCACTCACTTCTCTATATCTGATTGTCGAATACAATAACTGCCGCTGATAGTGACTACAGGCTTTGTGCAGAACCCAAGGATTATTGCGACTATCACCCAATCTGTTTCTCCCTCAGCACCCCTTCCGCCCCTCCATACTCTTCTTCCTTTTCCTTCTCTTGCCGCTTCCCCTTTTCCTCTCCCTGACTCTCCTGCCCGCTTTCCATCCATTCCCTACTTGCTTTGTCTTCACTTTTCCCACTTCGAATGGATTTTTCCAAAGGGGAACTGACAAACCGAGAAGGCAGTCTGTTTGCCGTCTTGGCAAGGAGGCATTGGGAGTGGTATGCGACAGTGAGAGCCACGATATTAAACTCCAGCCCTGTGCACAAGGATTTACAAATGGAGAGGGGAGGGGACGAGGCAGAAGGGGAAACACAGAGGATGAGAAAGAGGAGGATGATGACGATAGAGATGAAGAAGAGGAGGAAGAGGTACACGTAGAGGCATGGGGAGAGGTGGAGTTGGAGGTAGACGTAGAGGTGGGGGAGGGGGAGGGGGAGGGAGAGGGAGAGGGAGAATAGGGAGCAGGACAAGAGGAGAGGAGTGCCTGTGCCTGTGCAATTCTATTTCCAATATCCTTGAGGAAAGCAGATGAGGTCACAGGGGGCAGTAGCGAAGGAAGCGCGGCACCAGTCAATTCCCCCTCTTTCTCGCACCCACTTGCCTCGACTTCATCCTCGACTTCACCCTTTTTATGTACATCCTTTCTGTCATCGTCCCCTCCTCTTCCGTCTTCCTCCCCCTTCCTTGTCTGCTCCACCAACATATCTCTTCGAACAGAAGTAGGGCGGCGTGGGCAGTTGACACTCTCCCATCTACCTCCCCTTCCTCACCCTCCTCTTCTCCTGCATCATCATCACCTCCATTTTCTTTACTCTTCGCTTTCACTTTCTTCGCTTTCTTTTTCTTCGGCTCTCCCTCCTTCGCTTCAACACTTTCGACTCCTGTCTGGTCTCCGCTCTGACCTCTTTCTGTCTCTACATCTGATGCATAATTTCCGTTCTTCTGCAATTCCCTCCCTCCCCTCTCCTTCCCTCTTCTTTAGGCCCATGTTTTCTGAGAGACCCTAAGTCGTGAGGAATAATGCTTAGCACAACTCGGCGAGGAACATTTCGGCCATATCTGGATGTAAACATACTATCCAACCTCCTGTTCAATGTCTTACTGGTTGCCCAAGTACCGTCCAGAAGAACAATCGTCAACCTCTTCTCTTCTTCCTCCACACACCCCCCTCCCCCTCTTTCCGTACATGCGTTTCACGAACCATTTTTATCCAATCTTTAACTGTTATAGATGCCGGGCAAGGAAAAAGAATGACTCCTAAAGTGCCTGCATTATAGAGTGCATCGATCATCTCTCTTTCTTTCTCAAGCTCTCCGATCAACACTCTTTTCCCCCCTGCTGGATGAGCAACTTTCCTGTATTGCTTCCTCTCCTCGTGGTCATCTCTTTAAAATGAGAGTACACGAATATATTCCCAAATTGGTGCAACTCTTTCGATATGTCCTTGAGATTGGGGCAAACGCAGTACTCTTTAGTAAGCCAACACCTTGGGCATGAGTGCGGTTTGCTGTCTAGTTCTTCCATATATTTCAAATGCTGCTTGCATAGTTCACTAAGAAAGTCATTTACTTCTGAAACCGTTGTAGGAGCACGCACAACCTTAGAGGGCTTTACTCCATGCATGACAATACCTATGTATTTATTTAAACAGCGTTTACCAACCACAGCAAATGAGTTCTCACCCCTCTTTTTAAAAAATTAAAAATCTATTTGGTCAACAAGTGGGAAATATTCTTATTTAGAGAAAAAATATCAAGGCTTGACATACAAAGAACATTACCAAGATTATGTAAATTTTGTTAGATTATCGATTTTGCCTATTTAATGTGTAAGTTTCTACATAGTTAGCGTTTTTGCTGTTTGGATTCGCCCCCACCTTCAGAATTACGAATAAAATATCGTGTGCAATTTCTCATTTATTCGCAAGGACCGATTATATATTCATAATATTTATAACAAAGCAAATTTTCTCGACTTCTTCGAAGGTACAGTTAGACCGTCGTACTCCGACTAGGTATGTTCTATTCTCCTGTGAGAAATATAGCGATACAGAATTATATGACCACACAATATATGATTTGATGACAATCAATATATGCATGGCTTTCATATATGGAACCGACTCTACCCGAGTCTGTTTTATCGTGATGTGTACAATTGAGTCTGATCTTCTAAATTACTTTCATTTTACTTATCATTTTTTACCCTGACTAATGTGCTCATTTTTTTTCTGTCTACCATGTGCTATTGCAGTGTTGGGGATTGCAACGTGACTGAACTTTCCAAATAATCGAATATGTGGTAGTACCCGCAACCTAATATGATTAGTGAATGAATATATGCGTGAGAGTGATGACAATAACATGCATGGTTTGGATTTACAATCTTCCTCTCTCCTTCTAGAAAGGAGTGCGGTCTGGTTGATGCCGATACTTTTTGGTCTGACTCACATAACATATTCATTTATTTTCATTTCGTGTTTTCTTTACATGATAATAGTAAACTAAATAAATCGAATTAAAACACTATTGTAAACATTTGTCATTTTTTTATTCTCACATAACAGTCAGGCACTCTTGTTTAGACGGCATCGTTGTTCTGTATTGTACATCAATAACGCCCATATTTAAAGTTGAGTGCTTCGAGGACGATAACGCAGTGAACTTTCATCTGCATATAGCCAGCTTGTTAAGCTTATTATGCGCCATTATTGCTATCCGACACCACTTTAGCCATGCCCTTTATTGTCAAAATCAGTAATAACTTGTTACTAAGAAGTCCCATTTGGTTTGACGATGCACACTGATGACGAGTGAAGCGTGCTTTTTTTTTCTTAATTTTTTTTTTTAATTTTCTATATTTCAAACAGCGTGTGGATTCCTATGAGTTAATTCTCCTGCAAAATATAAGAAGATTATAAGAGGTTCTTTCACAAACTAAGTTACATTAAACAAGTCTCCAACTCAGGTTGATCAAAGCGATTCGCCTGTTCTGCACTTCGGAAACTTTAGCGAAAGGCTTGGGATTTGCAATCAATCAAAAATAAATCGCATATTTTAGAAAACATGCTAGAGAATAACAATCTACACATAACACATTATATACACTATGTGAATCAAAACAAATATGCACCCTACAGTTTCTAAACGTTGAATAAAAAAGTGAGCACATTAGTAAATTCTCATTCATATTTCCAGCGTATTCGTGGAAATAATATCTACATAAATATCTCTACGTGGAGGAAAACATTTAATAATCCCTCTACTTTATCTATACAGTTGTCTGTATAATCGAGTTAATATGGTAAGTTTTCTTGTAGAACGAGAGATATATGAAGCAGTGAGATAACATGCATGTAAAGCTTTTTTTTCGGAAGAAAAATACTTCTTTGCTGATGAGGAATTATAATTCTTTTGCTCATTTTTGTGTAGGGTATTGATCTCAAGGCCGGTGGACGCACCAAGTCCTCTCACGTGAAGGTTACCAAGTCCTTCAACCCCTACATCCGCGTGCTCGTCAAGCTCTACTCTTTCTTGGCTCGCCGCACTGGAGCTAAGTTCAACAAGATCGTCCTCAGACGCCTCTTGACCTCTGGATCCAACCGCCCCTCTGTCTCTCTCAAGCGTGTTTCTATTGCTTACAAGAACAAGCTCGCTGAGAAGGTTCGTATTGCATTCTATTATATCTGAGGATGGGAACATTCACGTTTGTGTGTGTACTTCGGTCGTGCTATCTAAAGAATTCACGACAATTCTGTCTATAACTAATTCTAATTTTCATTTTCATTTTTATCCTGGAACATTTTGCTTAATGTATTGAATTGTCGAAATATGATTCGACATTCAACATCAATGATAAAACAAATACAATATATAGTCTGAGCGCATTGTTGCTGTCGTCGGAACCGTCACCGACTTCAACACCTACGCTGTTCCCCAGGGACTCAAGCTCGCTGCTCTCCGTGTGACCTCCACCCTCCGCGCCAAGATTGCTGCTGCTGGAGGAGAGGTCCTCACCTTCGACCAGCTCGCTCTCCGTGCCCCTACCGGATCTAACGTCATCCTCATTCGTGGACGCAAGTCCGCTCGTGTTGCTGAGAAGTACTTCGGAGCTGCTGGAGTGCCCAACTCTCACCAGAGGTAAACATAGTAATCGTCTGATGCAGTCGTCTGATACATTTTACTTCACTTCATTAGTCTTTAACAACGTATCGATTTACATTTTCTATTCTCTATATTACGCATTATGCTTGCTAAATTACACGTTTTTGTTGTCATTTTTTGTTTGTGACTGTAATTCGTTTTCTAACACTTGTTTATTTCGTTTATTCATTTTCAACAGACCTCACACCATCTCCAAGGGAAACAAGTTCGAGAGATCTCGTGGACGTCGTAACGCCAAGGGATACAAGAAGTAAACTGCTTGTAGCCTTGTATTCACATGCCCTCCTATTTGAAATAAAAAACAATTATTCTACTTGGTTCTTTATCAGAAGTAATTAGAGATGTATCCTACCTCAGCTTTATTTTGTCTTTATATTCATCAATAATTAGCCCTTGTCTCTTTCTCCCGCCTCTCTCATCCTCTCTCATCACTTTCTTTCGTTTCTTTCTCTCACGTATTTATCCTGTCTTTTTCTGGCCGCTTCTGTCGTAGCTAGCTAACTTTATGTAGACAATCCTCTCTGCTTGTTCACCCAATGTGTATTGATTCCTGCGCATATTCACAACTCATCATCGCAATCGCTCCATGAGTCTCATCCGCTTCTATCCTTCGCAATTAGTCGCTTTCTACACGCACGTACATTGAAGGCCGTCTCATCGCCTGCCTGTGCAACGTTACAATCACTGCTATTATTGCTCGAGCTGCTCAGTTGAATACATCACTGTTTTTGGGGCAAAAGTAATAAGCCTCGCGCATCCAAACGTACATAAATATCTACACATTAACATTTATGTACTGAACGAATTGATTTGTAAACTAGACCAGACAATGGAAGTGTCACCTTAAAAAAACATGTTTTTTTTTTTTAATTTTGAAAACGAAAAACAATTAAACAAATAGAGGGAAACCAGACAACACACGAGAAGAACGAGAGTACGGGTGGACGAAAGAAATACATCAGAAACAGAAAAGCGGCCTGAAAAACATACAAACGACAAAAAGAAATGAAGACAACGAAAATAATACTTATGTATGGAGTGTATAAACTAATGTAGCGAAAAAAAGAACATGCGTGATCATCACAATGATCAAAAAATAAGGAAGAGCAAGAAGGAGAGAGTGAAGAAAGAGACGGCTATCACAACCCACATCTATTACTCTTACCCCCCTGACCCTCACACTCTGCATTCCTACTGTTCATATGACTATTATTCATGGTGGCTCAACACGCTTTTTGGTCTAGGGAGAGCTAGAAGAGGAGATCAAAACATCAACCGAAATCCGGTGACACACACGACTGATGGAGAGAGAGCATATAAGGGGTATTCATAGCCAATCCCATGCAAATATGAGATTGCGTGAAATCAGAACAGGAACCTTACAGGAGGACAAGGGGGAAAGAAAAAAGGGAGGGGGGAGCGGGGAGGAGTGGGGGGGACGACAAGGGCCGAAGTGAAGGAGAGGAAGCAGAGAGGTACTTCGACAAAAAACCTTAGCACTTGAAGAGAAGGATCCCGATAGTTCCCTGGTAGAACATGTAGAGGGTGTTCTTTTCCTGACTGGTGACGTCGTATCCAAAGCCTTCCCCCATGATGCAGTGCCAGTTGGGACCAAACTTCTTGTCCATTTGCTCCTTCACTATCTGCGCTGCGTGTCTGTATGTGTTGCCTTCCTGCCTCACTCTGTCGATAGCACTGATAATGAAGTCAACTGCCTCACTTTGCACCTCAGATACCATGTCACAGCTCTGAACGAGAGGCTTTTGAATGTTCTTCTTCAGTTCAGTAATCTGATCCTTCGTAAGCTTGTATTCATTAGTAGCCTTCGAAACAATCGCCTCCTCAGAAATAACACTCATCTGCATGGATTCATTATATAATATAGGTATATTTGTTGAACAACGAGGAAATCAAAGTCGTGTGAGCAAAAGAAACAAGATTGAGGACTTCATGTGACTGGGTGCGAGCAATGGAAATAGTTTCTGAAGAAAACATTGAACGCACTATACAATATTTCCTCAAAGAAAATAACATATTTACAAAAAAATGATCTTATTCCTAGTACATAACACACGCTGTTAAATAAGAGTAATCCAATTATTCATTATTCTGATGTTTAACTATGCCTTCCAATCCATTAGAAACGGTCTTGCGAGACAGATTTTTAAAGTCTCAATTTGTGTGTTTCTCATTATTCGTGACTTTTAGAGCAACACTTTTACGCACACGACAATATCGGAGGAAATATAAAATGGCAGAAGAAGCCAACACAGGAAAGGTTATTAAAGGATTTAAAATGTAAGCGACATAATTGTAAAGGCTTGTTAAACGTTTGCTTTATCCACCTTGGCATGTGCTAATTTTTTTTTTCATGCAAACAGAAATTCTATGTCTATGAAGGATGAGGATACTAGAAAATTGTACTGGGAAAAGAAGGAATGGCCGGCAATCAACGACTCCGAGGAGATTCAAAGTACGAATTCTACAATTTTAGTTTCTATCCTTTATTTATAGTCTTGTTAGTGAGTGAGGCAAACGAGTAGTCGTCTTTTCTAGAAGTCATCTCCATTACCATATTCATGCTTATGCGTTGACTTTCTTTGGTTTGAGTACTACTATCAACTCATACAGTTGCTATAATTTACTATTTCGTATATTCATTATTCATGCGCTTAGTTGCAATCCCCAAGACGATCCTTGAGTTAGATGCAGTGTCGAGGAAATGTCCTTCAGCTCAGCCGAGTTCATCAAAGATTTCCGCATCTCGCAGCTCTTCTACCTTAACGACACTGAGCTAGAACGTAAGTTGTGTTGTTGTTAAACACTGCCAGATTATTCTCTTCACTTGGGAACTATACTACTCATGCTATCCCCGCCTTACTTCAAAACAATACCTAATACTAGCGGATCTCTCTTCATCCTCGCCCCCCTTCAATTCTCTTTCTTTCTCTCTAGGTTGGAACTTTCACTTTGGATGCGTGATTCCTAACTCAACGAACACCTGGGAGAACACAATTCAGTCAGCAGATGAGGTGTTTCCAGCCGAGGTTTTGAGCGGAAACGTTGTCATCAAGACCCTCTTCTGCGACGGAAATACTCTTTTGGGATCTAACCTCGTACGCATTTTCTACGTCTAGGCTCTCCACATTAACGGTCAAATAAAGGAGGAGGGTGCATGGGAAAGAGCAGGGTGGGGGAGGATGCGGTGTCGCTGGTTTGTTCAAACGAGGAGGAAAGAGGGAACGGGAGGATGAAGGGGGTAGGGGAGCATAGTCGTGGTGAGGAGGGATGAAGAAAAAATAAGAGAGAGCTTGGGGAATAGAAGAAGGGCAATGGAGGAGGAGGAGAGGGTGCCGGTACGTGTGCATGCACATGTGTATATATTCGTTTCTATACGTGACTTGTTATTTGCTATTTTAGCGTGGTTGAAAGAGGGGTGTCGCAGAGAGGAGTAGATATTTTTGGTTTGATATTTATTGTAGTGGAAGCCCATGCCAGAAAGAGAGCATATCTGCGATAGAGGTGATGTTCGCATTTGACCCATGTTATTTGCATCTCGGCCCAGTATTTGACTTGACAAGAGATGCGATCATGCAGTCGTGCTTGCGTTGTGAGACGTGCACGTTGGTCGTTTCATGCATTGGTTCTGTATACGCTTTCCCTCCCCCACCTATATGAATCCATCCATCCTCCGTTTGTAATATCTTCTGCCATACCTCGATTTCTCCCGTATCTTTCTGTTCTTTAATCCTTCCACTTCCTTTGTTTCTCATTACTTTCATTTCCTTCGGTTTTCCTTGTTTTCTTGTCTTTTCTTCTTCCTTTTGTTTTCTTTCTTTTGTACAAGATTTCGTTTCTTTTACGCTATTACAGCGATAGGTCGAAGAAAGAGAAACTTACTGCTGTGCACAAACACGACGCATCTCCCTATAGACTACGCACATATTTAGAGCTGCTTTATCCCGTGCTTTTCACAGTGTTTCTTTTATTCCCTTTTGTGTTTTTCCTTCGTTTTATTTGCTAGTATTTCACTTCTACCTGCGTTATTTTTATTTTTTGTTCTTTTGAATGTTCCTATCGTCTTTCACATGTTCTCAAATTCCCCCTTTCTCCTTTTCTCCTTTTCTCCTTTTTTCCTGTTCTTTTTTTTATTTTCCTCCCTTACTGAGTCTTTCGTTGCTCCACTTGATCGAATAATAGTCTATTCTATTATTTCTTAAAACCACTTCCTTTTCTTGCAGCATGCGTTTCTTCAGATACAGAAATTGATGTAACTTGACATGGCGGAATGCATGCGTGCTCGTATTTGTTTTATTTTGTGTGCGGTTATATATTTTTGAATTCGGGCACTTGACTTATTTATATTTGTATTTACTGTTTTCGTTTGCAATTTTGCCACACGTGACTTCGCTTGACATAGGGCAATATCTCACTTGTTTGAAATACTAAGCGTATTCAAATCAGTGCCAGCAACGAAAGAAATGAATAAATTGGCATTTGCTTATCTAGACACACTCGTGCACCTAAACGTGCAGTGCGCTTTTTTTTTTTTTTTTTTTATGTAATCGTCCATTTTCTTTGCTGGGCGAATGGACAAAAGAGGATCAAACGAGAATTTTTTTTTAACCGACAATTTGCTCGACACGAAAGGCTTCTAGCACCGTCAGTACGCACGCAATGCTCTACCAAAAGAATAAAGGACCGTGAACTGCCCTGACGAAGGAATGATGAGGGCGCAGAAAACCAAGCAAGAGGGAGGAAGAAAAAGGTAGAGGAAGCAAAGGAGAAAAGTGAAGACAACAGAGTTGATCTATATTTTTTTTATTTAAATGCGCAATAATGCTGTTGTTTTGATAAATATCTACACGAATTTATCAAAATATTATTTTGAAAATATCTCGAAGTGGGTACAACAAAAAGAAGAATATCATCAATAACTAGCAGCCTTAGGCTGAGAAAAAAAATAAAAAACTGGGCTCTATCTTGCAGAGGGAAAAGAGTCTGTCCAAGCAAACACACATGCGGAGATTGACGAAGAGATGAGGAGAGGATGAAACAAATACAACCAATCGTAGTACAATTACTGCAGTATTATAATAATAGAGCAGTGTGTGTGCAATCCGAAATAAATAACTCTGCTAGAGCCCATGTATTGGCAACCCTTAATAGTACTAGTAGTAGGTAGTAGTAATAGAGATACAAAGAATAATAGATAAAAGAATAGTAGATAAAAGAATAATAGATAAAAGAATAATAGATAAAAGAATAATAGATAAAAGAATAATAGATAAAAGAATAATAGATAAAAAAATAATAGATAAAATAATAGAGATACAAATAGTACATGATAATAACAGTAGTAATAAGAATGTGTTATGGGAAATATCAAACACAAATAACGTTGAGTGGAAAAGACAAACCGAAAACAAAAACAAAAAAGATAAAAGAAAACAAGAGAAACGAAAACCAAGATGATGTACAACCAAGGAGATCGACAGTTCAAGCAATGGAATACATAAATGAATAAAGGTATAACACATCATCATACAGTAAAACATAACTCAGAGGGAGATTGAATTTCAGTCAGTACAGAGCAGCAAGATAATTGAGACGAATAAAAGTCTAGTGCGTATAGAAATACGTATGTTAGAAACATAAAAGAGGGGAATAGATGAGCGAGAGATAAGAGTAGAAGTAAATGGGTCCAACTGATGCATGTGCATACAAACTGACACATACGTTGTATCTATTTGACATTCGGAGACACACACACTCATCGATATACAACAAACAAACAATCAGCCAACATAGGCGTACGAACACATGAACGAAATAAAAAAGAAACATTCATAGTTCTATAACAGAACAGATAGCTTGACAAAAACGAAGTCCATGCACATATACTTCTGCCGATACATATACGTTGGTCTCATATGCATACGCGCGTGCCAAGAGAGGCATAATACCAAGAGTCTGTTTGGGAGTTCTTCAGATCGAAAGAAGTTAAAGAAAACGAAATAAGTAAATTATACACCAAATGAATCTCGCGTGCACACAGAAAAACGTAGTCAGAGGTGTCAGAGTACTCAAGTAAACAAGGCACAATAATAGATAATACACAAAACAGTCCGAAGAACAATGAGGTTGTTGACGAACAAAATACAAAACAAAACACAGACCAAAGAACAGTAGACAAAAAAACGAATGAAATAAAACAGATGAAACAGAAAAAAGCCAACAGGGCAAAACAAGTGAATAAAACGATTAGAAAAGTAAAATCAGATATGTACGAAGAAATGAAGAGGGGTAGAAGATCGAAGGCATGGTACTGCGTGAATAAGACGTGAAGACCGGTCCCACAACTAAGAGAAAACGGTCTCACCCAATGGATCTCCTTCCTTCTTCCTCTGCCCCTCCTTTCGTTTTCTTCTCCTTCTTCTTCCTTCTCCTTCTCCCTTGCATTCCGCCCTTTCCTTCCACTGCCAATATTGCTACTTGTCGTTGTCCTCTGCTTGCTTTTCTTGCTTCTTACTCAACAACATTGCCGAGTATGAGAGGGAGGAGGAAGGGGAGGAAGACGCAGAATATGTCATGGGCAGGGATGAGGAGGGAGAAGGCGAGGACCAAGGGGATGGGGCAGAAGATGACTTACAAGGAGAGGAAAAGAATGCACTGGTGAAGAGGAACGAGGCAAGGCAGTGGCGGACGCAGAAACAGAAGCTGAAGGGGAGGGCGACCGAGAGGAAGGGGAGAGATCCATGACGTAAGTGGGGGAGCGAGAAACGGAGATAGGGGAGAGGGAGAGTGAGCTCCGGATGGAATCACGGCTCCCAACCATTCCCCTTTCTCTCACCTCGTGCTCCTCTTTCCCTTCCTTCACGTCCTCGTACCTCTTCCTTCTTTCTCTCCCTTCCCATGTATTTCCTCCCCACTCTCTCTCCACCCTCTCTTGCCTCCATTCCATTTGCTTCTCCCTCATGACCTACCCCCTTAGTTTCGTCTATGACGATATCCTCCATCTTCCTTTCCTCTCCATTTTCCTTCATCTCTTGCTCTTTGTCTCCCTCTTCGCTCCTGCTTCTTCCATTCCTTTCACATTCTACACCTACTTCTACTTCCTGTTCCCCTCGTGCCTGTTCTTGCCCTTCCTCTCTCCCCTCTTTTCCCGCTTCCCCTTCTTCGAGCCCGTCGAAGAGGAGCGTTCGAGGAACAATCCTTCTACTTTCCAGCAAGATGTCTTCCTCTGCCTCATCCTCCGCATCCTCGTCCGCTTCACCCTCCCAGTCCCCTCTCCTCCTCCCCTTCCCCTTCCCTTCCCTTCCCATTCCTTATCGATTTCTACCATCCCCTTAGGCCCCTTTCCACTCTCTTCATCGATTCCTTCATTCCCAACTTCTCTCCCCTCCTCCTCCTCACTCTCCTTGCGGAGTTGGATGCAGAGGGAGGGGAGGTCTTGGAAGAGGAAAGAATAGACGGGGAGGCAGAGGAACGGGGACCAGGGGAGGTTCGAGGGGAGGAGGAGGGAGAGGCAAGACGAGATGAGGAAGAGCCGACGACTGCCGAGGTGAGTGAGAGGAATGCTGAGGAGAGTCTTCGTTCCTGTTCCCTTACGTCTAGTCCAAGTTCTCCGAATCCCAACTTCTCCTGCGTAGACTTGTATTTAACGAGGGGGTGGTCTGGGACTAGAGAGTGTTCGGATAAGTGGAGGGGGTGGTCAGAGAGATGAAGGGAGCTGTTGAATGACGTACAGAATTGGGCTGAGAGGGAGCTGTATGATGACGAAGAGGGAGAGGAGGAGGGAGAAGACGAGGACGGTGCAGAAGAGGAGGAAGAGGAAGAGGAGGCGGATAAGGGGAATGAATACATAGTAATGGGGGAAGGAGAGAGGCAAGGGAGAGGGGGAGGAGAGGGGAAGAAAGAGGGGATGGTGAGAGAAGAGGAGATGGGGAAGGGCTTGAGATCAAGCATGGAGATCTGAAGGCTGAAAGAGAGGAAGGCCTGAAGGAGGAAGATGAAGAGCCAAATGACGAGGAAGAGAAGAAGAGGAGGAAAAGGAGGAGGAAGAGGAAGAGGAAGAGGAGGAAGAGGCAGAAGAGGAGGAAAAGGAGGAGGAAGAGGAAGAGGAAGAGGAGGAAGAGGAAGAGGGAAATGAAGAGGAGGATGATACAGAGGACGATGAAGATTCAACGATGGGGGTGAACGGGATTGGGAGGGAGAAGAATGAAGAGGATCAGGAGAAAGTGAATGGAAATGGGAAGGGGGACGGGGAGGAGAAGGAGAGGGGGAAGAGGAAAGGGGGCGCAGTGGAGAACGAGAGTGAGGGAGGGAAGAACTAGAGCCTGGGATAGGAGTTTGATTGGCCTTAAACCTCTCTTCTAACATGGGACGCGCACGGGGAGACGTCGATAGAGAGGGGTTTTGAACACTGGGGCGAGGAAGAGAATGGGAGGATGAAGAGGCCGAGGAAGAGGAAGAGGGAGGAAGAGTTGTCTGGACCAGGAAGAGGAGTCATGGATGAGGGGTCTGTATAGGAAGAGGAAGAGGAAGAGGACGAGGAAGAGGAAGAGGAAGAGGAAGATGAAGAAGCAGAGGAGGGAGAAGTAAGAGGTAGAGACTGAGCCCGAGAAAGGCGGAGACGAGGAAGAGGAGATCGAGTGGACAATTGATGCTTGCAAAGAGAAAGAGGAGGAAGGTCTGGGAGAAAAAGGGAAGGAGCAAGGGGGGTCGGAAGAGTGGTCTGAGGAGGGAGAAGAAGAGGAGAAGAAGATGGATCGGATGGGTCGGAAGAGGGAGTGAGGGTGAGAGCCGTTATCCAAGCCTCTATCGCTGTCTATTTCTGCGAGAGGGCTAGAGATATGAGACGAAGGGAGGGAAGAGAAAGGTGCTAGACGAGGGGGGAGAAACAGAAGAGAGGCCGAAGGAGATAGGAGGGGAATTAGATGAGGATAAAGAGGAGGAGGAAGATGCGGAAGAGGAAGACGAAGAGGAGGAGGACGAAAAGGGGGAGGAAGTAATGGGAGCGGTCGTCGGTCTGAGTTCACCTCTCTTCTGTTTTCTTTGTGCTTGAGAGTGGGGGAGAGAGGAATGGGAGTGGGAGGAATGGGGGTGGGAGTGGGGGTTGGAGCGAGAAGATCTGTTTTGATTAGAGGAGTGGGAGGGAGCGAGGACGAAAGAGAAAGGGGAGTGGGAGGAGGGGAGAGCAGAAGAATAGGCGACTGGCGGTTGAGAGGACTGGGAGGGGGGAAGAGGTAGTTGGAGGAAGCATGGCGGTGCGAAGACCTGCTCCTGTTCCTTTCCCTCTTCCTATGCGTTATCCACTCCCCATCTCCCTCCATCTCCATTTCCACCTCTCGCTCCCTCTCCCGCTCCTCTCCCTCTCCCACTCTCTCTCTCCTCTAAATCGACCTCACTCACACTGCAGCTGTCCATACCATCCCTCTTCATCTTCCTCCTCAATCCCACATCATCTTCATAGTCCGAATCAAATCCCCTGTCTCTCTCTCGCTCCTCACGATCGCTATCTCTTGGCTTCTCTCCCTCATTCTCCTTCTCTTTCTTCCTCTCTTTCTCGCCCCTTCTTTGCCTTTCCCTTTCTCTATCGCATTCCTCTTCTCTTCCCCCCTTCAGTCTTTGTTTATCTTCAAATCCTAAGAGGGGAATGCTGGAGTCATCGAGAGACTTTCCCTCTTCGCTTCCTCTGAGCCCCTCTCTACTGCCCACTCCTTTGCTTTCGCTCCCTCCCTCATCCCTCTCCTCCTCCTTCGCCCCCTCCCTTCCTCTCACTTGGTTCCCGGAATGACTCCGGGGGACCCCGAAGGAGTTAAGGGAGGATGAGAAGGAGGAAGAGGCAAGGAATGAACCAGGAGAGCTGGACTTAGTTGCGTGAATGTGGGAGAGGGAGTGGGACTGGGAGTGGGGAGAGGAATGAGAGAGAGAGTGCGATTGGGACAAGTGATCGTCAGAAGGAGAGGAAGGGAGAAAGAAGGGGAGAAGGAGGGAGAGAAGGCGGAGGAAAAGGAGGGGGATGGAGAAGGAGAAGAGGAGAGGGATAAGGAGGAGGATAGGGAGTTAGAGTTGGGGTGAGAGGACTGAGCGTTAGAAAAAGAGAGCGGCACGGGGGAAGGAGAAGGAGTGAGGGGATGAGGAGTGTGAAGAGCGGATGATAGAGCGGAGGAAAAGAACAACGAGGATTGAGGGTCAGAAGAGGAGAGCCCGTGAGAAGAAGATGAGACAGGGTGAGAAGAAGAGGAGAGGGATTGAGAAGAGAGACGAGACAACAACCCTGCACCTCTCTCTCTTTCAAATGCCCTCTCCTTACTAATTGCATTTCCTTCATTTTCTACTGTTGCTTCACTTGAGAATACATGTGCAAGGGAGGTAGAGGAGGAGGAGGAGAAGGATACAGATGAGGAGGAGGAGGAGGACGAGAAAGAAGAGGAGGGCGTGAGAAGAGTGGAGAGAGAGAACGAGAAGGAAGGAGTAGTAGAAGGGAGACTCATGACCCTAGACCTATACTCCTTCGCTCCACTCTCCCTCCTCCCTCTCTCAATCTCCCTTGAGCCAAGCCTTTCATCAGCTACTCTATCCCCTCTCTCCTCTCTCTTATAAGCTACCCCTTCATCTCCCTCCTCTCCGCCCTTCTGCCTCCGCATTCTCCTCCTCTCTATCATGGCCTTGCCCCTCCCATCGTCTTCCCTCCTCTTTCCTCCGTGGTGGTTTTCCTCATCGTCAGAGTCCTCATATTCTCCCCCCATCCTCCTCTCCCTCACCATCTCCTCCCTGTCTCTGCTCCTCCTCCTGGGCCTCCCCTCTAGTGGAGGGAAGCGGTCATATGAGAGATCAGCGGAGGGAAGAGTGGGGCAGGACGAGTAAGGAGTACCCGAAGAAAAGGAATAGGAGGAATTATATGAAGCAGAGGAAGAGTAAACGAGAGAGACTGCCTCGGATGCAGTTTCACTCTGAACCGAGGGAGAGTGAGAGCCCTTGGTAGTAGGGGCGAAGGGAGAGGGTAAAGTGGAGCCGAAGAGAGGCGGTGCGTTGTCTCGAATGGAAGACATCGTCGTATTCACGTTGGGGGCGAGGGGCTGCAGGGAGACAATGCCAGAGGGAAGGCCAGAGGAAGAAGAGGACAAGGAAGCGGAAGCTGCAGGGTGTGGCATGAGGAGGGAGGCTGTGTCAGCACTGCTTTTGTTTGTACTTGAATTCTTGCTAAAGCTGGTATTGTTGGGAGTGTAGCTATTGCTGTTATTGTAGTTTTGGTCAGCCGATGATCCCCTCGGAGAGAGAGAGGCAGACACAGAGTCAGGCAGAGAGGGAGATACAGAATTAAGCAGAGAGGAAGACACAGAGACACCAATAGAAGACACAATAGGAGGGGCTAGGGGCGTGCTCATGTCAATTTCCAAAGAACAATCCTCTCGAGTGATTGACATTTCATTTCTGCCCCCATCTTCTTCCTTTACCGACCCCACATGAATTTCCTTCAAGCTTTCCTCTCCCGTTCCTTCCCCTTCTCCATCGCACTCTTGCTCTCGCTCTCCCTCTCCTCCAATTGCGTACGACGAGTCCAGATCTTCTGTTTCCTCATTTCTACTGTCTCTTCCTCCTCTGTCCACCCCCATTCCTCCTCTCTGCCAGTCTCTTTCTATCGCACAGTCGCCCTTTTCGCTTTCGCTTCCGCCTTCAGTATCCCTCGTCCATGCATAATCCCCTCCCCTCATTCCCGTAATTCCGATCGCACTATGTCTCTTCTCGTCTGCTCTCGTTCCCCTCCCCTCCTCCCTCACTCCTCCCACTCCCCTGGTTCTGTCTCCCCCATCGGCCCACCTACGACTGTCAACTACACTGAAGGAGTTGCTGGAGGACAGCTTCTTTTTCTGCATGGCACGGCTGGGTGCAAAGTGAGAGTGTGAGAAAGAGGAAGAAGAGAAGGAATCAAAGGAAGGGTGGGCGGGGATAGGGAGGGTGGAAGGGGAGGAAGAGGGGTTGGAGGTCTGAGAGACAGAGGGGAAGGGGAGGGGTCGGTTCACGTATGCAGGGAAAGTGGAAGTGGAGTGGTAGGGTGCGAAGGAGGAAGGGAGAGCGGAGGAAGAAAGCGTGGGAGCTTCGTCTAAATCAATGTCAGAACACTGGTCAAAGGGGGCGGGAGAGACGAAGGAAGGGGAGAGGCCGAGTGGGAGAGGGGCTGAGCGGAGGAGCCCCTGTAGGGAGAGCGAGAGGAAGTAGGGCGAGAGGAGGACAGGCGGGAGGGAATGCGGGAGCAAGAGGGGGGAGAGGAGGACTTAATGGGGGAAGAGGGCACTGAGAGAGAACAAGTGCGGGCGTGGTGGGGAGTGGAAGAGGGAGAGGTGGAGGAAGAGGCGGAAGAAGAAAGGGGAAGGGGGTAGGGATGGGAAGAGGAGGGAGAGGTAAGGGAGGGAGCGAGGGAAGAGGGCATGACTGATGCGGAAGATGAAGAGGAGAAGAGGACAGGATTTGAGGAGACAGGGAGGGAGAGGAAAGAGGAGTGAGCGGTGGGGGAGGGGGAGGTAGAGGGGGAAAGGATAGGGTTGGAAAGAGATGCAGTGGGCGAGTGGGAAGGGAGCGAAGCTAGAAGGGGAGAGGAGGGGTAAGAGGTGGGGAAGAGGGATGGGGACACGTGAGACTGGGACTCAGCCCCTGACTCTGCTGAGTGAGAAGAGGTTGGTCTCACTGAGGAAAACGAGACATAGTTAGATGCGAGTTGTTTTTGGTCGTTGTGGGCAAGGTGGGGAGAGAGAGGGGGGAAATTGAAAGGGGGAGTGAGTGAGGGTCAAAGAACCCTGTACTGAGCGAGGCAGATGGGGAGAGGGAGGCAGAGGGTGAGAGAGAGTCGCAGAGAGGGACTGAAGGAGAGGAAGAGGGCGAACCAGAGGCGGAGGCAGATTCAGAGCGAAGGGTTGAGAGTGAGGGGAAAGGGCGGGAAGAGGAGTCTGCGAGGGTGAGAGAGGATGAAGGTAAAGGGAGGGAGGGTAGGTGGGAAGGGGAGAGGGACGAGGACTGAGAGGAGAATGAGCAGGGGAGAGAAGACTGAGAGAAGGAGAGGGGAGCTTCATGGGAGGGAATGAGCTCTTGTGAAGACAATACCACCGTCGCGTCCAAACACTCCCCCTCCGATAGAAAACCTTCTTCTTCTCTTCCTCGCCCTTCTCCTTCTCTCGTTTCTTTCTCTACGTCTTCTCCCCCTTCTTCTACTTCATTCATATCTCCCCCTTCCTTTCCACCTTTCTCTTCACTGCTTTCTTCGCTTCGCTTACCTCTTGCTACTTTTCTCTCCTCTTCTCGTGCCTGGATCGACCCATAGTAAAGGGTGGAGGGAGAGACATCGGCGGAGTTTAATGAAGAGGAGAAGGGAGGAATAGAGGACAAAGATGAAGAAGACGAGGAAGAAGAGGAGGAAGAAGAGGAGGAAGACGAGGAGGAAGACGAGGAAGAAGACGAGGAAGAAGACGAGGAAGAAGACGAGGAAGAAGACGAGGAAGAAGACAAGGGGTAGGAAGTGGAGAAGGAGGGGAAAGGTGAGGGCGAGGGAGAAGTGGAGGGAGAGGGGGAGAAGGGACGGAGTGATGGGATGAGAAGGAAGCACAGCGGAGGGAATTAGAAGTCATAGAAGAAGGGACGCGGAGAGAGAAGGCGGACGAGTAGTATGAGTTAGCGGAGGGGGAGGAGGAGATAGAGCCAGTGATCAAAGCAGAGGGAGACATCGAGGGGAAGGAGGAGAGGGAGGAAGAAGTGGGGAAGGAGGAAGCATTTTGAGGAGGAGGAGAGATAGCGGGAGAAGAAGGGATGGGGGAGGAAGAGGGAGTGGAGACGAAGAACGAGGGCTGTGAGGACGAGAATGATTGAGAGTGGCAGGGAGACAGAGACATGCTCACTGCCCTCCCCTCATCCCCATCGCTCCCCCTCGCTCAGTCTCCTCGCCTCTCCTTCATCCCCATCTTCTTCTGCTGCTGATTCTCCCTCTCTTCTTTCTATTTCTTTCCTATCTTCATTCCGTTCCACATCCACCGAAAAACTATTTGTGATCTGGCTATCTCTATTCTCCGTCCACTCTCCTTCTTCCTTCCTCCCTTCCCCTTCTGCTCCAACCGCCCTTCTTCCCTCCACATCGCCCTCTCTCTCCATACTCACATCCATATTTCTCTCCCTCTGTTTCTCTATCTGTTTCTCTTTCTCTGCTCTCCCTCGATTGAGAACAGGAAAAGGAATAGCAGGGTGAGTAGGAAAGTAGGAAGCGAGTGAGGGGTGGGCAGATGGGGAGGAAACTGAGATGGGGGAGGAGGTGGAGGAGAAGGAGGAGGATGAGAAAGAAGGGTTGGGGTGAACGGTGAAGACAATATCTGAAGAGGAGGATGAAAAGGAGGGGAAGAAGGGAGGGTTGGGGGAAGGGGAATGGGAAGGAGAAGCGATAGACGAAGGGGAAGAAAAGGGAGAGGACGAGGCGGGGGAGGAGGCGGCAGGGGAAGAGTATCTAGACGAACCAACCGGGGATGATGCAGGGAAAGGGGAAGGAAGGGGGAGAAGACGAAGGAAGAGGCTGTGGAGGCAGCAGATGAATACAAGTGAGAATTACGGGGAGGGGAGGAGGAAGACGCAGAGGAAGCGGAGGGGGAGGGGCGAGGGGAAGAGGAAGAAGAAGTCGTAGACGATGGGAGAGCGGATGAGAGAGAAGTAGAGAGAGAGAACAGAGTAGTAGGGTTATGAGGAAGAGAGGAAGAAGAAGAGGAGGGGGAGGAAGAAGAGGAGGGGGAGGAAGAAGAGGAGGAAGAGGATAGGATGGAAGTGGAGATGAGACAAGCTGAGGAGGAAATGAAGGAGGAGGAAAGGATAGACGAGGAGTGGGGGATCACTGAGGAGGGAGGGCAGGGCGAAAGTGAAGGAGATAATATCATGGCCTCTTGCTCCCCTCCACTCTCTCTCTCCCTTTTACCCGTGTCTTTGTTTTCCTCCCGTACTCGTTCCCTTTCCCTCTCTATTTCCTTCTCTTTTTCTCTTTGCCTTTCCCTTTCCCTATCTTTATCTTTCTCCTTATCGTTGGTAGTGTTGACAGAAAGAGAGGAAATGCGAAGTATTTCGGAGGAAGGAAAAGAGGTTGCAGAATAAGAAGAAGAGGAGGAATAAGCAGACGAAGCGGAGGATGAGAGCGACGAGGAAGAGATGGAGGACGAGGAGGAGAATGAGTCAGAGTGGACAGAGCAGGAGTCAGAGGAATAGGAAGATATTGAAAAGGTAGTTGACCGGCGGCCATACCCTCTTCTACCCCCTCCAATCACTCTTCCAATTCCTCCTTTCAACACTCCACCTCCATATGCTCCTGCTCCTACTCCTGATCCTTCTCCTGCTCCTGCTCCTGTTCCTGCTCCTGCTCCTGCTCCTGCTACTCCAATGGATCTGAAACCGTGACTATGTGAAGCCCACTCCTCTCTTTCCCTCTTCCCCATATCTATCTTCTCTCTACTTCCCTCTGTTCCCCTCCTCTGCCCCGCTCTCCCCCTTTCCGTCTCCCTTTCCCTATTGTACATTGTTCTTATATACACCCTTCCCCTTTCCCCTTCCGCTTCTCCTTCGCCGCTCTCCTTTCCTCCGTCCCCCTCCTCGTCTGCTGAGTCCTCCTCCTCTTCCACTCCGCACACATATTCGAAATCTCTTCTCCTGTACTCTCCGTCCTTCTCTCCTCCATTGAACATATTTCCCCCTACGCTTCTACTCCCAGCTTCACTCCCACTCCCGCACCCACTGTCATTACTTGCGTTTGTGTCTCCGCTTCCCGACCTGCAATGTGTAGCCTTCCCACCCCTCCTTTCTTCTCCGGGCATGTGGAAATATGAATGAGTAGTAGGGTGCGAGAGACCCAAGTCGTTGTTTCTCCAATCGCTATTACCTCCCATTCCCCCACTTACTCCCCCAACTCCTCCTCCGATCCCTCCCAGTATATTCCCCTCGCTCCCTCTTCTCCCCCCAGCTCCGCCTGAGTTCCTCTTCCACTCGGGCCCCTTCCCCCTTTTATCTGCTCTGCTCTCCGGCCTGGATCCATGCTTATTCTCACCCCCACATCCAGTCCTATTTCCACTCCCATCCCCATTCCCATTCCTACTCCTGCTTGCATTACTTCTTGATCCTCCTTCAGCTCCCTGCTCTCCATACCGAGGAGCCGAGGAGAGCCCACTACGATTAGTCCTTGTTCCTCCCAAGCTTCCTCCACTTCCCGCATTGCCATCACCCCCTCTGTCTCCACGGTCCTCCCCATCCCCCCTGTAGTCTCTATCCCTTTGGCTTCCTGCGCTGGCCGTGCTGTCCCTTGGGTCGAATGATTTAATTTTTTTGAGGTGATACTTCTCCAAGATCGAGGGCTGAGGAGAAGACGCCTTTCTCTCCTCCACCACCTTCGCTAGTTTATCTTGTCGCTGCCACTTCTCGTCCGTCGATCTTAATCTCACATCGTATACGCTGTCTCCCCACTTCGTGGGCTGTAGGAGTAGGAAGATGAGCGAAGGAGGGGACGAACGAATCGAACGCTGTCCTGAGTCTTCATACGCAATGGGAACCACTGCTGGGATGTCTTCCAATCCCTCGCAGAAGTCGTCCTCCTTAAGATCTGAATTGAGCATCGATCTAAGGAAGGGAACGGATAAAAGAAAAAGGGGGGAAGGGCAAGGAAAGGGGAAGGAAAGGGGAAGGAAAGGAAAAAAAAAAAAAGGAAAGGAATGCGAAGGGAAAGGAAACAGGAAGTAAGGGAAAGGGAGAATATGAGTTCAATATGGATAATTGGAAGTTAAGGCATGATGAATAGAAAGCAATACAAATATGAAACGAATGGAGGGGAATGAAGAGGGCAAAGAGTGAGAATATGAGGGAAAACGTCAAATAGAGAAGGAAATACAAACAGAAAGAAGAGATCCAGTATATTATATACATGCTAGGAAATATGTTTGGTTTTTAAAAGTGATAGACTTACTTTGGAGCCCTAGTCTTGGTCTGCTTCTCCAATCTCTTGAGTTCAGGGGAGAGGCAATCGGAGAAGGAGGTGGAGTAGGGTGCGGGAGAGCAAGGGATGGGGTTGAAGGGAATTGAGGAAATCAACGATGAGGAGGAAGATGAAGCCGAAGAAGCGGAGGCGGAGGAAGAGGAAGTGGGGGTCAAGGAAGAAGAGGAAGGAGGGGACAGAGAGTAAGAAGATGAAGAGGAAGATGAAGAGGGTAGAGTCGAGGGAGACGTGGAAGGGGTGAAGGTGGGAGGGGAAGGAGAAGAACAATTAAAGAAGGAAAGGGTGATGCCCTTATTGGGAAGAGAAGGGGATTGAATAGCAGCGTGAGAGAGGGAGTGAGAGAGGGAGTGAGAGAGGGAGTGAGAGAGGGTGTGAGAGGGAGGGTGAGAGGCGAGAGGGTGTGAAAGAGGGGAAGCTAGTGATCGGGTGAGGAAAGGGGTATGAGAGGAAGAGCCAGTGCCAGGCAGGGAAGTGGAGAGGGAGGCAGAGAGAGAGGCAGATGAGGCGGAGAGGGAGTTGATAGAGGATGAGATGGCAGATGAACGGGATGCAGGAAGGGAGGAAAGGGAAGAAGGAAGATCGGCAGTGGGAGAGGGAGAGATAGGAGACATGCACAAGACCTTGGAAACGATTGGAGAGGGAGAGGAGAGAGCAGAAGAGGAAGACGAGGAAGAGGGGGTGGATAACAAATAAGACTTGTTTGCAAGAGAAGAAAGGGGAGCGGAGGAAAGGGGAGCGGAGTAAAGGGGAGCAGAGGAAAGCGAGGCGGAGTAAAGGGATGCGGAGGAGAGAGGGGCAGAAGAGAGAGCAGCTGAGGAAAGAGGGGCGGAAGAGAGACCAGCTGAGGAAAGGAGGTTAAGTGGTTCATTAGAAGCCGAGAGGGAGTGGTATTTCCTCGTGAGGACGGACGAACGAGAAGAAGAAGAAGAGAGCGAGGAGGTGGAAAGAGGTGCAACAGAGAGAGGGGCAGATGAAAGACTGTGGAAGGATGATATGGAAGACTGGGTGGAAGATCGAGACGAACCAGGCATAGAGGAAGGGAGCGAAGAGGGAAAGGCAGAGGGGAAAGGGGCCGATGGGAGCGAGGAGGAAGCGGAGGAAGCGGAGGAAGAGGGAATAGAGTACTTCTGTTCGGACTGGGAAAGGGGGGACAATGGGAATGAAGACGCGGAGGAGGGGGGATGTTGTATGCAGCGGAGAGCGAAGGGAACGAGACAGAGGATGAAGAGAGAGATGATAGCTCTTGGGAGGTGTAAGGGGGCTGGTGGAAGTCGAGAGAGAGCTAGCACAGGTGTTAGAGCGATCCCTCACAAAGTCACTTTTACTCCTGCTGTCTCTGACCCCGCCCATTTTTCCCTTCCCCCTCCCCTTTCCCTTCTCTCCTGCGCATTTGGTGATCCTTTTACCCGTCTCATTATCCATCTGTGCCTCATTCCAATTCCAACCCACGTTCCCTCCCCATCCCTTACCCCGATCGTCCTCTTTCTCATCATCATCTTCGTACTCCTCATATTCCTCCCCGTCCCCATACCCTTCCACCTCCCGATCCTTCTCCTCCGCTCCCCCTCTCCTTTGGTCCGCTTTAGTCCTCCTCTGGGTCTTGTTCTGGAAAGGGGAGGGAGAGTCGTTGATGCCTGGAGATGAGAACACTAGGGTCTTACTGGCGCACGGACTGGGAGAGGCCTCGAGACTAATGCTGTGGGAGTGACGGAGGATGGGAGAGGAGAAGGATAGGGAGGAAGAGGATAGGGCAGTAGATCCTCCCCTTCCCCCCGTCGAAAGGGGATGGACGAAGAGGAAGGGGAAGCAGAAGAAGTGGAGGAAGATGATGAGGATGAAGGCTGAGAGGAGATAGACGACGTGGATGAAGAGGTAGCGGGAAATGGAGTGTAAGACAGAGTGGATGAGGGGATAAAAGAGGGAGGGGAAGCGGAATGTACCTGATGAAGTGAATGGGGAGAGGGCTCAGCTCCAGAGGAGAGGGAGGTGACGGAGGAGGAGAGCGAGGCGAGGTTGGCGGAGTGTGAGGGAGAAATGGGCATAGACATTTGAGAGTGTGAGGAGAGGGAGTTGGTGAGGGAGAATGAGTTGGGGTTGGACAGAGTAACCGAGTTGGGATTCGAGAGAGTCATTGAGCTAGGGTTAGAAAGACTCACTGAGCTAGCGTCAGATAGAGTGATAGAGTTTGGGTTTGAGGGGGAGGTTGAGTAAGACAGGAATGGGGGGCGGGAAGAGTTAGCAGGATCAGAGTTATCAGCGGAGGAAGCACTGAGGGAGGAAGGGAGAGGAGAAACTGAGACAGGCAGAGACAGACAGATAGAAAGAGGGGGTTCAGTCCCACGCTCTCTATCTCTTCACTTCCCCTCACTCTTCCCTCACTTCTCCTTGTCCTCTCTGTATAACTTCCACTAAGTGCTTTGCCAACCCCCCATTCCTGCGTTCCTTTCTCACTTTGGTCTCCCTCGCTCTGATCTTCCTTCTCCCTCTTTCCTGTCTCTCCCCCTCGCTCTCCCTCCCCTTTCTCCTCCTCCGATTGGTCAATGATCCTGATGTCCCTCATCGTCCTGCATATCTTCTCTCCCTCTTCATCTTCAGCCTCCCTTCCCTCTCTTTCCGTCTCTCCCCCGCAGTCCCTCTCAGTCTCAAAGTCCACCCCGCTCTCTCTCTCTGCTTCGTCGTCCCTGTGCCGATGAGTGTGGCTCCCTCCGCAATAGGAGTCCTCGTCGTCGTCCCCATACTCTCCTCCTCCTCTCTCCAACGCAAGCACCTTTCCTCCTAGGCCCTCTCTCACCAATCCTCTCAGTCCCATCCCCCCTATTCTCCCTGCACTACCCATACCCGTAGCGCTGACTCCCTCCAATGTACCCATCCCCACCCCATTCACTCCGCCTATTCCTTGGATTTCTCCCAACGATTCATTACCTTTCTCCCTCTGTTCATCACTCACTCCCACCCTAACTCCCCTTCCGCTCTGTGTCTGCTTCACTGCCTCTTCGACTGCCCTTTCTAGTGATTTCTCTATCTCATCAGTCTTAGGGATGACTGAGGAAGAGAAGGCAGAGCAGGGTACGGAGAACACAGAGTTGGAGGCAGAAGAAGCAGTAGAGGAGGACGAAATCCGGGTAGAGGAGAAGGAAGCGTGGTGAGTGGAGTAAGAGTTGGAGGAGGAGGAGAAGGAAGTGGTACGGTAGGAAGAGGCTCTGGTGATGGAGTGGAAGGAGAAGGAGGAGGAAGAAGATGCAGAGGAAGAGAACGCCGCAGATGAAGTTGAAGCAGAGGCAGAGGCTGAGGCAGAAGCGGAGGCGCAAGCGGAAGTGATAGCGGAAGTGATAGCGGAAGTGGAAGCGATGGCAGCGGTAGAAACAGACGAGATTATGGGAGACGTTGAAACGGGATCAGATGGGGGAGAAGAAGCGGCAGTCAAGTAGAGGGAACTTGAGGGTTGGAGAGTAGGGGATTTCTGGAGGGGAGGTGCGGCAAAGGGAGATAGGGAGGCAGATTTAGAGGGTGAGATAGAGTGAGTGAGAGAGAGGGGTGGGAAAGAGAAGGCGATGGGACAGAGTTGGTATGCAAGAAGGAAGTAGATAGATGAAGGGGGAGAGACAGTCTGCGTGGTCATCATTTGCCTTCATTTCCACAGTGCCCATCCCTCCCTCCTTCTCTCTCTCGTTCTCCTCTCTTTCCCTTTCCCGATCTCCACATCTGTTTTCCCACTCCTTGAGCACCCATGCCTTGTCCTTCTCATTCAAATCCCCATTCCCTTCTGTGTATCTATCCATCTCTCTATTTCTGTCTATGGATAGCCCCCTGTCGTAGTCCTTCGCAGCCCTCTCCATATCCCTCGGAGTAAAGAAAGGGCTGCTTTTCACTTTCGGGGTCTCTCTGCCTGGCTGGGAGAGACATGTTGAGTACTTGTTGAACTGAGGAATGTCTTCGAGGGTGCTAGGGAATGAGATGAAGGAGGAGGAAGAAGAGGAGGAAAGTATTGCGGAAGAGGCAGCGGAGGAGACAGAGTCCGAGGATGAGATCGGGGAGGAGGGACGACTGACGAGGGATGCAGAAGGGAAAGTAGAGGAAGGAAGAATCTTGGAAATATTGAGCTGGGGAACGGCGGGGGAAATAGCTGAAGGAGAGGGTGCAAAAGAGGAGTGGGGTGATGAAGAAGAGGAAGAAGAGGAAGAAAAAGAGGAAGATTGTGATGGGGAAATAGGAGAATTAGAGTGAGGTGAGTGAGGAGATTGGGAAGAAGAGTAGAGGCGGGAGCAGAGAGGAGCTTCCGTGGGGGGAGGGGGAATGAGGAAGTTTTCCGTTCTCCCTAGTCCATTCAGCTCCTCTTCACCTCTTCCTCTCTCCCTCTCTCTCTCTGTTCCCTCCTCAACCTCTCTCTTCACGCCTGTCTCTCTCATCTCTCTCTTACTCACCTCAATCTCTTCATCTGCCCTCGTTCTATCCATTTGTGCCTTTCCTCCTCTTCTAGTAAATATCTCCCCCTCCTGCTCTTCTCTTTCCACGTCTAAGTTAAAAGCGATAGGGTTCGAGAAGATAGGCCTTTTTGGCTGAGAGGGATCTACCCCAGAAAAGGAAAGGGGGGCAGAGGGACGAGACAAAGCAGAAGCAGAATCTGAGGAGGGAGAAGAAGAGGAAGAGGAAGAAGAAGAAGAAGAGGAAGTGGGGGAAAGTGGTACAGATTTAAAGGATGATGAGGGGGGAGGGAAGAGACTGAAGCAGAGACAGGGTAAGAGGGCGAGAGGGCAGCAAAGGCAGAGGAGACGGCTGACAAAGAGGAAGAAGAGACGGAGAAAGAAGCAGAAGAGGATGAAGAAGACGAAGAAGAGGGAAGAGAAGAGGAAGAAGAGGAAGAAGAGGAGGAAGATGAAGGTGAAGAAGAGGAAATGATAGATGCGCTAATAAGAGAGGATTTGGAGATAAGTGCAAGGGAGGAAAGAGAAGCGGAGGATGAAGAGGCAGAAGACGAAGATGCGGAGGAAGAGGTGTTGGAGGAAGGAAAGGCAGAGGAGGGAGATGCGGAGAATGACGCATAGGAAAAGGAAGAGGAGAGGTTGGTGGAGTTGTTAACGTAACTGAGTCTACTCCTGCTCCCCTTCTTCCCCTTCCTTCCCTTCCCCCATTTCCACTCTGTCTTAGTCTCCTCCTCCACTTCCCCCTCCGCCCCAGCCCGAGCCCCAGCATAGTGCCCATCGTCCTCGTTTTGTCCCTCTTCTTCTCCCCATCCCTGGACACTTCCAGTTCCCCTGCTAGCCCACATACTGCTAGAGTCTTCATTCTCGTTGTCCCTTCCCTCCAGCACTTGCTGGCTCTTAAGCTTCGAAATGCAAAGAGAGAGCGAAGATGAAGAGGAGGATGAGGAAGACGAGGTGAGAGAAGAGGAAGGAAGCAAGGAGTCGTTCATAAAGTCCTCTCTCCTCTTGTCTACCTTTGAGTCGGAGGCGAGGGAATAGATGGAAGCAGAGGAAGAGAAGGAAAGATGGGAGGAAGAGCTGCTCGCGGTGCTTCTCCTGCCCTTTCTCTTGTTCCTTCCCCTCTCTCCTACACCACACACACTACTGGGCCCGTATCTTCCTCCTTGAGCGATGCTTCCATCCTTGTCGCCCCACTGCTCTTTCTGCCCCATCTCTTCCCTCTCCGCCTGTTCTTCCTCGTTTTTCATTGCAAGACTCTTATCGACTCCGAAGACTTCGAAGTACTTCTCGAGGGACTTCCAGTACTTGCTCCTCTGGTTCATGAGCCAAGCGTGGTCCTGCACCTTCACCATTGGTTTGTATGAGTTGGGAACACAAAGGGAAGAGAACCTACGGTAGAACTCTCTGTACCCCTCCTTCACAATCAACGCGTCGGGGAAGATGAGGCGGGGGTAGGTGGAAGTTGCCCTGTCGAGTTCTCTGAACTTTTGCTGGGTGTCTGGTCCTCTCTTCTGACTGAACTCGCAGTGGAAGAAAATCGGGACTCGGAAAGGTCTTTGGAGCTCCTCTGATTTATAGATGACGAGGCGGCGGAGGTTGAAGAAGATGTTGCAGATGTCGAAGAGACTGAGGACATTGATAGCTCCCATGATGTGTCCTGACTTGTACTCCTCTGGGAACCTGCAGTCGATGATCAGATATCCGTCTATTTCGCCATCGTACTTTCCGTGGATCACATCCGCCAACAGCTCCGCATCGACGAAGTTACCCGAGGATTGTTTGGAAAAGAAGGACTCGTAGTAGGACATGTGCGAGAGGAAGAGGCGGTCGTCTTCGTGAATAGATGAAGGTGTCTCTTCTACTTGTCCCTCGAATTTCTTTCCCTCGTCCACTCGGAACACCCCTGGGTCCTGGCACTTGTGTTGAATCCGTTTGCTCGTTATGTCCCTCGCTTGGTCGTAAAAGTCTCTCTGCACGTGGACGATCTCTCCGCTGGGGGAAATGTGGCAGTCCACAGTGCCCTTTGAAGACAGTTCGGAGAGGAATGACTCACTCTCCAGAAGGGTCTTCACATGAGAGAAGGAATACGCAGAAAGCGACGATGAGGGGGGCGGAGATACCTGCAGAGCGTTTGGGACTACGATCGTAGAAGGGGGAGAACAAGAGGGTGAGGTGGAGGGAGGTGAGATGTGAAGTGCTCTTGTCTTCCCCTCTGCCCTTGACCCTACTTCATCTTCTCCCTTCATATCCTCCTTTTCCACGGTCTCTGTTTCCGTCATCAAAGAAGATGAAAAACCAGAGGAAAGGGGAAGGGAAAGAGAGTAAGAGGGAGAATGGTCGTAAGAGGAAGAGGGTGAAGAGTTGAACGTGAGCTTAGGGAGAGTAGAAGAAGATGAAGAGGAAAGAGCAACCGAGGGGGAAGGGGCAGGAGAGGAGTGATCGACTTGGTTTCCCCAAACGTTGATGTCTCCTCTTGAGAGAGGCGAGGCCTGGGGAAAGTAAGGAGTGAGCGAGGAAGAGGAGGACGCAGAAGGGGAAGACGAAATGCGAAGGGAAGAATAAACGGAGGAAGAGAAGGTGGAGGAGGAGTGAGAAGAAGAGGAAGAGGAAGAGGAAGAGGAAGAGAAAGATGAAGAAGACATGAGGGAAGATACGGAAGATGAAGATGATGAGAAAGAAGAAGAGGAAAGTGAAGTGGTGGGAGAGAGGATGGAAGAAGCAGAGCTGGAAGGAGAAGGTTCTGGGGGAGGGGCGAAGGGAGGATTGTAAGGAGAGGAAGAGGCTAGGATGAGATTGCTGTCGCATGAATCCAAGTGGGACGAAAAAAGAGATGCTGGAGAGAAGAGGGGAAGTTGAAGGTAGAGGGTGATTGGGGGTAAAGAGGAATGAGGATCTCAAAGTGGACGAGTGAGGGCACGATGAGGATGGATGTCGCGCTGTCGTACACGTAGTCCGTATCTCCTCTCCTCAAACAAGGCACCACTACTCCATCTTCTTCGCTTGTCCCTTCACCCCTCCCCTCGTTCCTCCCCGCATTATTCCGAACCTCCACCAATGCTCCGCTCTCGTCCTTCGCGTTCTCCTCTCCCGCTTCCTCTATATCTTCTCCTAAGCCCCAGTCCTTCCCACTCCTGACCTTCTGTTCCTCCTGTCTCCGCCCCAACCCCTTTTCTATTTCTCTCTCTCTTCCACTCTCCTTCTCCCTCACTTCCCTTTGATCTCTCTCTCCATTGTCAGATTCCCCCTCAGGGAAAGCGGAGGTCTCAGAAGAAGGAGGGACGCCCTCTCCCCAAATAGGGACAGTGGGGGGCTCTCCGAATGAGCTTGTGTCTCTCACTTCGCTTACTCCTCCACCCATTGCGCCTTCTTGCTTGATGTACTGGATCGTCTCTCCTTCCCCTGCTCCACATTCATTATCACAAGGCCAGGGCGCGCTCTCTCTCCTTTCTCTCTCTCTCTCTCTCTCTCTCTCTTCTTGTCCTCCGTATTCCCCCTTATATGTTCCTTCTCCTTTGATTTTGTTTCCTGCTCCTTCGAACTATCAGAGCTAAAAAGAGATGAAGAAGCGTAAGAGTTGAAGAAAGAGGTGGAGCTCATCTTCGACAAAGATTCATAAGCTCCCTGCTGCCCTCTCTCCTGGTCTCGTACCTCCCTCCCCTCAGCTGAGTGTTTCTCTTGCATCAGAACCTGTGGCTCCCCAATAAGTCCCCCCAGCTCTCTCCTCTGCCACTCTTCTGCATCTAGAGCAGATTCGCCAGGGAGATCTTGAGAGGGAGAAAAAGCAGGGCTTATACACATGCCAGACCCCTCTTCGCTCGTCTTCCACCCCTCTCCATTCGCCTCTCCACTCCCTGTCCTGTTTCCCTCTCCCTCTGTCTCGCTATCTCTATCCTCCTTGCTCTCTCTCTCCTCCTCACTCCTCATACTCGCACCATCTCTCTCCGCCTCTTGAGCCTCTCTCCTTGCCTCCTCGATCGCTCTAGCGGATCCCCTTCCGCTACCTCTCCTGGACTGTCTACCTTCAGCAGAGACTGGGTCAGAGGAAAAGGAGTAGCAAGTAGAGAAGGACTGAGGAGGAGTGGGAGAGAGCGAGGGGAAGGAAGGGCCCATGCGCAAGGGAATGGGAGAGAAAGTAGGAGGGGAAGAGGAGGAGGAGGACCAAGACGAAGAAGATGATGAGGAAGATGACGAGGAAGAGGATGAAGATTTTAGGGTGTTGTAGGAAGAGAAGAGAGCGGCGGACGAAATGATAGAGGAGGATGGAGAGGGCGACAGAGAGCGGTTCGTGTCGGAGAAGGAAGAAGAACCGCTGAGGTTTCGGGAGTGCGAGACTGAGCAGCGAGACGAAGGGCGGGAGGAATGGCGAGAAGAGGAGTGAGAGGAGGAAGAGGAGAAAGCGGAGGAAGAGGGGGAAGAGGAAGAAATGGAAGAAGATGAAGCAGAAGAAAAGGATGATGAGGAGGAAGAGGAAGATGAGGAGAATGAGGAGGGGAGCATGAATCGGATATCTCGGAGAGGGTCTGGGAGAGCGCAGAGTAGGACTGAGAAAGGGAGAACAATGAACGGGGGGAACCGGAGTGAGAACGGGGAGAGGCATGGGAGCGGTGTGAGGAGTGAGAGGAGTGGGAAGATTGTGACAGCTGGGAAAGTAGGGAAGAGGAGTCGGAAGAGGAGGACAAAGAGGAATGGGAAGCCGATGAGTACTGGAGGATAGGGGAGGCTCCCTTTCCCATTCCCTCCCCTCCCTCTCTCTCAGTTGGCTCTCGTCTCTCCTCCTCCTTCATCGCATCCTCTCTTGGACAAGAGACGAACTGTGTAGTCACAACGACTCCATCTCCTCTCTTCTCTCTCCTCTCCTCTCTTTTCTCTCTCTCCTCTCTCTCCTCTCTCTCCTCTCTCTCCTCTTCTCTCTTCCCCTTGCCCTCTCTCATCTCTTCTCTCTTTTCATCGCCCTCTCTCCTCTCCAACTCAACACCCCCCTCCCCTGTTCTTTCACACGCACACGCATTCTCTTTATCGGTATCTCCCTCGGTCTCCATCTCTCTATCTCCCATCTCCTTCTCTATATTCCCTTCTTGCCCTCTCACTCTCTGAATCTCTCTTGCTCTGTCGCGTTCGCGCTCATCACCTTCCTCCCTTTTTCTGTCTCTTTCTCTATCTCTTTCTCTGCTTCTGTTTCTCTCCTCTAACTCCTGATGATAATAAACACAAGAACCCTCGAATGGGTGAGTGAAGAGATCGCAGGCGTAGGGAGAGAGAGAGGCGTTGGTCCTTCCGCCGGTGTAGGGAGTACCCATGTGGTGAGTGGGAGACACCGGGTAGTTGGAGGAGGCGAAAGCGGAAGTCTCTCTCTTGGAGTAGAAGATGGAAGGGGAGGAGGAAGGAGAAGAAGATATGCTAGGGACAGGTGATGACGAGGGGGAAGGGAAGCGCAAGATGAGGAGAGACCGTTGGTGGGGGGGAGTTGAGGGGGGATACGAGTCGGGAAAAGGAGAAGGCGTTGGAGTGGGAAGAAGAGGCAGGAGAGACCAGAGATAGAGAAGACAGAGGGGGCGAACGAGCAGGGGAAGAGGAAGAGGCGGATGAAGAAGAGGAGGAGGAAGAGGAAGAGGAAGAAGCAAAGGGAGAGAGAGAGTTGGGGAAAGAAAAAGAAAAGAAAGAGAGGGAATCTTGTTTCCCCCACCCCTTTCCCTTCCTACTCTCATCCCTTGTCCCTCTCCTCTCCTCCTCCCCCTCCTCTCTCTCCTACCAAGCCCGCAATCCCTCGTCTCCTCCTGCTTCTCTTCGTTCTTCTCCTCCTTTCCCTCTTCCCTCGCCCCCCTCTCTCTCACCCCATATCCTCTCTTCGCTGTCCCTCCGCTCTCCCTCCCTCCGCTCCCCCTCTTCGTCCTCTCTCAGAGAAGAAAGATCTCCATTCTTTGCGATAGAAGAGCAGGGGGCGAATGAGACAGACGGCTGGGAAAGGGGACCGGGGCGGAGGCCAGAAGATGAGGAAGAGGGAGCAGAAATTGAAGGGGAAGAAGAAGAGGGGACAGCAAATGAAGGGAAAGAGGAAGATGGGGTGGAAGAGGATGAAGGAAGGGAAGACGAAGAGGAGGGGAGTGGGGAAGGAATAGAAGACGAAGAAGACATCGACAAGGTGAAATCCTCCTCTCCATCTCCCTCTTTTTCCTGTGTCAGTTCATGTGCATCATAGATTCCAATCAATGCCTCCCCCACCTCCACGTCTATGGCAAATACTCCTCTCCTCCTTTTCCTCACCCGCCTTACTCTCTCCCCTTCCTTCTCGCCAGCCCTTTCTTTCTCCTCGAGCTCCTCCTTTCTTGTTCCCTGTTCTTCTCTCTCCACATTTCCACCCACTTCTCCATTCGTCGTGTTCTCCCCCTCCTTTCCCTCTACTCGCGTCTCCCCATCCCCCTTTGCTTTCTGGTTGGCCGCCTCCTCCCCCACCCTTCTTCTCTCATTCTCCTCTTCAGCCTCCACCCCAGCCACCCTGATCGTGATTGTGTCGCTTCTCTTAGACTTGAGAAGTCCAGAGGAAGAGGAAGCCGTGAACGGAGAGGAGGAGGACTGGGAAGACGAAGGGGAGGAAGAAGCAGAAGCGGAAGAATATAGGCAGGGTGAAGAAAGCGAAAGAGAGGGGTCAGTGGGGGAGAGGGCCTCAGTGTCTGAAGGAGTAGGGAAGGGGGAAAGAGAAGGAGAATCGGACATAGAAAGAGAAGGAGAGGGGGCAGAGGCAGCAGCATGCGGGGAAGGAGGGGAAGGTGAGGAAGAGGAAGCCGACGATGGCAGAGAAGAACGAGGAAAGGATGGGAAGGTGCAAGATAAGGAGGAGGGGTGTGAATGGGAGGAGGAAGACGAGACAGCCGGCTTTGCGTTGAGCGAAAGAAAAGCAAATCCGGAGGAGGGGAGAACTGAGGAGGGAGAGGAAGAGGCTGAGGAAGAGGGAGAGACGGAGGCAGCTATGGATTGCGAGATAGACTGTTGCTGTCTCTTGACGATATCTATGTGCGTCCAGTCATCGTTTCTCCCACTGCTCTTCCTCCTCCTCCCCTTCGATTTGTCCACGCCGAGACGCAGGGCGGTCGAGAGGGAGAGGGGTCCAGGTGCAGGGGAGGAAGAGGGGGAAGAAGAGGGGGAAGAAGCGGGAGACGACGAACGCAAATGGGGAGAGAAAGAGGGGAAGGCGTGGGAAGAGGGAACTGTGAGTCGTTTGGAGGAGGAAGGGGAAGGAGAATGGGAGGGGGAGGGAGAGGAAGCGGAGGAGACGGGAGAAGATGAGGAGGTAGCGGAAGCAGAGAAGAGAGGGGGGTTGGAGTTGAAAGATTCGTTTGGAGTAGGAGACTGAGAGGGAGCTATCGAAGCGAGGGAAGTGAGGGAGGAGAGCGAAGAGATCGAAGTAGCGGGGGGGTTGTTCTGGGGACAGGGTGCATGGAGAAAGACCTTCCAGGACCTGATCCAGCTCCTCCCATTCTCGCTCCACTCACTCCCACTCCTCCCACTCCCACTCCTCCCACTCCTTGTCCTCCTCGCCCCCCTGATCTTCCTGACCCTGCTCCCACTCCTTCTGTCTCCAAGTGAGGGTGGGCGAAGGAGTCGAATGACTCGGACCACGTGTTCTTCCTCTGCCCCGGGTTAGAGGAGGCGTAGGGGGAAGAGAAGGGGGAGACGGTGGGGGAAGGGGTCACCGAGGGGGAGGGAGAGGGTGCGAGGGAAGAGGAATCGGAGGCAGATATCGTTAGCATAGTCTTTTGGGGCTTTTGGGATATGGAGTGGGAGGAGTGAGAGGAAGAAAACGACGAAGAGGAGGAAGAAGATGAGGATAAGGAGGAAGAGGAGGAGGATGAGGATGAATCAGAGAAAATGGAGGAGGTGGAGGAAGGGGAAAATAGAGAGGACGAGGAAGGGGAGAAGAAGGAGGAGGACGTGAAAGAAGAAGAGGAAGAGAATGGTGCATTGGGGAGGACGAAGGGGTGAGAGTGAGAAGTAAACATTGTAGGGGTTGATGGCCTGGCGATCGGTCCCAATCCACCACTCCCATTTCCACTCCCACTTCCACTCCCACTCCCACTCCCACTCCCACTCCCACTCATACTCCCAATGCCACTTCCGTTCACATGTACAGTTCCAACAGGGAAGATGAGGGGGGTGTTGGAAGAGACTGGGCCTCCATTGAGCGAGCCCACGCTAGAAGAAGCGCAGGGGATGGCCTTGTTAGAGGTGGAAGCGGATGACGAAGAGGAGGAAGAGGAGGGGATGGGGTAGTGGTTGGGACATGAAGAAGACATACAAGACTCAGAGATGGAGGGTGGGTAAGAGGAGGAGGAGGAAGAGGAAGAGAGGTACGAGTCGGTGGGGGACGACGGTGAGCCGGGTGAGGGGAGGAAGGTGGAGGATGAGGCGGGAATGAGCGGAACGGAGGGTGAGAGGGAGAGTGACACCGCAGAGACGGAAGACAAGAGCGAGGAACAGCTGTTGGTGGCGCTCAAACCATGTCCATAAGAGCTGCTGTCGGCATATCCATTCGCACCAAACGCACCTCCATTGCCGTTCGAGTAGCTGCTACTGTAGTTGTTGTTGTTATAGGTGTAGTTATTATAATTTGAGTGTGAGGATGTATTCAATCCAAGGTGATCTCCGACGATGTCTCTGCACCTTTTGCTTCTGTTAGAGTCGCTCTCCTCCTCGTCGATATCCGAATGAGAATGGGAGAGAGAGTGGGAGTAGGAAAGGGAGTGGGAGTGGGAGTGGGAGTGAGAGTGCAAGTACCTTGATGAATAATCACCTGCATCGCTCATCCGACCGCTCAGTCTCCCCTTTCCTTCGCTCTTTCTATCCCTTCTCTCTCCTCTGCCCAACCTCTCTGGTTTCACTTTCTGTCTCTCCTTCTCTCTTTCTTTCTCCTTTTCTCTTTCCCTCTCTCTCTCCTTCTGTCTCTCCTGATACCTTTCCTCTTCTTGATCTATCTCATCCCTCATATGTGCCACTTTCTTTTCCTCTCCCGCTTCCCTCACCCTCCCTTCTCCCTTTCCCCCTTCGCTTTCTCCCTGTGCTCCCCTCTTCTCTGCCCCATCTTTCCCGGCATAAGTCTGAGGGTGGGGAAAAGAAGATGAAGATGAGGAAGGAGATGAAGAAGAAAAAATGGAAATGACGGTGAAGAAGAGGGTGACGATGACGAGGAATAAGGCGAAGAAGAGAATGATGAAGACAAAGAAGAGAAAGGGGAAGAAACAGGAGCAAGAGAAGAAGATACAGATAGAAGCTGAGAAGAAGAGCAAAGTTCGTCCTTTCCACTCGTTCTGTCCCCTGCAGCCACTCGATCTCCTCTCTCTTTCGCCCCGCTCCACTCCTTCTCCCCTTCCCTCCCTCCATCCGTCCTCTCGCGTCAGCATCTGAAATGGAAGCATGAGCAGCAGAGAGCAAGGAAGAGGCAAACGAAGAGGGCTGGTATATCTGTGACGAAGCCAGGGAGATAGGGGCTGCAGAAGAATATCTAGGAGGGTATCCAGACACAGGGGATACCTGGCTCAGAACTGAGAATTGCGAATCACTCATATTTCCATTGTGTTCTCCATAATAAGACGGATTCATTCCTCTGTGTTCATCTCCCCCCGTAGCTCTGTCTCTCTGTTGACTGTTCACCCTCTCTGATAGCCTCGTGTCATTCCCTCTCCCTCCTCTCCCCTCTGCATTTTCCCCTCCCCAACCCCTACCCCACTCCTCTCTCCATTCCTCTTCATAGTCGAATTCACTCCCATACATGTGAGGTCTCTCTCCATCACTTGAGCTCCGACATCCATGCTGTCTTCCCCTTTCGACCTCAGTCTCCCCTAGGGAATGTTGCTGCTTCCTCTCTCTCTCAGTCTTGATAGCGTCGCTGGGACTAACGGAGAGAGAGGCAACGTTCTTTTCAGCTACCACTGCCTCAGAACCAAAAATTGCATTTTCTCTCCCGGAATCATATACTTCATTCGGAGAGAGTGGACCAGAAGAACACAGTTTGGTGTCGGTGGTTGCATCTTCGAGCAGACCATCTCCATCTTTATGTTTCTCCTTCTTTCCTTGGTCTAAACTTTCCCCGTCCATGGATAATGGAAAAGACTGTGCTCGACCTTAGTGCAAATGTTTGACGTAGATGTTTGAGAGTATGTAGATAGAAAGCTGAATACTCAAGGTAGTTATGCAACCAGGTCGCAATATAATGTTGTGCTCCACTTCTTAGAGGTAATAATAAGAGCTTGTCTGGTTGAGCTGTTTAGCTTGTGTGAGAACGGAAGAAAACAATATAGACGTTAACTGAAAAACATGTAATGCATATGCAAGTAAAAGTTAGAGCAGATAATCAAGAAGTATGTAGATGTGACGTTTCACTGATAGAAAAATGGTTCCTTTTGGCAAAATAATAAAATGAAAGAAAGTAGCCAGTCAGAAAAAAAAAGAACGGTGGGGGCGGGAGAAAACAATTGGACAGAGAAAGGAGAAAAGCACTTGCAGATTATGTCAACAAGTGTCTTTCAAGGTAACATATAAATAATATAGTCAATTTAGTGCATTCTCTAGATTCTTGTGCGAATCAAAGACAGTATTTCCGAGCAAGAGGATGAATGAGCGAATGTTGACAGCTTAAACAACGAAAACTTGTGAGCAATTGACGGGAAAAATCAAAAGAGTGTATGCGTATTGCACGAGCTAAACTACATGACGAGAATACATGTAGTGTGTGGATACTATCAAGCACATGATCACTAGTAAAGGTAAGCGAATTAGGAAAGAATTGACATAAAATAAGAACTATGGTCCCTCGTCAAGTAAAATTTCTGATCGTATCTCTTTGTTTATCTTGATATGCTGCAACTTGGACGGAAGCATGCTAAGATGATATTTATCAAGTTGGCAAACGAAAATATAGCAAATATGGAATTGCCAGCTGAACCAGTAAATACCCATTAACCGTTCAAACTCCAGATGCTAGTCGTATTTGATCCAGTATCTTTCTTTCTGAATAAAGCAGGTAAGAGGGAGGCAATATTTGTGTCGTACAATACAGAAAATAGAACGCAAAGGATAATACTGTGCATTTTGGCAATAGTATGTGGCGGAAGAAAGGTGCGAAGCTATTACAATGTGAGAATGGTTATATCTGAATTTTATTGTATGCATGTATTACCTCGAATCTCTTATTGTAAAAGACGTTAGCCACAAACCTAAACTGAAATAATGTGAAATTGTAGAATGATACGTTGTATTTACAATGCGAATGAAATATTACAATATGCTTATGAACTTTAGGCAAGTGTTGAACTCCATTGTTGTTCTCATATGCATGGAGTTTAGCTTATTCATCAAAAAGTATACATAACAATGATACCCTCACTTTAACAGTCGCCTAAAGAGAATTAGATACGAGAAATAGATGTTTCACTACAATTCCTGCTCAAAGAAGCGTCTAGAATTTCAGTGAGAGTTTATTTAAAAGTAAATACTTGTTTCCCGGCTTGGCTATTGAGCTGCTCAATCACACAAAGAAAAAGAAATATCTGTGCGTGGATTGGGTAATCAGATATCGTAAGACCTTTGTGGGGATTATACCCGTGAAAATTATAGCTATAAGTTTATGTATAATCGTAATGTATAATCAATGCATGCTAGTAGAATCCTACATGGCTGGTATGTCTTTGTGTAAGCTTAAACGGTAAGCAATTTTTTGTGTTCACTACAGTTGTCTGTGTATATAAACATGGAGGTACTCTCAAATAGAGTGAGGCATGATAGAAAATGTTATGACGTATACTTGACGTATTTCATGAATATTTGCGCTGAACGGAGTTTTGAATTGCAAGCACAACATTGTGGTTTTATTCGTACGATATGTTGCTTTTAAGTATTGGTCCTAATTGAAGTTGTGTACACTGAAAAGGTATGATGTGCAAGCAAACAGGTAAAGTTGCTGGCGCTGTACAATATACAGAGAGTGTGTATATATAAATATATGCATATACACATCATTTGTATCTTTATTTGTATTGGTATAGACATACAAAACAACAACTATCGCATGCGATTATACTTGTGTATCCTATTATATGAACACGTTTTTTAGCACAGAACAGTTTATGTATGTGTATCACCGACTCGTGCTGAATAACATACGCTGCATGTGAATTGTAGGAACACTTGGCACAGGAAAAAAAAAAAACGAATCGTGACGCCTAAAGCACCAGCTAGAATAGGATATAAAAAAACAAACCCACACGAAACACGCACGCACACACACACAAATACACACACATACACACACACGCCTATGCGTACGCATACACACACCAGAAACATATATACTCTAATGTAACGCAGCTTGCAAAACTGTCTGCAAGTAGCTAAATAAATACAATATACATTATACAATATACAATATACAACATCTAGAAAAAAAACATCAAGCAAAGAAACATACTGGACAACATCTGGGATCATATTGATGTACGGGTATGTAAGAATGTTGCAAAATAAATAACAGCCGTATGCGTGTGAACGCATACAAACACGGAAGAGGAGACAATCTAGCACTAGACTATATATCGTTCGAGTTGGAGAAGAGAATAGCAGAGATATCTCTGTCTCCTACTCCACCGAGCTCGACCTCTCGAGTTGCCTCTGGAAGTCTTCGTGGTCCATCGTAGGCCGGATCTCCATCGACATACGCATGTCCACTGTGGGAGGAGATAATCCTTCGTGAAGAGGAGACATCGGAGATACGACGAGGTACTGCTGGTCGTTCATGTCGACCATGCTCATCTTCTTCACCTTCTCCTCGATGTTGTCGGCCACGAACGCAGTGGGAGATTCATCTCTTCTCATCCTATATATGACGATTCCGATGACCACCATCCCCAGTCCAAACCCCATGTACATATCGAGTGTGTTCTCGTTCTGGTTGCTGCCTGAGAGGAAGTGAAGAGAAAAGGCTAGCACCGCAATAGGGACTACGCAAGCATTTGCGATGGCAAGGAGAGTGGAGGAGAACGTCTTAATCACTGCCGCCTGCATATACCTTGCGGATGTGAGGGAGCAGAGGAGGAGGATGAACCAAGCAAGGGAGTCCCCACACCTGTTGTCTGGGAGGAAGAGGGAACTGTCAGTGAAGAGGAGGCACTCAAACCCATCCCTTATGTTGTACGGCATCTGGGAAAATGACACACCCTGAATAGGAATGATCGCGAAGGCAAGGGGCAGAGATATCAAAAACTCATACAAACTGGCATAACACCACATGTAAAAGTAGTCGATATAGTACTTTTTGAGAAGAAACTCCATTGCAATGGTGGAGAGAGATAGGGGGATAGTAGAGCACACTAGGCATGCTATGCTGATCGATTTCTCGGAGTCGTGTAGCAAGACGTAGTACTCGGGAGTAATAGAGAGAAAGATACCTCCCAACACTAACACAGACCCGATGAGATGATTGAGTTTGAACTGATTCCTGATTAAAAAGAAGCTGAAGAAGGCGGTGAAAGGGATGCAACACTGCAGGAGAATGATTACCATAGGCTTAGGGACGCTATTTCCTCTGCTCCCAGAAAACAACAAGAAGTTATATAGACTCAACAGTGAACCCACAAGGAAAAACCTCCATTGCACACTCACAGTAGGCATGAACACCGCAACCGACGCATATCTCTCGAAGTATGTCATTTCTGCATTGTCTCTCACTCCTAACAGATCATCCTCAGTGATATCCCTTGCCTTCACAGCGTCTCTGGCAGGCGTTCTGTTCACCAAGTAAAGTATTCCGCAGATGATTGTCATCATAAAGGGCTGGGAAACTGCAAGGATGTAGGGGAAATCCTTCATATTCATGGATAGTTTCTGAACAAAGATGGCTGTCAGGGATTGAACTATTACGTACAATAATATGTACAAATCCTGAAAGGAGTAGGATAATTCACTAGCCCACCCTTTCGCAGACATCTGCAAGAGAAATATTATTTATGCCGAAAGTAATCGTGTGCGCAAGAGCGTAATGAACGAGGAAATCGAAGTATGCAAAGAGAAATGGATTAGTAACAAAAAAACAGAAGCTAAAAACGGGCTCAAATATAATGTTTTGTCGAGCTATTGTAGCAGATTTTCGAAATATATGTTATGATCTATGTTGTTTGCTCAATTATAATGGGAAACGTCATTATATTCAGTAAACTCCATCTAATTATGAACGTTATCTCTCAAACAAGCAATTCTTTAGGGAGAATTGGGAACTAGTTCTCATCTTCAAGTTGAATATACTTAATACAAAATAAAACGGGTCATTTTGTGTGTCCACATATACAATGTATGTGATATTAAGGCACGTAGACAATATAGTTTCCGTAGTGTTAAAAGTAAACTGTGCTTTTCTAGCACGCCCCAAAACTCTTTCGAAAATATCATCACGCCTCGTGGCGAGAACAAATCGTTACTGAGTGAGAAGCGATAATGGTTTAACTTACAATTATTCAATATTCATTAGATCCATAATATGTGGTGTCTTATCTCATTGTGAATATTATGTGCATTTTTTTCATTTCATTGATTGTATATTTTTTATGTGTGTTTGAGCTGGGGTATAGGCTGTTTCTACGCTGTCTCTTCTTTTTGTCTGAATTAATTTGCGATTATTATTCTCCAACTATATTTTATAGGAAACTGGGGCACTCAATATCAACACTGTAGGAATATATTTGTACATATAAAGGCCAGACGTATATATGAGTTTTCCTAGACACACTGATTCTCAAAGATCAGTTTTCAGTGCTAGTGGAGCCTCCCTGACCTCTTCTTCAGGAGAAGGAAAGCAACACTGAGGTAAGCCGCGTATACTGATATTTGTCATATTTCTTGTTAGAGTTATTTGAAACAAGCATGGTGTATGGATGTATACGTATATGTTTGGATATGAAAGTCTCTTCTCCATGTGTGTTTAATGTTTTCCTATTATCTTGTATGCGCCTACCCGCCTGCCACTTGTCCATGCTATCTGTTAATTCTTAATTCCTAGTGGGCCAGAGGGAGAGACTAAGAACTATATTCGGTGCGGGAAGTATGTCTATGCAACGAATGATGGAGCTGCTGCTAAGAAGTAAGTTTGAGGGATGTTAAAAGTGTCTTACTGAGTGTATGTGTGTGCGGGTTTCGCATAAATGGATACACGTTGGGGTGTGTATGTGCATGTATGTTTCTATGATCGTGAATGTTCCATTTTAGCTGATGATGGTATGTTTCATCGCCCATTCCCCTCTCTACTGCCCTTCTCCACTAGGTCCCTCTCCAACTCCCTCGACGTTTCCGGTATCCATACCCCTGAAACTTCCTATAGAGACCATCAAAGTATGTTTTCTTTTTTTGTTTTTTTTTTGTTTTTTTTTTTCTTGTTCCTCGCTCTCCTCTCCTTCTTTATGGCATATAGCACAACTACGGCACGGAGAAACCATGCAACTATGCAATGTGCTATACGTGATGTTCTGTCGTTTTCTGTCTGATATATATTTTTGTGCTATGTCGTTATTGTGTTGCATCGTGTGCCTCTTTCTTTCCTCCTCAGACGTCTTCCGTGAAGCCCTGTCCTCTGCACAGAAACTATCGCAGGCATCTCCTTCATCTTTTTCATCGTTTGGGCCTTCCTCCTCGTATTCTCCTTCCTCTGCATCGTCGATGGTTCCCCTCACGTCGACTTCCCTTTCCCTCCATACCCAGAGCGTGGGGGGAAAGGGGAAGGAGAAGCTCACTGCACTGACTGCGAAGGCTAGTGATGAGTCTTTTCTTCCGCCCCGCTCTCCTTCGTTCCCCTTGTCGGTCACCCTTCGGATGTCTTCGAACAAGGGCACATCGACCCAGACGTATCTCCCTATCGAGAAGAGGGGGAGTGGAGGTGGAAAGGGGAGAGAAGGTGATAGAACGTGGGCGAAGGGAAGCAATGGAAACAGAACAAAGGGAGTGAAAGGGACTTTGGGCGAACCACCTTCGCTTTCTCCCTCGGTTTTCTCCCCCTTTCCTCCTTTTGCGATACTGATGAGCAGTGGGAGAGAGTAAAGAGGGCTGTGGAGGAGAGGAAAGAAAGGGAGAAGCTCGTCGGAAAGGAAAAGGAAAGGGAAAGGGAAAGGGAAAGGGAAAGGGAAAGGGAAAGAAGAAAGGAAGAGACAGGGAAGGGAAGGAGAGAAGAAGAGGAGGAAGAGGAAGAGGATACGGAGAGTAGCGAGGAAGGAGGGGAAGAGGAGTCACTGTTGAACATAGACGACGATCTATTGGAAAGAATGCTAGGGCCGACGAGTGGAGTGGAGAGGGAGAAGGAGAGGGAGAAGGAGGAGCGGAGGCTCATGAGGACTCTGAGGAAGAGGGAGAGGGAGAGGCTGGGAAGAAGAGCGGAGGGAGTTGCTACAGCGGAGGACGAGGAGGAGGAGAAGAAGGACAAGGAGTCTCTGCGAAAGAGAGAGAAGGAGAAGAGGCAGAGGAGAGAGGAAGAGTGGAGCAAGAGAGATGTGGAGCTACACAAGATGGAAGGAGAAGTCGTGGTGAACAAAGGGTACGGGTACTCAGTCAAAGTCGGAGGGAAAGCGGGAGATAGATCGAGAGAGGGGGGCAGTTAGGGGTCAGCACAGGGGGGTACGGAGGACGAATGCCTCGGCGTCTTTTTCCTCAGTGTCTCTCTCGCCCTCCTCCTCCGAACCCTCGCTCTCTGCGTCGCTTCCCGTTTCTCTTCCCTCATCCTCCCCCTCGCTCTCTTCCTTCGCGCCCCCTCTTCCTTCTCCGCTTCCCCCTTCGCCCTCTCCCCCTCCTCTCCCGTCCTTTCATTCATCGCATCGGGACAGCTCAAGTTCCATGAAGAGGAGACAGGGCGGGGAGGTGCGAGAGTAGCCGGAGGGAAAGGGGAGAGAGAGGGAGTTGAAGAAAAGGAAGTGGGAGGAGGAAAGGGAGAGGCAAAGAAAACCTCGTCTTCGTTGTTAGCGTACTCCTCTCTCTCCTCCTCCTTCTCCCCCTCCCTCTCCCCCTCTACCTCCGTACCTACCTCACCTCTATCTGTTTCCCTCCCCATTCCCCTCCCACTCGCTCCGTTCTCTTCTCCCTCTGCGCTCTCCTCCTGGTTCTCTGCCTCTCTTAACGCATCTAATGAGTTCAAGGCGACGGAAAGAAGACGAAACCACGCAGGCAATGAGGGGCAGAGAGTGGGGATGGAGGGGGAAGAAGCTTCAGCTCCCTCTCTCCCATCTTCCTCTTCTCCTTCTCCTTCGCCTTCTTCGTCCCCCACATCCTCTTCTTCCTCTTTGCTTGAGCCCAGCGAGTCTTGCGCCCGTTTCCCTCCATTTTCCCCTCTTTCTCCTGAGGATGAAGAGAGGGAGCTCTTATCCAGGCTTATGATACAAGAAAGAATAAGTCACGCTACTATTCAACAAGCCATCTCCCTCTTCTACTCGCTCCTCGCTTCGTCTTCTTCCTCTTCCTCCTCCTCCTCCTCCTCGTCCTCCTCTCTCTCTTCTGCTTCATCGTTTCCCCCTCATCCGGCGGATCCTTGTCCTTCTACGTCTCGCACCCCCCTCTCTGGATATCATAATGACTCAGAAGAAGACTCTCAACTTCAACTCCCCCTTCCTTCCTCTGCCCTCTCTACCTCCTCCCTCGCTTCCTCCCTTCCCTCTGCCGTCGCGCCTCCCCTTCGCTCCTCCACGGCCTCTCTCCCTCCGCCCTCAGCCCTCCTCATTTCCCAAGGATTCGAAAGCGAAAAGAAAGAGAGGGTAGAGCTTGAAGAAGCGAGGAAGAGGGAAGAAAGGGAACTGGATCAATTGGCAGAAGGGTTCAGAGAGGATGTGGAGAAAGAGGAGGAGCAGAAAGCGAGGACTCAGAGAGCGAGAAGGGGGTGGGGGGTAGGGGGGAAGGGGAGAAGGAGGGGTACGGAAAGACGGCAAGAGAAGGAGAGGAAGAGGATGACTACGAGGACCTGATAGGTAAGGTAGCGCTCAAAGACCCCGAGAGAAAGGGGAGCCTGTGGTACGACTCGGAAGAGGTGGCGAAGAGGAGGATCAAGTTCAGGAGAAACAACCAGAGAGAGAGGGGAGCGGAGGAAGTCAACGGGAATGGGAAGGGGGGTCAAAGCACAAGTGGAAGTGGAAGAGCGGGTGGGGTTGCGGGGGGGAGGGGGAAGAGAGGGGATATCCTTTGAGCGTGTTAAATGCGGTCGCTGACTCAGCGGTGGCGATGAGAGAGGAGTGGGGCGAAGGAGGTGGGGTGGGACTCGGAGTGGGAGGGGGGAAGGGGAGCGGAGGGAGAGGGAGAGGGAGATGGCTGGTAGAAGAAGCAGCAGTGCTGAGAGACGTTTTACTGCGTAGCATGGGGTTGTGGATGAGGGTGCAGATGGCGAGGAGTGATGAGAGGGTCCGGAAGGCAATAAGAGCGATCGATGAAGAGGGCAAGGAACAAAGGGAGTCCCTCGCTTCTGTTCATCGCAAAGCGGTGGGGGAAGCGGAGGTGAAGCGGCGGAGGGAGGAGGAGGAGAAAAAGGAAGAGACACTTCGGAGGGCCGCTTCGGAGGCACAAGTGAAAGAGGTGCAGAAGGAAAGCGATGCAAACGCAATCAGATGGAGAGAAAGGGGAGGAGAACTCAAGCAGATGCAGAGGGAGGAGGAGCGGAGGAGGAGGGCGGCGGAGGAGGAAGTTAAAAAGAGAGACGAGGTGATCAAAGGGAGAGAGCAGGTTATTGCCTCTCTGCTGCAACGAAACGAGAGCGAACGAAATGAGTCGCTAAAATTGAGGAAGAGAGTGGTGCTGCTGAGTCGGATCGTTTCTGCGGTGAGGGCAATGGTGGGGAACGGGGAAGCGGTGGGAGAGGGAGGAACAATCAAAAGAAAGCTCTGGACGTGTATGCGATCTCGAATAGGAGGAGGAGGGACCCTGATCCCCTTGCTGAATTTATTCCCTCGCAGCTACTAGGGTACCCTGGAATAGATGGAGGGGGGAGGCAGGAGGAGGAGTAGGGGGAGGGGGGAATGGTGACGAACACAACAATAGCATTCTCAACAGGAATTTTCATGGCTATAGCAAGGGTGGATTGGGGGTGGAGCAGGCGCAGGGAGAGGGGCAGAGGCAAGGACTAGACGTTACCTTCTCCTCATCCCCCTCCTCCTCCTCATCCTCTTCCTCATCCTCCTCTGTCCCGTCTTCCAACTCTTCCTTCTTTAGACCTGACTCCAACTCGAAAGCTCCACTTCTTTCCTCTTCCCTTTCCCCCTCCCCCACACTTGGGTCCTCGGCTCCTTTTTCCTCCCCCGCCAAGATGTCGGTTACTCCCCCTTCGATCGTCTTGAAGATTGGAGATATTTTGGAAAAGATTTCGTCGATGCTGGGTGGGTGGGAGGGCGAAGGGTATGGAGGCGAGGAGGAGAACAAGGCGTATATGGAGGAACTAAAGGAGCTCATAAGGGGAGGTAGCGGAGAAGGATCAAGGGGAAGCGTAGATAGTGGAGTAGCAAGATCGGAAGAGGGGGAAGGAATAGGGACGAAAGCGAAGGGAGGAATGCGTATGAGGGGAGAGAGAGGGAAGGCGAAGAAGGGGAAGGGGAAGGGGAGGGAAAGGAGAAGGGAGAGAGAAAGGGGGAGGGAAGGGGAGGGAAAACGAAGCTAGGATAAATGTGCTGCACGGAGCGAGAAGAGACGGGAGATTCGAAGAGGAAGAAGAGGGAAAGAATGAGGGTAGAGATAGAGGCGGAAGAGGAGGCAGAAGCGACGAAGAGGAAACCGAGAGCGAAGAAGAGATAGAAGAACACGAGGAAGAAGGAGGTCGGAACGAGGAAGGACGAAGGGGTGGAGGGAAAGAGGAAGAGGCAGACGAGATGGACAGGAGTTTTTCTGTGGTAAGGGTGTTGAAAACAATCGAGAAGAAGATGAAGAAGGAGGAGGAGGAGAGGGAAAGAAGCAGACTGGAAAGGGAGAGGGAAGAGAGGGCTAAGGGAGAGCAAGAGAAGGGCGAAGAGGACGGAGAGAAGAGGAAGGAAGGGGAACAGAGAGAAAGACACGAGATCTTGGTCTCAGAAGCCTCTCCTTCTACCTCCTCCTCTTCCTCTCCTTCCTCCTCCTCATCTTCTTCCTCCTCCTCCTCCTTGTCTTCTTCCTCTTCTTCTTCTACTCCTCCTCCTTCTTCTTCTTCTTCTTCTTCTTCTTCTTCTTCTTCGTCTTCGTCTTCTGTCCCTCTTCTCCATTCGTATGACTCCCTCTCCCCCTCTTCACCCAAGGAAGCCTCCGCAGATAGAAGATGGAGGATTGGAAATGTAAATGCACACACTCACCATCACCATCACCATCACTCCTCTTCCTCTTCCTCTTCCTCCTCTATGTCTATCGTCCCGTCTGTTCCTTCCTCCTCCGCTCCCTCCGCCTCGTCCTCAATTGCCCCCTACGACTCCTCGAACCCCTCCAGTCGTAGCATCTCTCCCTCCCTTTCGTCTCTCCTTCTCTCATAAACGCCCACAGCCGCATCCACCCTCACTCCTCGTTCTCCGCCTCTGTCTCTCTCTCATCCTTCCAGCCTCCTTTCGCAATCTCTCCCTTCCCCTTTTCCCACTCTCCTCTCCTCTCCTACTCGTCTCCTCTTTCCTCTTCCCCTTCCTCCCTCCCTTTCCCCTTTCCGTCTTCTTATTGGGCCAGGCCAGACAAAACCACTTCGCCCCTACTGGAAATATGAACGCACACACAAGTGGAAATATGAATTCGCTGGTGAGTTCTGTGTTCGTGAACTCTTTCCCCTCCCCTTCGTTCCTTTGCTTCTGGCCCAATCTCTACCCCTCCCATCCCTTCTCCTCTCGTCCTCTCTCTCCTCCTATTCTCCGCTGTCCCTTCCACTCTCCCAACTCCACTCTTTCATTGTCAAGGTAGTGTTTGCTTTTCAATTTGTAAAACAGACCAAGGCCACGAAAGGAGAGGCAGAAGGACTCGGAGAAGAAGCAGCGGAGGTGGGGAAGCAGGCTCAGAAGTTGGAGAGGGGAGAGGGTGGCAAGGGAGAGGGAAAGGAAGAGGCAGAGGGAGAGGGAGAGGGCAAGGAAAGGGAGAGGGAGAGGGGAAAGGAGAAAGAGATGAGAAGAAGGAGAGTGGTTCGTTCATCCATAGCTCCTTCTCCCCTCATTCAAACATCAAGACGTTCACAACTCTCTTCATAGGGCTAGCATCCACCCTCTCCTCCCCTCCCTCTCCTCCTCCTTCACCTCTCTTTTAGATGTGCTCTTCTCCCTTTGCCCTTCTTTCCCTTCCTCCCTCTCCTCTTCCCTCTCCTCCTCTTCCCTCGCCTCCTCCTCCCTCTCCTCCTCCTCCTCATCCTCTTCTCTTCATCCCTCCTCTTCTTCCTCCTCTGCTGGATCCTCTCCCCAATTGTTATCTGCCCCTCCTCCCCTGCTCTCCTCCTCTGCCTCCTCCCTCTCTCACCTCTCAATCATAGTCCTTTCTCTCCTCGATTGCAATATTCCCGCCCTCCTCTATGACCCTTCCTCCCCCATCCCCCTCCTCTGCCACCTTCTCTACCCCCCTCCTCCTCCTCTTCCTCTTCCTCATCCTCCTCCTCCTCATCCTCAGCCGAATGGACCGATGACTCCCCCTTCTCCTCCTCCCCTCTTGCGTCGATCTTCGTGGACCCCGAGAAGAGAAATGCTAGCAGAGACTCCCTCCTCATCGATCGCCTCATAGTGGCATTCGTGGATTACATGATTCTCCTCCACCGCTTCTGCTCCCCCTCCTCCCCTCTATCCGCCCTGACAACAACAACCTTTGTCTCGTGAGCCTTCCCTCCGCAGTGGCTTGTATTCGGATGATCGCTTCTTCTTGGGACGTAGACATACAGGCGTTTGTACTGGGTAAGGTGTTAGGGCTGATGAGGAGGTCAGCTTCAACCTACAATGCGAACAAGTTCTCGTCCTCTCTCTCCTCGTCCTCCTCCTCCTCCTCTCTCTCCTCCTCGTCCTCTTCCTCCTCTCTTCCTCAGTCTTTTTCGGTAAACTCCCCCTACTCAAATCCCTCTTTCCCCTCCTCCTCTTACTCCTCCTCCTCCTCCTCCTCCTCTGGTCCCTCCCCTGCTCCCTCGTTCTCCTCTATATCAAACGATGACTTCGTTGATATATACGCTGTGCTGCTGCTTCTACTGCAGGGATTCTTGTGTTCAGAAATCAGGATACATGCACTCCTCTGCTCTCACGTTTACTCCGTTGTCAAGCATAAGATGCCCAACTATTCTCTAGATCCCTCCCCCTCTTCGTCCTCTTCATCCTCTTCCACCTCCTCTTCCACCTACTCGTCCTCCTCATCTTCCTCCTCTTCCTCCTCCTCTTCCTCCTCCTCCTTCTCCATCTCTAATAGATCCATACCCTCTCCCCTCCCTCCTTCCCCACCCTTCCTCCTCCTCTCCCTTCATCCGAGCCACTAGCAGAGCTCGCACGAGGAGTCCTAGTAGGAATGCGCGGGAAAGAGAGAGGGAAAGGGGGGCAGAGATGTGTTGAGTGAGAGAGAGAGCCTTGCGCTGGAAGACCCCTGCAAGACGTCTGAAGATCCGGATAAGACGTACGGGGAAAACATAGGAGAAATGGTAGCTAATCGATACGAAACAGACGACAGGGACTCTCTGTACTTCTACTCGGGCGTCCCAATGCACCTCATACACTCGGTTATTCAGAACATCGCCTCTCTCTCTTCTCTCTCTTCTAACGTACGCAACACATCCCTCTCCTCGTCTCTCTCCGCCTCCCTCTCCTCCTCTTCCTCCCCCGTCTTGTCGGCCTATGATCCCTTTGCGGACTCCTTCTCCGCTACATCCCTTCCTCTAAAGCCTACTTCCTTTGCTTCTCTCTTTCCCAATCCTTTCTTTTCCCTCCCCCTCTCTACTCAAATTGAGATGTCCGCCTTTATGATTACTCGTATTTCGAACCTTCTCAATTTGAAAGTTATATACCCCCTCCTGCAGCGCTCCGGAGAGAGGAAGGAGAGGGAGAGAATGGGATGAGAGATGAAAGAGAGGGAGAGAAGCCGAGTGCTAAGCCCTTCTGCTACTCTTTTGCGCCTGCCCCCCCCTCTCCCCACTCCTACTCTTTCCCTTCGTCCCCCTCCTATTCCCGATCTCTGTTCGGCGGATACTTCTCTATCCAAAATGTCATCCACAAGCAGTCCTTCGCATCTTTTTCTGACTCTCCTTCCTCTTCCTCTTCTTCCTCCTCCTCCTCCTCTTCCTCTTCCTCTTCCTCCTCTTCATCTGCTTTCGGACCCTCAGTCCTCGACCTCTCTCCTCCCCCTGGACTGGGATCCCTCGTGTTTTCGTCCTTCCTCTCCTCTTCCTCTGCGCTGCATTCCCTCTGTTTCTCTGTCTTCTCCCCCTCGTCCTTCTCGAACCTTCATTCCCAGGCTTCCAACCTTATCAAGACTACCTACCTCTCCCACGCATCCGGAGAAGTGCGAGCGAACGCAACTCAAAGAGGAAGCGTAGGTGGAAGAGATAGGAGAAGTGAAAATGGGAGAGTAGGAAGAGGGGCCAGCAATAAAACCCTGGAGAAAGAGGTGGATGCGGTGTTTGCTGTTCTTGACGATGTGCAGATATTTGCAAGCGAATCTGATGGAATTAATGAGGAAAGGGGGAAGGAAGAGGGGATCGAAAAGGAAAAGGAAAAGGAAAAGGAAAAGGAAAAGGAAAAGGAAAAGGAAAAGGCCTCTCCAAACGTATGGCGGGGGGCAGCAACAAGTGCGGGAGTGGGAGTGGGAGTGGGAGTGGGGAGAGAGTGGGAGAAATAGAGAAAGATGAGGGCCCCTGCTACGAGGTGAGTATGGCGATTGAGGACCTCGTTGCACTGTATCGCAGCGTGTATTTCCCTTCGGTGGTATCTTCATCTCTTCCTGTATCCTCCTCCGCTGCCGCTAGAAATACGAAAGCTCTCAGGGCTCTCTTGAAGAGTAGGCCGAGGGAGAAGGAGGCGGGAAAGGAGAGAGCAAAGGAGGGAGAAAAGGGAAAGGGAAAGGAGGGGGAAGGAGAAGGGAAGCGTCGCAGGGGGCTGCTCGCCGACAAGTGGAGGGCATTGGAGGAGGAAGAGGAGGAGGAAGAGGACACATTCGAAGACAGACTGGAGAAGGAGGAGGAGGAGGAGGAGGAGGAGGGGAAAGATACTCTAGATCTCTTTAGCAGTAAGTGCAATAGCCTATTCGAAGACTCTTACCCTTTCTTTCCCGTCGGTCAGTTCTGGTCTCCTGTGCATGCCTCGTCCTACGCCTCAATCTCCTCCTCCTCCCCCTTTGGGTCCTCCACCTTCCCCTCTCCTCCTCCGCTCCCTCTGCTTCCCCCTTCGTCAAATCTCTTGCCCTCATCCTCTTCAACATTTCTCTCCCCCTCCTCCAGTCCAAAGCTTCTCAGTCTTCCTTGTCTGACTCGTCTCCCTTCTTCCTCCGGACTCTACTCCTCCCCCTCCTCATTCGCTCTCTCGCTTTCTCCCTCTTCCTCCTCTCCTCCAACTGCTGAACTCCTCTGTCACCGCTGCGTCTCTTCTTGATCTTACCAAAGGAAGAGTTAGTAGCGAAGGTGATGGAAAGCGAGAGAAGGAAGACAGAAGATGTGAGATATTGGCAAACCAGAATGGAAGAAACGGTGAGAGAGATGAGGCAAAGCATGAGCAGGGAGAGAGAGAAGCACGCAAAGAAGGTTGCTCAGCTCAAGAATATCTACGAGACGGAGATAAAGAAGTGGAGGGAGGAAGAGGAACGGAGGAAGAGGCACTCGGCTAAAGACATCTCAGATACGATCTTCACTGCTATCAACACTCAAAATGAGATCAGGAAGGGGTATGAGGATCAGCTGAACGAAATGGCAAAGCAAAGAGACGAGGAGAGGAAGAGGGCAGAAGAAGAAAAGAAATCCTTGTACACAAAGGAGTACCTTACGGTGATCGTGAAGAAGGAAAGGGACGAAAGGGAAAAAGACAAGCGGTCAATCCTCGATCAACTCAAGAAGACGCAGCAGGTGGTCTCTCTTCTGTCGAAGAGGGAAAAGAAGTACGTTGAGTCTATCAAGGCGTTGGAAATAGCTGTGCACAGGGAGAGGATGAAGAAGGAAGACGCAGAAGGCTACCTAGAAAGACTCAAGAACAACGCTATGAGAGAGGGCACTGGGTCAGCGAATGAAGCAGCAGCGGAACGCAAACGATACCTCAAAATTAATATCGGCTAGCGAAGATCATCGAGACGAATGAGACGGTGACCACTATTCTAGGAATAGCAACTAACATACTGGAAGGAAATGGCAACTAGCGTAGGGAATTACCATCAGCGTATGGAATCAGTATCGCACTCCTTCAGTATATGATTCGTATATGGAGTATTGTGTGGACTACAGTGCAGGGGCATGAGTCCTAGCTCACGGGTATCGATAAAATCCCGCGGGCATCAATTATATCCATCGTTTGCAATACACCCATGGTATATACTACCGTAGTATCTGGGGACCTTTCCGTCTTTCTCCTCTTCCTCCTCTTCCTCCTATTCCTCCTCTTCCTCCTATTCCTCCTCTTCCTCCTATTCCTCCTCTTCCTCCTCTTCCTCCTATTCCTCCTCTTCCTCCTCTTCCTCCTCTTCTCATTCGCTTTTCGCTTATGTTATGAAGTCATTATTGGTTATGTCTCCTTTTATTCGTATGTTTTTTTTCACCATCGCATTACAATACAATACTAACAATAACAGTGCTATTACACTACATGTCATCTTTTTCTTCTTTTTTTCGCGTAAAATAAACAGATATGTCATTAATCTTAATTTCTCTCTCCCAACTAACAATACACTGCCATCACTTGTAACTTGTAGAGTGGCTGCATGAACAATGCTAAATAATCCAAACTGAAGCCTCATAACTCTGTTAATGTTCAACTTGTTGTACGTGTTGTCGTTGACCTAATAAATATCTTCCATAATATCTGAGTTTAGTATAAATATCTAATTATAGTTTAAATAAAAGAGCCAAAGAGCGTTAACATTGATAAAACTCTTCCCCTCGTACACGCATACACATTTATATTTTCTATATCGTTTCGTCGAACTTTAATTCCGCATACTTTAAAAATAAAACAAATTATATTTTTATTTAACAACTCACGCTTGCGTTCAAACCTCGTGCAATACACCGCATCCCGTCCGATCTGCGCAGTTAAATCACGGTGGGCCGACTTAGTACTCGGGTGGGTGACCACCGGGGAACTGTCCGGTGATGCAAGCGTATTTTTGTTTTTTGTATAATTCTTCTTTTCCATCTGCTTGTAACATGTTGCACACCAATTCTTTCTTTTCTTTGCTTACCTCATTCATAAGAGATGTATTTAACGTATTAAATCATATTAAATCATATTGACTCCAGTGCTCCGCTCTTTAGTTAAGTTAACCGTGTGTACTTCGAACGCATTCAATGAACTACTCTTGTCGATTTGTTTTCTCCCTTCATTTGAACCTATGCAGAGCACATATCCATGTTATTCTATTAATTTTATTAATATGCTTGCAACTAGCAAACAACGTTGAAATCCAAAGTTATTTCAGAAAGCCAAAGTACCTTAAATTAAAACTTTAAAAGTTATTAATTATGTACCGACAACTGGTCTTCGCTCTTACATATTGATAAATAAATATGAATGCGTCTTATGGGACAATGAGGATGAGGTTGAGGTATATTACACAGCATGTTATTATGTTGATATGTTTTATCTTAATCGTTATGAACGCACTGTCATTTAATGTATATCTTTTTGTATATTTGTATACACTTCCTAGCAAACATATAAATTTGCAATTCTGTTGTGTTGTTGTCTTATTAATCTCTCTGTTGTTCTACAAATGCTTACCAAAGATATGCATGAAATACTTATTCATATTGGTTTTCACATCTTCGCTTGCGTTCATACCTCGTGCAATACACCGCATCCCGTCCGATCTGCGAAGTTAAATCACGGTGGGCCGACTTAGTACTCGGGTGGGTGACCACCGGGGAACTGTCTGGTGATGCAAGCTTTTTATTTTTTTTTTCGTTAGTGTTGTGACATTCATAATTTTTGACAAATTGTCGATATCGACAGTTTCTTAATTTCATGGTCCAAGCTGTAGGCCGTGTTTGACAACGGTCATCAAGTAAATGTCATATTACCATATTACCCCCTTCAGGGGATATTTATCGGAAAATGTTATTTTAACATAAAACGTATTTAACAACACGTTTAACTACATTTATAACTGAATATTGTTTATGCATCTTATAGTATATAAGTAAATCACGGTGTCTATTTTCAGAAACATTAACTTTTGCGCACTTTATCAATGTAAACATCATGTTAATGTATAGGTGGGTTATTACCCCTACTTCACTCAAGCGCTTTACTCAAATACCTTGCGCAAATATACCCATACATTTTAAACCAAGGACAGATATCTCATTAGGTCATTATGTTTGAACAGAATACATAACATTTATTAGTAAAGTCATTCTACATGTTACTGAATTTTACACAGAAATCAAATATACAGATAAAATACAAATTATTAATCATTATAAAATACTGCTCAAACATATAGTGTGAGTAACGTATGCGCAAGCGAACCAGTACATAATTCTGATACAATACGTTGAATTTGTGGAGAGTATTCTTTCTTCAGTACTGCCAGACGTAATAATCTATGTGAACTTACTAGAAATATGAGGAAACACTAAATATTATATCGAGTATATATTTATGTGTGTCGGTGTATGGAGATATGATACTTATTAATTGACATTATATCCTTCTGCGAGAGTATTCCTCGACCTTATTTTTCATGACAAACACAAAAATATCTCTTTTTTTTGTGAGTGTTGCTTATTGAATTTCATATACATTCTCTATTGGCATTCCCTCCGCTAACATTTCTCTTCCCCAGCCAGATGTACTCTTCTTAATGCTGCTCCTTATAGAATGCGGCATCGAATTGGACAGATGTGAGAGGTTTTATATTGCGAAAAATTAAGAAAATCCAATAGGGAAAAAAAACAAATAGGAGGCATGTTTACAAAAAGTTAAAGCTTGCATCACCAGACAGTTCCCCGGTGGTCACCCACCCGAGTACTAAGTCGGCCCACCGTGATTTAACTTCGCAGATCGGACGGGATGCGGTGTATTGCACGAGGTATGAACGCAAGCGAAGGAATGGAGAGACAATATATACAAGTACTATATGTAAAACATCATTCTTTCTGTGCGCCATATGCAGTACACGTTAAAGGAACGACAGGGAGAGAAATTCGAGAATATTACAATGGAACTACAAACATATCGGACAAAGTGTATGCAGATTAACATGCTACCAATGCCAGTGTATGCTTAATGACTGAGAAATAACACATTAACATGATACTGTATTGTGCATATCTCACAGCCTCGTTTCATTTGTCCCATAAGACACATTCATATTAATTTTGACATATGACTGAGAGAATATGTCGGTGTGAGTACATAATTAATAACTTTTAAAGTTTTAATTTAAGGTGTTTTGACTTTCTGAAATTAATTCAGACATCAGTGCAGTTTGCTAGTTGCAGACATAGCAATAAAAAGTAATTGAATTTAATTGTGTTTTGCAATTCACGAACGAGTCCAATGTGGTGTAGAGAGACTCAAAGGACCCTGCACTACTTTGACTAACTGAAGAACAAAAAGTCGTATACATACATATACTGTGACATCATGAGCTAGAGAGCGGAGAACCGGAATATGGCAAAGGGATTTGACATGAGTATGCATGCAATGCGATGGCTCTATTAGGTCCATGCCGTGATGATGATAATTCATTTAGTGCTGAGGTTGTCAATACTACAGACACGGAACTTAGTCTTCGGATTCTTTGCAATACACCCGAGTTGTCCACACAATCATCGAAAAGGTTCAATTTAAATTTTATATACAATTAAATTTCTGATAGTTTTTGTATCTCCCGCTTGCGTTCATACCTCGTGCAATACACCGCATCCCGTCCGATCTGCGAAGTTAAGTCACGGTGGGCCGACTTAGTACTCGGGTGGGTGACCACCGGGGAACTGTCTGGTGATGCAAGCTTTCTTTTTTGATGTTCATTTTGGACGAAGTCTCTTCAGTGTATCTCTGACTCTCATAATCAATCAAACCACCCTTTTCGCTCTCAATTCATTTTCACACTTTGATGATTCTCTCGGTGTTTGTGTCGAGCTAGTCTTCGTATTGAAACAAAGTACTCTATGCGTCGATGAAGTACTAATTAGTAAATGAAGCATTCACCAACTGTATTTCATACGCCAATGGCTTCGATGTTAGAATGTCATTTATTCGATGTGCTATAGAATAACAATAAAAACCGACCATTCATAAACTACAACGTTCCTTTTTCAACGAGGTCCGTACAAATTTTTACAAATAAATATTCAGAAGCATATGCACGTGTGAGTGAATACAATATAGTACATTAAAAACGTACGTGCATGTGCGTGTACTATTGATGAATCTAACTCAGTAGGGAGGACGAGACGAGTGGTCGATGTGCTAGCATTAAGTTAGCGTATGATGAAGAGAGGAAGAGACAGCAGAAGAGACAGCAAAAGAGACAAACAAATGCCCAAAATAAATGTCAGCGTGCACGCACAGATATACTGTCATACCCTTAATGAACAGGGTGTGTGCGCACATGTATGTATCTCATATATGTTCATGTGTTGTGCACGCATGTTTCGACATGTTCTAGTGTTCAATGGAATGTGTGGTGGAGTGACCTTGTTTTGTGACAGACACTGTGTGTACACGTATATCGTGAGTGTCATATCATATCATATCATATCATAGTGGGCGCATGAGCGCATCTCCCGGATCTACTTCTACCGCCCTCTCTATTGTTGTGTTTCCCCCTCTCTCTATTTCTCTAGTGAATGCATAAGCGCTGAGGAGAAGAGGTTGAAGATGAGTGCTTTCCAAGTTTCAGTCGAAATACATGCGAGCGCATAAAGTGACGAAGCGGAGGAGGGAGGGGGCAGCAGGGAAGGAGCTGGCAGGGACATGGCGGCGGGAGAAGAGGAGGAGGAGGAAGAAGAAGAAGAAGAAGAGGAAGGAATGAGAGAAGGAAGCTGGGAAAGGAGAGGGAGGGATCGGAAAAGGAGGTGTGAGGGGAGCGAGTGTAGGTACTCAGCGAATGATATAAAAAAGGAGATCTTTTTGAGAAGAGATCGCAGGAAGGGCAGACTGAATAACAGTTTAGAGTCCAGAAGACCCAGAGGAACAGAGGAGGGTATAGAAGAGATTGAAGACGAAGCGGGCGAGGAGCAAGAAGAGGGAGAGGAGGAGGAGGAGGAGGAGGACGAAGAGGAGGATGAAGAGAGCGTAGAACTGTTCGTTGTTTCGGCCTTTGTTCTTTCTTTCTCGTACTCCTCCTGGCTGAGTCCCTCGTTACAGCTCACTCCGATCACCACAGTCGAATCGTTATCATCGGCTCTCCCCTCTCCTCCCCTCTCCGTTTCTCTCCCTCCCTTCCCCTTCCACTTGTTCTTCCGTTACCTCTTCCTCTTGCCCTCTCCTCCCCCTCTGTACCACCGATTGCCTCCCCCTTGCCTTCATCGGAGGTCTATTCCTTTTGAGTTGTTCCCCACTGTCTCTCACTCTGCTGATTTCTTCTTCCACCACTGCGTAGAGATGGAGCAGAGCTCTTGTAGTCTTCCTGAATGAAAACAATAGACAAGCGCTATGCCAAAGAGAGTCCACAGCAAATACCCTCTCGTTGAGCGAAGAGGAGGAGGAGGAGGAGGAAGAGGAGGAAGAGGAGGAGGTGAGGGAGAGAGCTCGCTGGATGAGTAGAGGGGCAAAGAAGCTAAACGAATAGGGAAGAGAGGAGAGCAAGGAGGAGGGGGAGAAGAGGGCGGGGGAGAGGGCAATGAGGGTGTGGGAAGAGGAAGAGGGGTCGGAGGAGAGGTCTCCGTTATAGAGGCGGAGGCAATGGGAATAAGAGAACAATAGACTCAGTAGATGGGAGAGAAGGAGAGGGAGAAGGAACAAGGGGAGGGGGGAAGAGCAGAGTCAAGAGGGGAAGGGGCTGAGAGGGAAGAGGATGAGGAAGAGGAGGAAGAAGTGGGAGAAGAAGAGGGAGGAGAAGAGGGAGGAGAAGAGGGAGGAGAAGAGGGAGAAGAAGAAGAAGAAAGGGAAGAAGAGGAGGAAGAGGAAGAGGAAGAGTGAGGAGGAGGGGAGTGCTTGGTGTTTAAGGGAAGGACAGAGAAGGTGGAAGGGGGTGATAGAAGAAAGGGAAAAGGCGGGAGGGAATACTCCCTCTCTCCTCCCCTCTCCCTCTTCCTCCTCCCCCTCCTCTCCCTCCTCTTCCTCCTCTTCTATATCCTCAGCAGTTAGCACGACTGCACTCATATCCTCTGCCTCTGCCTCTGTCCCTGCCTCTGCCCCTGCCTCTGTCCCTGCCTCTGCCCCTGCCTCTATCTTTCCTTCTCCCTCTCTTCCTCTCTCTTTCCCTTTCCCTTTCCCTTTCCCTTTCCCTGCTCCTCTTCCTGTCTGCCCGTCCGCTTAGCTTGTCCTTGGTTTTTGGAGAAGAAGAGAGAAGGTCTGGGAGGGAGGAGGAGAGAGAGAGAGGACCCGTTAAAGAATTGGAAGGTGTAGAAAGAGGAGGAGGACGAGGAGGAGGAGGAGGAGGAGGAGGAGGAAGGAGAAGGGGTGGAGGAAGAAACAAGGATGGGACAATCGAGTGGGTTCAAAGAAGGGGAAACAAAGCAAAGATGTTTCTTATTCCCTCTCTTCTCTTTCTTTCCCTCTCTCTCTCTTCTCGGTCTTCCCTTCCTCTCCCCCTACCTCCCTCCTCCCTCCTCCCTCTCCCTCTCCCTTTTCTCCCTCCTTCAGCTCCTCCTCCTCCACCACTTCGATCAGCACCTTCCTTTTCCCCTCTCTTCCCTCTCCCTTCCTATCCTCCTCCTTCTTACCTCCCACTTCATGATTCCCCTTTCCCTCTCTCTTCCTCCCCTCCTTCTCCCTCTTCTCTTTCGTCCTCACTTCTTCTCCCCATAACGTTGAAAATGTCAACATCTCTTTCCGTGTTATTCTCTCTCTCTTTTCTCATCCTCCCCGTCCTCTCTTTCCTCTTCTCCTACCCCTTCCTGTCCTCCATCCCCTTTAAGCTCTCCCTCGCTCTCTGCCTCTCCCTTCGCTCTCCTCTGATCCTCCTCGATCATGTCGCTTAGACTTCTACCGCACCACCAGGGGCTATAAACCCCCACATCGGCTGAAAGATGGCCTGCATGCACTGCACGGAGAAACATCTTCTTCTCCTCTCCACTCAGCATAGATATATCCAGATCTTCCCCTGCAGTAGGTGTAATATCAAGAAAGCAAAATAAACCATTCAGAATCAAAATATATTCAATTCAATTAAACCAAGCCAAGTCAACCAAATCAAATATTCGAATCGAACCATGACGACGATATTTCAATCCAATGCACGATGCATCATCACGTTAACAAACAAATGGAGACAGGAAAGAAACAGAACAAACACGAAATCAGAGTTAAAATAGAAGTAAATGTAGACTCCAGAACAGCAAATCAATATAAAAAGTGGGATACAGGCGGGAAACACGCATTCCTCAACACAGCATCAATGCCATTAAAAGGGAAATAAGTAGGGCGAGTCGTTCTCTGTGTATGTGTGAATGTCATGCAATGCAGCGAAAAGTAAACCTACTTCTCAGAAGCTCCTCGAGTCTCTTTTTCCTCTCTTCCGAGCCCTCTTCTTCTTCTTTCTCATCGTATTCTTCATCGTTGTCCAGGTCTTTCGAGGGCTCATTCTCTATTCTTACGCGCATGTGTTGGTGAGGAACTGTTTCGGCGATGTTCGAGCTCTGTTCGGGGGAGTCTTCATCGCTGTCTTCCCTCTGTTGCCCTCCTCCCCCCCAACTTCTTATCTATTTGTTTCTGGTACGGAGATGCAGCAGATTCGGGGGATGTCTTATCTCCATCCGAATTGCCATACTTCTCGAGTAAGTCGTCAGGGTTTTCAGATGTAGTATAGAGTCTGTTGAGAATGTTAGAAATTACTGTTTGTTGTTCTTTTGAAGCTCGGAATCCTTTCATCGATTCCAACACCTGGTCTCTATAAAAACTTTCTGTGCATTCTTTACCGTGGATAGAAAAACAATCCTTCGAGCAATACTGGATATTGCAGCGAGGGCATGAATATTTTGATTCCGATTTCACGCAAACACTGCATAAGCTCGCCTTTCCTGTGCTAGTGTGGAAAATGGAAGATCCTCCGGATTCTTTATCTTTTATTAGTACGTCATTACTTGATTTGTTTTGAGTAAAACGTACAGAACGTGGTAAACGAAGTTGCTTATCTTTATCTGGAATGCGAATAATTCCTGACATGTTTATATCGTGTTTTGTTCCAAAAAAGACGAATTGTGTAATCGAGCGAGGGAAGAAAATATCTAGCGAGGACTGAAGTAAAGAAATGGGTTTACTAGTTAACCATTTTGTTCAAGTATAGCTACAATAATAAATCAAAACCCGTTTTATCTCAGATTGAAGATATACAATATGTTTTATGGCGTACAGTATTGTTTACATATTTCTTTTATTCGATAGATTTGACTAGGGTGAGGACTACAAAATGGCTATCACGCAGTGGAAAAGAAGTCAAACAACGAGAGAACGAAGAACGTTAGAACTACTCGATCACAAGATAAAGGACACTGTCTTTGTGGATTCCATAGTCCTGAGCTTCCTTGTATTCCTGTTTGAGTTCTTCCTCCCTTCCGTCCTCCTCTACGTGTTTCAGGTACACCTCGTCCCTCAGCTTGAGTTTAAGTAGCTTGATAGCAGAAGCCTTAAGGTCGGCGACTGTAGTGTCAGCTGTGATCTTCTTCGACTTGGTCAGGGTTTTACCTCCCTTCTCTACCTTGAACGTGACAGAGAATAGTCTGGAGGTGAGAGACGCGCCAAGATCTGAAGAGGAGGGAGACGGAGATCGGAGCTTGAGAATCCTCGCCCTGAGACGTGCACTTCTTCGCCAGAGAGAGAAGGCCGGTGGAGTGCCCGTAGGCTGTAACGAAGGAGGGGTAGAGAGGGAATCTCTTGGAGATGTGGAGGGACTGGACGAATGTAGCAGAATCCGACAAGAGGGGAAGGGCCTCCGTCTCTTCTCCCTTTTTCTTCTCTCTGCCTCTTCCTTCTCCTCATCATCAACCAATGCTTTCGCCAGTACCTTTGCGTCCTCTACAGCCTCCGCCTCATATTTTTCCGTCATACGCTTCCATGCTAGTTGCAGGTAGAACCTGGCAGCGTCGACCTTCTCTTTCGGCCGCACAACACTCAAGTTGAGAGACTGGATCTTTTCCATCAGAGAAACTGTCGCCAACCTCACCTCTGCGTCAGATGCAGCGGAGGAAGGCCCTACGGTAGCAGAGGATGAGTTAGTGAGGTTAGCAGAAGGAGAGGAGTCGGAAGAAGAAGAGGAGGATGAGGAAAGTTCCTCTGTCGAGACGGAGAGAAGGTTGCCTTGGATTCTGAGTTCTGGAGAGTAGAGCAGAAAGCACGAGAGGGCGTGGATCGCGTGAGAAAGAAGATATTTGGCTGTACCGTGATCGACAGCCAAACAAGAGGGGAGAAGAACCCCAGTCCCTCGCCCTCTTCCTTCTCTCTCGCTCTCCCCCTCCTTCTTCTCTCTCGCCACCCTCCCCCTCCCCTCCTGCTCCGTATATGCGTCGTATGCCATTGAGTCTCTCTTTGACTTGTGTTTTTTTCTCCTCCTCTGCCCAAGGGCTAAACTCAATTCTCTCCACCTCGTTGTCGTTCAACAAGAGCTTTCTGAGGTTGGGGAGACGAGACAGACGGAATATCTCGTCCCAGCGAGATATTTTGTTTGTGCTAAGGTTCAGCAACTTCAAATTCGGAAAGCAGCGGAAGAAGTATGGGCGGTGCAAGACGGAGAGAGAAGAGGAAGATGAAGAAGGGGAAGAAGAGAAGAAGAGGAAGAAGAGGAAGAAGAGGAAGAGGAAGAACAGGAGTATTCTTGTGAGTCCTTAGCGTGGACCTCTTTCCTCCACGAACCATTCCCAAAATGACTCCACGCTGCGCCTCTCCTCCTCAGTCAAAGCGCTGAGTCCAGCGCCTCCCTCCCTCCCTCTCCACTCCTCTTCACCCCATCTAAGTCTGAGTGAGTACTGTCGACGTTTTCTTTCCCAGCAGAGAGTGCGGGAGAGGACGATAGGAGAGGGAGGGTGGGGAGGACGGAGAGCCGAGGGAAACGATGTTGTTGCAGCAGAGGTGTAGCTCAGTGAGGAGAGGGAGGTATTTGAGCTGCGCAAGGTTCACCACATGAGCCCATGCGTTCTCCACTCTGTTTAGCACAAGTACTCTCAGTCCTAGACCCCAGGGAAGGGAGGCAGGGGAGAGGGAAGAGAGCGAGGGAGAGGGCAGCGAAAGGGCAGGGGAATAAGAAGGGAAAGCGGGGGGAGAGGGGTGGAAAAGGAGCAGTTTATCAACAGATCCCGATCTCTTCTCTTCCTCTTTTCCTTCATGTGCGTGTTGGAAATATGAATGTTTTCTTAGAGAGAGGGAGAGGTGGGGACGGAACGAGTCGAGAGAGAAGTAAAGTAATTCACTTTTCTTTAGGTAATTTTCAAATTGAATGGCGTTTTCCTTGGACTGATCGACGTATCCTTCCAATATCCCGTCTTCTTTCCCTTTCCTTCTCCCTCCCTTGTCCCTCTCCCTTTCCTTCCTCCTCCTCCTTCACTTCGTCCTCCTCACCGCAGTGGTTTGTGTGGTTCACTAGGTGTAAGATAGAGTCAAAGGCACAAGAGGAACAAGATGAAGAGGGAACAGAAGAGGAAGGGAGGACAGAAGGCGAAGAAGAGGAAGGAGAGGGGGAGGCGAGAGGGGAAGGGAAAGGAGCTACGGTGTCTGAGAGAGCATTCGAAGAGAGTGAGAGCTGTGAGAGGGAAGGGAGGAGCGAGGGAAGTGCGAGTGCTTGTTGCCAAGAGAAGAGTAGGTTATCATCCAAAGTCAGAGTATTCGCCTTCTCCAGCCCCCTTTCCCAGTGCTTCACACGAGCACTCCCCCAACAACTTCTGTTCCTCTTCATCTCCAAGCAGAGCCTCCGCCCTCTCTCCTTTGCTTCCAGCACCTGCCCCCACAGGCTCTCGTCGGAGAAGAGGACACCCACTCCCTTTCCGTTGAGCGTGATGTGTTGCTGCTGGTTTATTTTGGAGATGCGAGAGTAGGTCTTCTCGACTCCCCTGAACTCTACTCTCACGTCCATTGAGACCCCCCCCACCACTCCCTGCACAAATAAGTCCTCGTCCTCCCTTGTCCCCCCCTTTCCTTTTCAAAGACTCTCGCCATCGGTCGCAGATAGCTCTGCATTCTCTTCTCTACTACATCCATTTTGTTCATCATCTTTGTCTCCAAGTACGCTCCAACACCCCTCCCTTCGTCGTCTTTACCTTCCTCCCTCCGCATCCACTCTGCAAACAACCTCATCCATATTCTTCTTCAAGTATTTCTACTGCGTCCGCATCGTCCATATTGAATCGCTCACTCGCTGATCTAAGAATAGACTTTTCGAGAAGGACTCTGGAGGGATGGATAAAAGCCCCGCAAGTGTCTCTGCAGGTGAAGAATCTCTTCCTCCTAAGCTTCCGTCGTGTTTTCCCTCTTCCCAGAATGTCCCACTCAACTCCCACGTAAATCAAATTGGGATTCTTGGGGTGAAACCCCATTTCCAATGTATCTGACCCACCTCCCTTTTCTCCTGTTTCGTAATTGTCCGCCGGAATCTCATTCCAACGCGGATTCTAGGATCGATTGAAGAAGCCATTCTCCAGTCTAGTAAAACACATTCAAACGCACTTCAGTTAGAAATTATTGGCCTTCACATAAACATACATACTTTTCTCCATCTGCAGTCATCTAAATGAATATATGTGGTATCTTTGTAGTGCACGCAAGGTAAAATATAAATTCTCAAAGTTGGAATGAAGAGAAAGAAGAAAATGGAGAAAAATGCCTTGATAGATCTTTCCTGGTGATGCACGCGTTTATGTCTCATTGGACTCGATAGAGACTTAGAAAAGTAGTATTTTGATTAATTTGGCAGAAACATCGGTTGATGAATTCATTGGCTATTTAATTGATTATGTTTGTATACATAAAATACCACCTATCGTGAACATTTCCGCTACGGAAAGTGAGGCAAGACGCGTTTCTGCAAGAAAGCCTAACGCGAGAGCCGATATAAACAGAGTTTTAGGATAAAAGTTATTTGTATGAAGCAGGTTTCAGTAGGATAGTTTGATTTTCAAGCTAAAACTTATAGTAAAAATGCTGCTTGGCTTTGAAGAAAAAATCTAGGACCTCATAATGGGAAAAAATGATTGATTGCATAGAATGGCGTTTACTACGTATAATTCTCGCGCATGTCGTCAGTGATTATTGTATTGTAGATTATGCCGTCGGTTGGTGGGAGCCCTCGGTCCGTGTAGACTGTTCTGAACAGTTGAGCTTCGGAACCTTAGTGATATACTTTCTTTTGAGTGCATTATTAAACTATACCACAGCACCGCTGAGGTTTTCAATGAAGAAATAGCATAGAGTAATAAGAAAAGAGCGTGTATTCGTGCGCCCGCGTATGCATGTGTGTGTAAATAACATATACAATAAATGTTCAATAATTCTTCGTCATATCCTTGCTAAACTATTACTGAAATGCGAACTCTATTTATGTGGAAAGAGAGAAGGAACTCAAAAAAGATTGAGATAATATAGTGTATGTGGATATGGGTACGAATATATGTATGCATACGACAAGAAAAAAGTATGATTAGATTATAACAACGAGAAAATAAAATATAATATATAATACAGTTTAGTTGGCTAGCTAGTTACAGCGCAACAAAGATAATCTCAATTTGAATGGTGTGGGATACAGTTATTCTGAACTGTGATTTCGGACAGGTGGCATACTACGTGTGTGTACTTGTGGTTTGTTCAGATGCATAATTCAATGGTCATTTGTGTGATAATCATGTGAAAACGGTGCATATATCTCTATATTTATTTTATATTACATTATCTATATGTGTATTTACTATTGTTTTCTTCGTTTTCTCCTGAACTAGTGCATTTGCAGATGGGTTGTGGAGCGTCAACACCTCTGGGTTCACCCTAGAGAGGATGAAGGTCCTATTGTAGCTGTTCTCTCCTCTCAAGAGGTTCGTGCAACTCCTGAATTTCCCAGTGGGGAAAAGAATGCAAATGGAGAAAATGAATTAAAGAAGGAAATTGTGAAAAGCGCAGCCTGAAGATCCTGCAGCTGCAAAATTTCGTTGCCAAGATTGAGAATGATATGAAGGCCCAGGGACTCATCGAAATTCAATATAACGATACATTCGCTATTCCTGCACCCACACAGGTAGATTATAGTACTGTATTGTTCAAATATGTTACCATTTTTTTCTTGAAGTGATATATATTGAAGAATCTGCTTCATTATCCGGATTTCTCTCTTGTTTTTATTATTTTGTTGTGACTACTGTAAGATGGCAAAGTTGTAAACTGGAACTTGTATTTGAATTTGAGTGTATCATCGTATTTTGTGTCTGCAAAGATACGAACCTGGTCGTCCCCGTTTGTTTTGTGTAAGCGATGTTTTTTATCCGCGCGGAGATAAGCGGAAAATTCGAATACCAAGTGTATCTCTGGAATATTGTGTGATATGAGCTCGGTTTCTTTTGTATGGTATGTGTGCTGATATGCGCTCTCGTTGTTTGCTGTTTCTTTGGTTTCTTTGGTTGGCATGGCATAGGTTGCCTGGTCGTTAATATCCGACTGGGACCTGGGGTACTTGAAAAAGATCTATCCCGATATAAGCATCAGCACGAGAAGTGCGCTGCCTCTCCTTCCTTGAAAGAGAGAAGGCTTGAGTTGGTCAACGCAGTGTTCTCAGAGGTGTTGCTGAGGGAGGATGCAGGCTCAATGAGCATGGAGTACGTCACAGTTAGTGGTCCAGTTGGGTTTGTGAACCACATGCCAGTTTCCGAGTGAAAGAGAGCGAGGAGAAGGACGAAAGCGGGGACGGTGGGCAGAAGAAGTGCGTGTTGGAGTGGAGATCGAGGGCGTGGGTAAAGCAGGGCGAAGGCGTAGAGGACACTAACATCTCCCTCAAGAGCGGGATCGTCGGAGGAATTGACACCATCGTCAAGTCTATAAACGAATCGCAGTCTTCCTAGGCATGCTATTCTCACTAGACGCGTGTAGATGGAGACGTAGATGTATACTCACACTATGTGGATACATGTTGATCCCTTATCGATGCCATACCTACACTGAGGTGGTTGGCCGTAGCGGCGCATCGTAAAAGGAGTGGAGGAACGAAGTGGAGCAAGTGAAGGGGGGAAGGGGGAAGGAGGAAGAGTAAGAAAGTAGTCGGGGTGGAAGAGAGCGGAGAGAATGAGTGAGAAATCAGAGGAGGGGAGTGGTCGAATGGGGGGGACGGGTCCGATGTCTCTTGTCAAGTATATCGAGTTGTCATCTACCCCTCTTCCCTCTTCCTCTCTTCCCTCTCCTCTTCTCGTGTTTTCCCCTCTTATTTTTCTTGACTCTCCCTTTCCTCTCCTACCACATCTGCTTTTATATTTCTCTCCATCCCTATCATCCTCATTCTCTTTGATCCTTCGCTATCCCTCTCTTCTCTTTTTTATCTTCTTTCGTTCCCTTCTTCCCCTCCTCTCTTTCCTATCCCTCTTTTTGAGTCCCCTCCTTCTGCCCTACCTCTTGTGTAATCATAGCGATGTGTACTGCTTCGTAGTCTTTGAATGTTAGTGTGTTGGTGTCTTCATTGAGTTCCTCGGTCTCTTTAGCTGGTCCTTCCCCCCTTCCGTTCCGTTTCCTTCTGTCTCCTATTCCTTCTGCCCCCCTCCATTCAGTTCTCTCTCCCACCTGCTCCCCATATCTTTTGTCTCCCTTCCTCTTGGTTAACTACTTCCACTTCCCTTATTCCTAGTCTCCTTACCCGTATCCTTCAGTTAATTACGCTGCCCTTCCGTTTTTTATCACTGTTCATATTTTGTTTATCACTGTCCTTGTCTCTTTCCCTTGTAGCTTGCCCTTACCTCTTACCCTTGTTCTTCCCTTCGTTTTGTTTGTGTTTGTATTCCTATGCGTATTCTCACTTGTACTCGTACTTGTCTCATACCTTTTCTAGTTGTTTCTATGTGTATTTATTTTCTCCTTGCCCTCGTTTTATGTTTGCTTTTGCTTTTCGTCTGTATTGTCTGTCTTCGTTATTTCAGCCCTTGTATTGATATTCACATCACTCTTTCGCTTTGACTCCTGCTCACTGTCTATATTTCTGAGCACATAGTGGTGGATGAAACATCGTTTGTGTGTATATGTTTGTGTGTGTGTATATGTGTGTGGTACCTCTTGCTAGTTGAGTGTTTGTCTCTTTCTACTCTATTTCCTCTGCGTTGTTCTCCCCAGTGATCCATAATTTTTCCTCCTGCTTTTGCCCTCGCCTTTGCCCTCGCCTTTGCACTCGCCTTTGTTTCCTCTGTTCGAAATGCCTCTGAAGGGTCCTTTCTCCTTTGCCCATTTCTTAGACTTAATCTATGATCAAACTGATACTTTTTTTGCTCTCTTTACTGATACTTTCTCCTATGCGATTTTATTCTCAAATATCGTATTGTTTTGACAACACCATTCGTCGATGTCATCTTTCTCCTGTATTAGTTGCATGCGGTGTATCTGTCCCCTGTTCTTGGGCAGTTGTGTTGTGTGTGTGTGTTTCTTGTCACTTCACCCAGACTGTGTGTTCCCTTCCTTTAGTTTGTCGTGTCATATCATTTTTTCCCCCTTATTGTTCTCCATCTGGCGTTTGTGAGTCTCATGTCCTCGCATTGTCTCTTAATTTCCGTTAGAACGAAGCTGGATGAACTGGGTGGTTTTTTGATTGAGTTGAGAGGGTGTGCATGAATTGTCTTGTGGTACGTTGTGTGTCTGTGATTTGCCTATAGCGAGTGATACTGCAGTGCGTGATGTGCGTGGTTATTTCGTCCTTTTGTTCGTTCGGGATTGCTTCGTTCTGATGTAGCAGTCTCATGCGAGGCATGTTGTTCCTACTGGTGGATAGACCTCTGCAGCTCAGTGAGTCCTTGATGTTCAGTGAGTCCTTGATACTCGTTGTAAGTACGTGTTCGTGCTAGTCGCCATATAGAGCGAGTGGAGTGTGGTTTCTGGACGATCGTCGCATTGCTTGTGATCGGTGCAGTCACAGTAGTGTTAGTGCACTGCCTTGTACTTCGCAATGTCTCTAGTCTTGAACTTTCCTTTTCCCCTAGTGTATATGTCGTATTGAGTTACGGTATGCGTTATGATGCTTCATGTTCTTTTCCTTTGTGTGTCTGGATGTGCATTGTATTGTTGCGTTCGCTTGTTTGGTCTTTATTTTCCTCGTTCTTGTTTGGTTTGTTAATAATGATATCATACAGATAAATCGCAGCAATACGTGAAGAAAGAATTACAATATATGGTGACGTTTATGCAAGCATGTATAGCATGCGCAGCTTCCGTGTTAAATGTGTTGCATGTGATTGCGTGAGTGTTGTTCAGCGTGCTTCTATTTCTACCCGATGCTGCAGTGTTTGATGATCATAGAGTTCTATCAGATGGCAGTCAATGCGGTGGTATAGTCAAGTCAGCATGCTGCTCTAAATCAACAGGAATTGAGAAGCAGGAAACATTCATACCGTGTGAATTTTTTTGTTCAGTTTTAATTGCTTGTGAATGTATCAAGTGATTCACGTCTTTTATCTCTTATGTCAATATGTTTTGAAGACATTATTTTATTTCCTTTTCGTTTTTTTTTGTTATTTTATTTTATTCTCTGCTCTTCGTGGTACGGGTATCTGTTGTATGTGCATCTTCACCTATCGAATGCGTTGCACATATGCGATTGAATCGTATCTCAACTGCTCCATCTTTTGCTTTCTTTCCAATAAAACAATGAGTCATACAGATTACATCCTACTCGCCACCTTCAACTATAGTGACCATTCTACATTCTGTGTTCAGTAGCGGATATCTAAGACATGTGGAGTGCAACGAAGCTATAGATATGAAGAGAGTGATGGTAGACACATAAGAGATAAGAGTCCAGGTGTTTTTTGTTTTTTTTTTAAGCTAACGATGTTTTAACTTTATTTTTATCAAAAAAAAAATGAATTCACCACAGAAACAACTGCTTCATAAACAACTGCTTGTGATGGTGAGCATATGTGTGAGAGACTCAGCAATCAACTTAGTTGGGGAAGAGAAGTACTCAATGGAGGCAGCGGGGGTGGGCTTGATGGTCTTCTTTCCCTTTCTCCAGTTGGCGGGGCAAACCTCTCCGTGCTCCTCAACGAACTGGTATCCCTCGACAAGGCGGAGGAACTCGTCGACGTTACGTCCGACAGGGGGGTCGTTGACGGAGAAGTGACGGACGTTACCCTTGGGGTCAATGATGAAGGTTCCACGGGCAGCAACTCCGTCATCGAGCTCGACTCCGTAGTCCTTAGCGATGGAGTGGGTGAGGTCGGCAACCAAGGGGATGTCGATCTTTCCGAGTCCTCCCTTCTCGCGAGGGGTCTGGGTCCAGGCGAGGTGGGTGTAGACGGAGTCAATAGACACTCCGATCACCTCAGCTCCAATCTCACGGAACTTGGCGGCCTTCTCGGAGAACTCGATGATCTCGGTGGGGCACACGAAGGTGAAGTCAAGGGGGTCTGTATCAACACCAATCAGGGAGAGAACGCGGAATATCGAGGGGAATTAGGGTTAGAAGTTGGTACACGTTGAAAGGGAAATGAATCTTGAGAGTGAATCGTTTATGGAGAAAAATAAAGCGTAGCAGCATAAATGCTTGCGTGGGATAAAACTATGCGATTAATGTAATCGGAAAATGCTGCTAAAACTTACAGAAGAAGAGAACAACCCACTTTCCCTCAAAGGAAGCGAGGTCGATCTTTCCGAAAGATCCATCAGCCAAAAGGGCATCAGCAACGAACTTGGGGGCGGGCTTCTGAACAGCAACCATCTATGAATGGGAAAAATAGCAACAATATCGTTAGAATGGGGATCAAAGACAATCAATATATAGAGACTGGTTGTAAACTCTGTGAGATGGCAAAGTGTAAACTTGAACTGGGATAATCTCGTTGAAGTCCGATGTGTTCTTGTTTGATCTAGAAAGATTTCTCTTTTTTTGCAGATTTTTTCTCTATGAATTAATCACCTGCCTTATTCGCAGAAATAGATAATATCCCGCGCGCGTAGCCTCGTAACCCTAAATGACACATTAAAAAAGTGAGAGCATAGTCGTGATCCTCCTATAAGACTGAGAAAACTCTTATAAAATGGACAAATAAATAAAGGAGAGAGATTGCACGTGCTTTTTTTTTTGTAGGCGTGGGTAAAATCCTCTCTTATGTAATCTGTAGCATAATGAAAATTTGGTGATATTGAAGTTTATTATTTAATAGTTAATGCTTTAAGAATTAATTATATTTAAGTTGTCATTAAATCAATTAAAAGCGTTTCCGTTGATTTCTTAATTTCTCTTTTTTTTCACCTTTTTGTTTTCAAACGTTTAATAGAAATTTGTCTGTCCCCAAAAAACACAAAAAATACTTATACTCACGCAAAACAAACAAAAACAAAGAAAACAAGCAGTGGATCATATTAAGCATATATAGAATATAGTAATTATAGCATGATAGAATTAATTACATGAGTTTATCCACATTTACTATGAAAAAACAAAATGGTCGGCATTCCAATTCATTTCCCCTTAAAATCTAATTTTCGAAACTGTTTTTCTAACTAGGTACGTTATCCAACATAACGCTGTAGTACATTCACTCGTTATGACACATACACACACAAATGTCTGAAAATCTATCCACATATACACTTGTATTCTCACTCTCATTCTCAATTGAGATTGCAGTTTTTTTGATGTTGCATTTTTCTCTTGACTAAGCTAGTTATCATCCCAAACACAACACATCGAAACATCTCCAAACAAAACTATCACCTCATGACATTTTTAAATTAATTATAGTAACATGCTAAGAATGATAGTTCTATATTGATGCTCTCTATATTTTTTCTTACAGACAGAATTATTTTTCGAATTAGTAAGCGAAGGAAGAGCTTCATCATATCTTTCTCTCAGTGAGATATATTCACACTCATGCATTCTCATCAATGTCTAGTACACTCATTCACTTTGTTTACATTTTACGTTTTCATCTCGTTTCACAAGTGGTGATCACAATTACATTGCAACTGCAACCGATTTTATTATTCTGCAACAAAAATACCGTACATTTACCACGACTACGATATACATTGGTTAACAACAACATAACCCATGCTCGATGCTGATGCAGACATATACACGTTTTTAATTCGAACAGCCTCTTCATGCAAAGTACTTTGTAAGACACAATAGGGAGCTTTCCATTCGTAAATAAGATCGGGCGATTGATTAAAACATACGTATATCTAATCAATTTAAAATTCATTGTCTCCGAAATAAATAAACAATGAACTTACATTTCTAAAGAGCATAACAACGGTAAACGCAGTTTATCATTTCTAATCAAACTTGATAAAATTATAAAAAAATCATTAAAATGTGCAGGTGTATATCCAAATCAGAGGCAGTCCCATATATATTCATAACCATAGAGACGATATATTCGTTACACATGAAAATCAGACGTTGCCTAATATTTTTGAATATCTGCTAAAGATAGGCTTTTGAAGAGTTTGTTCATCTCTAATATCCTTTTCAAACATTGTATTGTGATTTAAGATATGACACAATTGGACAATCATCAGCAAAGATTGGGACTACAAAACTTTGATGACAGAAGAATAGCAGCTTCTAGTACTTCCAAAATCTCTCTCGATGTAGATGCGATCATCGACAAACTTTTATCGGTAAGCTGACTGTTAATTCATGCCTACTTCTTCTTCGCCGTTTTTAACCTAGTTACATTTTAGTTTCACAAGTGAATGATATCGTCGTACTTTCCGTTTGCGGGATGATTCTTGAGATTAAATGGGAGACAACGATATTGGGGGGGGGGGGGCGGAGGGAAATGGGGGAAATGACGTACTGTGTGGGTTTGACAAAAAAATATATGAAAAACGGGCATTAATAATAATTCTTTAAATGTGTTGGGATATATTGTGGATGTTCTGTGTAGGTGAGAGGAAAGAAGCCCGGGAAATTTGTGAGTCTGTCTGAGACTGAGATCAAAAACTTGTGCCTGCGGTCTCGTGAGATTTTCATTTCCCAGCCCGTTTTGCTGGAATTGGAGGCACCCATAAAGATTGTGGGAGACATACACGGACAATACTACGATCTCCTGCGTCTATTTGAATACGGAGGATTCCCTCCCGATGCTAACTACCTTTTTTTGGGAGACTACGTCGACCGTGGAAAGCAGGTTAGTTTGCTTTGTCCTCGCACCATACTACAGTTTCTTTTTTTTCTTCCTCTGCTCTTTCTTGTTGTCATCTCCAAGAGATTCAAACTATACTCTTACAAACTACGCCCGAGTTGTTATACGCTACATACCCTCGAACAAACTAACATAATTGTACTGATCATTTCCGTGAAACACTGGGGTTATAAATTGTGCAATGATGATATCAATGATAACTCGTTTGTCCACGTGCGAAGAGTCTGGAGACCATATGTCTTCTTTTGGCTTATAAGATCAAATACCCCGAGAACTTCTTCTTGCTTCGTGGAAACCACGAGTGTGCTTCTATTAACAGAATCTATGGATTCTACGACGAGTGCAAGAGAAGACACAACGTGAAGCTGTGGAAAGTCTTCACTGACTGTTTCAACTGCCTCCCCATCGCCGCTGTCATTGACGAGAAGATTTTCTGCGTGTATGTTGTTTTATATAGTCTTATTAAGTTTCTTTCATCATATTTGTGTGTGCTGTGTAGTCTGTGTGTGGATTCGCTCGTGTGTACTGCTCCCGTTTCGCTTATGTTTCAGTTTCACAATGCTACAACACCTCTGCATAATATAGATATATACCGGCAACATAAATACGCCTCTAATTGATCAAGGTTTAATTAGATTATGGTTGACATATCTATCTGGTACTTCTAATGCGTTCATTTTTTATCGCTTTTGGTGAATAATACTGACCGTATTTGTTTCTTTTGTCCACACATTCCACTCCATTCTCTATTGTTTCTCTTTCTCGAACACGACACTTAAAACAGTCACGGAGGACTGTCTCCCGAACACAGCTCCATGGACCAGGTGCGCCGCATCCCCCGCCCCACTGACGTGCCTGACACGGGTATTGTGTGTGATTTGTTGTGGTCCGACCCCTCTGAGATGGAGGGATGGGGAGAGAACGACAGAGGAGTGTCGTTCACCTTTGGAGGAGACGTTGTCGCGAAGTTCCTCAAAAAGCACGACTTGGACTTGGTGTGTCGTGCGCACCAGGTTGTGGAGGACGGGTATGAGTTCTTCGCTAAGAGAAGACTGGTGACAATCTTCTCCGCCCCCAACTACTGTGGTGAGTTCGACAACGCAGGAGCTATGATGAGTGTTGATGATTCTCTCATGTGTTCTTTCCAGGTCCTCAAGCCTGCAGAGAGGAAAGTGAAGGGCCACAAATAAGAGTCTCATTCTTCTGCTTCTTCTACGTGGATGATTCAACCCTTCCTCGGCCTTTATTATAGTATTTCGCTTCCCCTCGTCCTCTTCGTTTTCTCCTCCTCTCTTCTGTTTTCCTCTCGCCCCTTCTTTCCGGTTTTTCTTCTTTCTTCTCTCTTCTTCCTGTATCGCTTCTAGTCTTTGACGGACTCAAATTCCCAGTACACCGTGTGTGCTTTTGCTTTGTTCTGCTCTGCTTTTTTCTTTATTTTTGTTTGTTTATTATATATTGTGTTCGCTTCGTCAATATTATATGTAATTGTTTCGACTTGTTCCCTTTCTGTAGATCTTGTAGAATAGTAGTACCATTAGTTTTGGGGTGAAACACACTATGCGGGTTTTCATTTTTCGTTGTAGTGGTGCCATTGGTAGTGTAGAACAAGCTAGCGGGTGCAAATTCGATTGCGCTTTGTATTTTTGTTTTCAATCTCGACTTTCCTTTAGTTACCACAATATCCATACATATATGAATGCTTTTCATATCCGTGCCTTTGCCTTATGTTTTATTATTATTTAATTTATGTTGTCGTTGTTATATTTTCCCCTTCATTTCCCCCTTATTCATATGCTTCACTTTTCTTAGTGCAACTCTTGTAGATTTATTTTCTTTAGTTCACGTTTAGAGACGGACTGTGAATTCAGCCTTAAAACCATCAGAACTGTAAAAGATGTTACTAATCTAATACAATATTCTTTTATCTTCTTCAATCGTGTTTTTAAAACTGCTAATTCATTTTTTTTCGTAAATATTTATATCTCTCGAATTTCAGTTCAATCTTATGTCCACAAACGTGCAAATGCAAATACGTTAAACATAACGCCTAGTGTGCAGTTTATTTTTGATTACAGTTAGAGTAAGGATATGCATCATTTTTTAGAATGTCAATATGCTTGCGCTTTCTCGGCTATACAGTCGAACTATTTTTAGGAAGACATGTTGATAATTCTGTGGCAGAAAACTATCTGGAATTGTGCCTTCTGTTCTCCAATGAAGCTGCCATTTAGCTATGAAAATGTGTGTTTTTTTTTTACATGTAGTACCGTATACCCCTCCATGTTTTTCATTTCGCACCGATGCCTTTCTCAATTCATAATCCTCCACCTTTATATTCATGCGATGGAATGAATATATCTAGGTGTGTACATTAAACTGGCATATTGTTATATTCGCACTAATTCTATAATGTAATATAATTTTCTGTATCAAAACACCAAAATATTATTCACCGCTCCAATATTATTTAGACACACTCAACTATTGAACACACTTCTCCGTAAAAAAATATATCTAATTAATATAATTTCTGTTGCATTTTAGTGTGTTAAAACTAACATTTCATTATTTGCCAACTGCGTATGATTTTCATTTACTGTACAGGATGTCTGAGTCCCAGCTTGCTAAGGGCGACTTCATTCCCACCTCCTGGGGTTGGGGCCGCACCAAACCTGAAAAGTATGAGGTTGTTGCACAGAAGCTCTTCCCCTGGAAGATTGTGTACGCTCTTGTTCTTGGAGTCCCCTCTTTCGTGATTTTCCAAGTGCTTGGATTCTCCGTCAACTTCTACTCCCTCATTGCTTTCATCATCCTCACCGTTCTCACTGCCCTCCCCATCCTTGCTGGAGCTCTCTTCCTTCACTCTCGTCTCGTCCGCCCTACCAACCAGGGAACCCCCGACAAGTTCTTGACTTTCGCCGACAAGCAGTTCGAGGCTGAGTGGAAGGGAAAGAAGATCCCTATCCTCGAGCTCTACAACGCCTACATCAACCTCAAGGTCGACATCAAGGATGACCTCCTTGAGTCACTCTACGAGCGCTACGAATTCGCTGACTTTATCTTCACCTGGGGACACGTCGAGTTCTTCCTCGGAAAGCTCATCCCTGAGCTTCTCGCCCACACCCGTAAGCAGGACAAGGAGCAGGTCACCGAGCACTACGACAGAGGAAACGACTTCTACAACTGGTTCCTCGGACCCTACATGGTCTACACCTCTGGAATCTGGCAGACCGAGAACGACACTCTTGAGCAGGCTCAGGAGAACAAGTTCGAGCTCATTGCTCAGAAGATGCACCTGAAGAAGGATGAGAAGCACCTCGACATTGGATGTGGATGGGGAACCTTCATCAAGCACTGCGCCAAGAAGTACGGAACCGACTCCACCGGAGTCACTCTCGCCATCGAGCAGGTCAAGTGGGCCACCGAGCAGATTAAGGAGGCTGGAGTTGAGTCTAAGGCTCGTGCTTTGAAGATGGACTACCGTGACATCCCCATGACCAAGTACGACAAGATCACCTGTCTCGAGATGGCTGAGCACGTCGGAATCCGTCTCTTCCCCAAGTTCCTCGACCAAGTCTACAACATGCTTAAGGACGACGGACTCTTCTACCTCCAGATCGCCGGACTCCGTCGCTGCTGGCAGTACGAGGACCTCATGTGGGGAACCTTCATGGGAACCTACGTCTTCCCCGGAGCTGATGCTTCCTGTCCTCTCGGATGGGTCGTCGACCAGCTCGAGGGAGCTGGATTCGAGGTCCACTCCGTTGAGACCATCGGAATTCACTACTCCGCCACCATCAAGTGCTGGTACGACAACTGGAAGTCCAACAAGACCTCCATCATCGCTAAGTACGGAGAGTCCTGGTACCGTAAGTGGCTCCTCTTCCTCGCCTGGTCCGTCATCTCCCCCGAGCAGGGATCTGCCACTTGCTACCAGATTGTCACCCACAAGAACCTCCGTAACTTCAACAGAAAGATCTTCATTGCTGAGCGTGCCAACTGGAAGATCTAAGACGTTTCTGCGGCCCTTGCAAGTCTTCAGTACTAGGGAAGCTGTCGAGAAGTGTGCTGCTACCTTCTCCGCTGTCGATTTTGGTTTTTCGTATGTTCCCTAGTACATATCGTTTTTATTCAATGAGCGATGCACAGTTTTGTTTTGGATTTCCCTCCTTGATTATACCTCTCTTACTAATTTGCATATCCCATAAATTATTTTTATAACTTTTTCAATCTTTTATTAATCAAGTATAGTATAAATCGTAGTAAACGTTGTTGAAATCTATGTTTTAGTAGCAACCGCATATTCTACATGCGATGCCCATACATACGTTTCTACTGACGTTAGTTTTTTATCGCTTTGAAGTTGAATATTTCTGAAAAATATATTTTTTTTTAGTTTATTCTAGAAATCACACGTTCGCTATAGAAATATAAGGATGAACAAGAAACATCTTTTTAGATAGGTTTCTTAAATTCTTACTTTCCCAGTCATCAGGAAGTGAAAAAATCTGGAAACCTTTTTCACACGCATACTGTGAACGTAATTTATCTCATTTCCACAGAGTTCCCTTTTCGTTCATTCGAATGAACATATATTCATCATCCATGTGTTCGAGAAAGAACTGCGTATTGACTAAAACACGGATTGGTTATTCCAATAATGCTCGAGTATCCATTTTTTTTGGGTTGCATGCCATTATATATGCTTATGAATTGTAGAAAATTGAGGTTAAACAAACCCTCTCTTTATATTCATAGATAATGTGTACAAATATATCAACGAGACATTATGTTGCTTGAACCTATGCAATTTCGTCTATAGTAAGGGATCATATGTACAAAAAATACGTTTTTCTGAATTGTTTTTCGACTTATCTTCGTGCTGATATTTACAAAATATCTCTCCTAAGTACTTAAAAATCTGTGAAAAAACGCACGCAGAAAATGCGCAAGGATTCAACTTTTGACTCTGTCATAAGACTTCGTTTAATTAATTAAACCAGCCATGAACTTCAAGTTCCTTATCGCTATTGTGTTCTGCGTCTTCTTCTGCTTCTCATCTGCTCTTGAGGTGGAGAGTGTTAACGCTAAGTTCAACGTTTCCGAGCAGTTAAACCAAAATCTGAAGGGAGGGTGTAACGACTGTCAGAAGGTTATTGACACTCTCGTCGAGAAAGGATGCCAGTATGGGTGCGATGCCCTTCCCTTCATCCTCAAGTCTGTGTGCTCTGTCATCCTCGGAGCTACGGATGGATGCGCTAAGCTCGTCAACAAGATCGACCATGGAGAGGGAGTGTGGAAGGTATGCCACGACATCCACCTCTGCTAAGTTAGCTTTATCTGGTCCACGTTGCTAGCTCTACCCTTACTTTTCTCTGTATCTTTAAGCGTCCGTCTCACTAGGCCTGACCGACTGGCCTCTTCAATGATTTTTCTCATCCTGTTATCTGTGTAGCGATAACTTCGTTTTGTATGTACACGCGCTTAGCTGTTTACTGTTTCTTTCATATCCAACTTTACTCCTCGTTGTTTACTTGAGCTGACTCTTGTCTGTCAAATGCTTGAAGTAGACTTTACTTCCCTGTTTTATTCTTTTCCCTGCCAAATACTCTTAGACTCATATCTTACATATTTCTGCATCATATTGTTTTTATACACGAAAGTATAGACATTTTTATGCCCAATTGTATACACTTGTTTAATAAATTTATCTACGTAGTTTTCCGTCTATTCCACACTGAAAGAATATGCACAAAATTCCACGGTAGTTTACTAAATAAATAGCGAAGCTTCTCAGATTCGGTGTAGTATTTCCACACTCACACATATACACCGTATACTGTTCCTACACACTCCTATGCACTCAGGAACTCTATCAAACCAATGCTTTATAATTCCGCTTTTAGCTCAGATTTTCATTCTAATTGACAACTGTTGTTCTGCTTTCCCTTCTATGCACGCACAGGTGCATATGTGAGTCCTGGCAGGGCTCTTTATGCGAGGTATACACCCACGTTTTCCCTTTATGCCTGTGTTCGCAATGTATTTGAACGTACCGTGCGTGTAAGCATAGCATGATTAAAAATAACCAGAAAACATAAGATTATTGACATAAGTACATACTTGTTCATACTACATACTGTGACCAAGGAAAATAAGACAACGTGAAACGGAAGTCCCAAGCAGGACTGTAAGCCTAGTTGGATAAACGATACAGAAGACACATTGCAGTATGAAGTAATGCGGCATACCAACCAAACGCATTCCGCTGCTAAGGAATATATTGTTGCATGTAAGTACAGTTCGTGACTTCATTCACAATACACATGGTAGCATGCACACATTCAATCAATAAACCATCAAAGCTTCTTGGAAAATGTTGTGGGTGTCCATACACTCGTTCACTCACAACTCATTGATCGAATGTGCGTATGGACACTCACAACATTTTCCAATAAGCTTCGATGGTTTATTGACTGAATGTGTGCATGCTACCATGTAGATATCTGTGGAAGCTCTCTATATTGTGAATATAGGCATGCACGATATTTGCGTATAACAGTATGCAACGTATGAACACAATGCATTCGATCAGTACAAGAAAGAAAAAGAGAGAGAGAAGAAGAAACACAAGGCATCCGGGCGTTTGATGCAGGGGACAGATCAATAACAACAGCTAGTGCACACCGAATTCAAAATACATACATATGAGTACGATGGTGCGAGTATGAGAGGCATTTAATAGAAAATAGCATACTTTAAATAAACAAGAGGATTCAGAAGAGGGAGGGAAGAGAGAGGCAAGGGGATCAAGGAAGAAGGAGGGAAAAGAAGAGAAGAGAACGAGAGAGATGTACAGAATCAAGCAGGGACTACGAAACAGTAGAGAGTAGTTAGAAGAGGGGGGAGTTATACGAGGGAAATTAATAAAGGGTAGAGAAGATGGGATGGATAAAAACTAGAAGAGGGGAAAGAGAAGAGGGGGAAGAGAAGAGGGGGAAGAGGAGAAGGGGAAGGGGAGAGGGGGAAGAGGAGAGGGAGGAGAGGAGGGGGAGGAGAGAAGAGGGAGGAGAGAAGAGGGAGGAGAGAAGAGGGAGGAGAGGAGATATTAGATGAGGATCATTAGAAAAGAGGAGCGCTCCCTGAGAGGATAAAGACTTTGGACTGTGGGTACTTAGTCTTTACGATTGCCGCGAGAGGTGAGAAGGATTCTTCTACTGAATCTGAGGGAAACCCATCCAATGAGTAGTTTCCAATTCCTACTCCCACTCCCTCATCCTGAGGAACGATCTTCAACACAGACACCGAGGGAGATGATACGGACACAGCGGGGGCACAGGGGGAAGATGAAGAAGTTGTCGAAGAGGAGGAGGAAGGGGAAGAGGAGGAAAAGGACGAAGAAGAAGAGGAGGGCGGGATGCATGGCAGAGAACGTTTCTTGTTGATACCGTTGATGTGTATAGCGTATATGTCGCTTGGGCCAACGATAGAGACAGGGGGCGAGGAGGAGGAGGTGGAGGAGGAATAGGAAAAGGGAGGGAGAGAGATAGGGCGAGAAGAGGAGGAGGACCCTGAAGAAGAAGAAGAGGAGAGTTGATGTATGCTATCCCCGCAGTCGTCTTCCTCTTCGCAGTCTCCGCATTGCTGCTTAGCGGCGTCTCTCCCCTCTTCTACCCTCTCCTCTTCGCCCCTTCCTTCTTCCCCATTTCCTTTTCTTCCACTCCCCTCCGCCTCCTCCACCTTTTCGCCTTCTTCTCCCCACCTCTTCTCCCTCTCTCTCTTCTCCTTACTCGCCTCCGCTTCGCTCTTCTCTCCTGCTCCTCCCGCTCCTGCTCCCCTATTCCCTAGCTTCAAACTCAGCGTACTCATTCCCCTTGGCGCGTCTGCTTTACCCTCCGTTTTCTCTTCCCTTTCTCCCTTCGGCCCATCGCTCTGAGGACCCTGGGCAGAGGGGGAGGAGCCCTCTTCTGCCCACAGATGGAGCAGGAGAGAAGGCTTCGGTTGTCTTCTTGTCCGTCATTGTTGATGAAAGTACAAGAAGAACACTCCCAAGGGTCCATTGGAGGGAAGGAGTAGGAGGAGGAGGAAGATGAAGACGAGGAGGAGGAAGAGGACGAAGAGGAGGAAGAAGAGGGGAGGAAGAGGGGTACGCAGACGAGGGAGAGAAAAGACGCGCTGGGCGAAGAAAGAGGGGTGAGAGAGAATGATTCCAGAGAGGGAAAGGGGGAGGAAGAAGGATTGGGAGGAGCGAGGTGAGACGACGAATAGGAAGAGGAAGAGGAAGAGGAGGAGGAAGAGGAAGAGGAAGAAGAGGGCGAAGAGGAAGATGACAGTGACGAGCGAGTGTTCACATACTGAACGAGTGACATCTGCTTTGAAGAGAAGTAAAAGTCGACGAACACTAGCAGAGCAGTGGATAGGAGACAGATACCTAGGTCTTCGGATATAAGGGCTGACTGCGTGGCACCGGTGTTCCACCTGCCCTTATCCACCTTATTCATCAGCGATATCAACTGCTCAGTCTCAGGGCCACTAACATACCCCTTTCCCTCTCGGTCCACCATTCCGACCACCATGCGCACAAGACCCTCTCGCTCTCTCCTCCGCTCATCCTCCGCAACTGAATGGGCAGATATCGGATGCGGGAACAACATAAGCAGAGAATAGTGAGACTCCGCCTGCACGATGAAGAGGGGAAGCAGGGGATGCTTGAGCCGAAACCCTACCTTCACGTAGTCATCTACCTCCATTCCGCACAGAAAACCAACAAGTGGACGACAAGGGGTGCCGTGTACTACCGATGAAGCATCCACATCCACATCGCCTCTTCCTACTCCTGCTCCTCCTGCTGCTCCTCTTTCCCCTCCTCCGGGCCCCTGCACCTCGCTCGTACTCTTGCTCTTGTCGCTGTCGTTACCGTGGTTGGGGTGGAAAAGGTGTTGCGTTTGCTCTGGGGAGAGAGAGAAGAGGAGGAGAGGGTTGTATGGCTGGGAGGAGAGGGAGGACGAGGAGAGGGAAAGAGAAGAACTGAGGGAGGAGGAGAGTGATGAAAGAGAGGAGGAAACAATCTGATTGGGGTAAAAAAGAGAAGACACCGATGAAGTAGAGGAGGAGGAAGAGGAGAAGGAAGAGGAAGAGGAAGAGGATGATGAGGAGGAGGATGAGGAGGAGGAGGAGGCAGATGGAGAAGAAGAAAGCACACAATCCCCATCCATCACATCGGAGTCTGCAGAAAATATACATAGACACATAAAGCAAGGAAGAAAGGAAGAGAGAAGAGAGAAGAAAGGAAGAGAGTAGATAGAACAAAGAAGAAAGTAAGAGAGAAGAGAGAAGAAAGGAAGAGAGAAGAGAGAGGAAAGGAAGAGAGAAGAGAGAAGAAAGAAGAAAGAAGAGAGAGCGAAAAGACAAGAGATGTTAGAGAAGAAAGATGAGAAATGCTAGAGAAGAGAGAGGAGAGAGAAAGGAGAAAGGAGAGAGGAGAGGTGATGGAGAAGTGGGAGGATAGAGGAGAAACGATAGAGAAGAGAAAGGATAGAGAAGAGAGAGACTCACATGCATATCCAGTGGAGATAAGGTTGATTAGGTCTTGAGTACAGTGACCAAAGCTGGTGATCAGACCAGGAAAACAAGGGGAGGGGGAGGGGGAGGGAGAGAGGGAGGAGGGGGAGGACGAAGACGAAGACGAAGATGAAAACGAAGAGGAAGAGGAAGAAGGGGAGGAGGAGTGAGGTGAGTGAGCCGAGAGGAAAGATGTTCTGGCGCCCTGGTCTCTATATATAGCAATATCCCCGACAGTAAGTACAACGGAAAGAACTAGGCGAAGGGGACCTCCGGGAGAGAAGAGGAGGGAGGAGGAGTTGGGCTGGAAGAGGAGGAAGCGGGAGAGAGAAACAACCCCTCCGAAACAAACGAACGACACCGCGGAAGAAGAAGAGCTCAAACAAGGAGGAGAACTGACTGAAGATGGAAGACAAGGATTCTTCATCACTTCCTCCATCTTCCCTCCCTTCTCTCCCTTCTCTCCCTTCCCCCTTCTCTCCTTCCTCTCCCTTCTGCTTGTTTTCTGTCTGGCCATTCGGATGTACCCCTTTCTCTTCCCCATTGCTGTTTCTCTCTCCCTTCTCATGCCACATTCCTAGACAAAGATGGGCTCCATCTAATCTGATGTCTAGAACTCCATCCTCCTTCTCGAGGCCCATTTCTCCTTGGTCGGAGTAGAAGGAGGAGACGTCCACCCACCCACACACGCAGCGGGAAGGCAACGCACACACACACCCACGCCAGGGAGAGGAGCCGGAAGGGGCAGGTGAAGAAGATGAGGAAGATGATGAAGATAAAGAAGAGGAGGAGGACTTGGAGGGAGAGGAAGAGAGGGAAAGGGAGGGGAGGGGGAGGCGGATGTGGATCCGGATGCGGAGGCAGATGCTAGCGAAGGCCCAAGGAGGGGGAGGAGTTTGAGGAAGTAGAACCAGCCCTGTTCCTAGCAGACGATGAGGAGTGGAGGGGATGTGAGCGGAGAGAGAGGTTGGAGAGGACGAGACAGACGGCAAAAACCAGACCCATCTGCTTGGACAGATTGTCAACCCTAGAAAGCAGCAGGGAGGGAAAGAAGTCGTCTACGCACTCAGTCCACTCCAAGTCCTCTGCTCCTCCGCTGCCCTTCTTCCCCACCTTCACCACTGCCTCTTCCCCGATTCCCAATACTCCTCTACCCCTCTGCCTCTCCCTTTCCCGTTCCCTTTCCTTTTTATTCTCTTCCACTTTCATGTCGTACTCATCGATTAACGCATCGAGCGACGCACTCCAGAACAGTTCTCTGAGCTGGGCAAATCCACTTGTGACTAGTTTCTCATTATCTCCATTGACACCCCCTGCTCCTCCCATCACTTGTTCTGCCGCCCCCCCTGCCTTCCCCTTCCCCTTCCACCCCCCTCCTCTCATCAAATACCCGCGGTGCCCTCGCACGTATCCTATCCCCCTCTCACTATCATGGACTGGGGTAAGGACAACATGCTCTCCCTCCGTGTGTGTCGGAGGTCTCTTTCCAGTATCTACGGGGACATAGTCGTTGCATCTGCCTTCTCTTTCCTCTCTGCTCTTATAGAAATACCGTGGGTAGAAGTGAAGCACAAACGCAATAACTAACGCGTTCATCAGCGCCAACACACCACAGGGACCTCCGTTTTGTTGATCCAGGACAAACCCACAGTTCGGGGCGTTGCTGAAGTGGAAACTCTCCTTTTCCCACCTGCTCATGTCCTCCCTCGTCACATTCTCATCAAATAAAATCCCTAGTAACTCCTTCTTTGCAGAGGAGGACAACGACACTAAACTACTTATCGATTCATCTATGAAACGCAACTGAGATAAATCATGCGTCAAAAGTCTCTCTTGAGAGGGTGATGGTAAGACACACTCGTCCATCCATTTTGGACGCTTGCTCTCTCTCACACACTCCTGGTCCATGCCTTACTCCAAATGCAATAAAACAACACACAAAACAACAAACATTCAAAACAAAAATTAGCCGGAAATAAATTCGAGACAGGAAATATATAAAATGCAATATCATTTCCACAATATAGGAAGTATACATTTACTTCAACAACAAAATACACATTTTATGGGACTGAGATCCACGAGACCCACTGTCTCCATCAAGTTGGAAAAAAAAAAGAAAAAAAAAAAAGCAGAATCAACATTCTAAAGGATCAAATACACAATCTTCTAAATGACAACTATACACACTTTCGCATACACACGACCATTCAGTATCGTGTGTTCCTTTCAGATCGCACATTCATTAACCTCGCTTTGAGATTTAGCATGGTTGTTTGCATTAGGAAGATTCTTGTTTCAGATAGCGCGAAAATTCTCAAAGAAAAACTGCTTGGTTCATTCACGATTTCCACAACAACAATACGCCTCAAGTTCAGTACTCATTTCTCCTCAACAATATTAAATTGTTTTCTACTTTTAGCATTAAACATTCATTTTAAAAAAGAGCACGTGCCATACATTTAAGCACAATGCAGATTTATTACCCGAAAGTTTGAATTTTCTTATCAAATGCGCAAATGAAGACAAAATCTAAATTCTGAATGTGTTACTTATATCAGTAAAACAAGATCAACACGTATGTATATTTATAAACACACAGATAACACAGGGGTTTATATGAATCACCACGCTACAGGAAAACGAGACAGCAAACAATTTGCCAGTCAGCCCTGCGGGCACGAAAGAGAACGATAACAAAATACGGAAAGATAACACTCAACACAGATGACATGTACATATGCATCCATCGCCCGAGTCAGATTTAGCTCAGCTCTGCCAGCTTCTCTGCATTCTTCTGCTGTTCTTCCTCTTCCTCCTTCTTTCTCTGCTCCATGGCTTCCAAGATCTGTATAACAACAATAAAACAAAAATATAAAACAAAACAAAAAATACAAAACAAAAAATACAAAACAAAACACAAAGCAAACAACACAACCATACAAAATCATACAAAGGGTTAGAAATGCTCCACAATACACAACAAACTAAGCGCATTCACTAGGGCGATTGACTGACATGAGCACACGTCTACTCAATGAAGAATGCATGCCAAGCTTAATCCTTACATCTTTTCTCCTCTGCATCATGTTGAAGAACGCTGGCTTGGCAATGTAGTTCTCATGCTCCGAGTCAACTGCAAATATGAGTGCGAGGATGTCGTTGTCGGTGAGAAGAGAAGGCTCTTCGCCCTCTTCTCCGTCGTCTTCTTGGATCAACTCCTCTCTCAGATCATCGATTCCGATCTTATTGTCCCCGTCTCTGTCGAAGTCCATGAAGGCAAGGCGAGCTGCCTAGAGATAAAAGTAGCAGGGAGAAGGCAATCAACAAGAGAGAAATCAATAACAGAAAAAGAAATAGTTGCAATAAGATGATCATGAATTTAGAAGAAAGAAGATGCCAGACACAATGAACGACAGCGCTTATCATAGAAATATAGACACAAGCGTTGACCAAACAAGCGCGCATTCAAATACACTGCCACTAGAGCATAAAAGTAGCCTATTCATATATTCATATGCATGCATCTACTCACAGCATGCGCCGCATCAACTCGCATACACAAACATGCATGCACAGGTTGCTTCGCCCATACTTACTCTGGGGTCTTCCATCGAATCAGGTATTTGGGGGATGTAGTGTTCTCTAGTAGGGTCTTCTGCGTCTCCTAGGTCAATTGACTACACAACACGTACCAATCACCGTTAACACTCATAGTCACAGTCATGCCATCACTCCTTCTGCTATCACAATACACGTTCACACACTTCCTGCTAACACTTGCGCTAAAACATGCACACTAACACACACTTACATTCATAAACTTCTTAAACTGCACAAAGCTAATGGCGTCTGTTGAGTTCTCCGTTCCGTAGTACATAATGTCACTTATCTACACGACACGTGTGATCAAACAAGACAGCTAGCAGTTAGAGCATGCGTAGAGACACTTACAACAATAATACAAGAAAAGCACCCACAAAACATCTCGCTTACGACACGTTGCATAAACACACGCGGAGTACTTACTAAATCATCGCCATTCAAGTTGTATTCAGCTAGTACCGTTTTCAAGTTTTCAAATGTTATGTATCCCTACAGAGTAAACATGATCACATTTTGATATCCCAAGTTTCAAGGAAACATACTGTAAGCACCCAGTTTGGAAATCGCCAGACAACATACTGTACATAAGTATATACAACTGTACGCACTCTACGAATACTGCTCTCCATAGGTATGAGGGGTACGCACGCACACAATCACGCATAGGCTTGAACTGTTCAATGGATATTGCGCTTACCGAATTCTCACTAAGGGAGTTGAATATATCCTCTAAAGTAACTAACGATTTTGTATAGTTCCTGTTATCTCCGTCAAAACGCGCAGCCATCTATTGTACATAGACAACCCCCCAAGGAGATATATTAAAAAAAAACATGAGCATTGGACGTTTCTATCTTTGCAGGAACGGATAGTAAGCAGAGGCCATTTATGAAATATTTACAAACAGATTGAATATTTGATTTAAAACTTAACATAAACAGCAAAACTACAAATGAGCGAACGATTAATAGATATTCATGATGCATGTTTTCTTGAATAAAATTACTTGTTGCCCATACATAGAACGAGCCTCAGTCCCCTTCAAGTTGAGAACAAAAATCCCAATTTTCAAAATTGGAAAATGTTTCAACGGACAGTTAAGAACACTTTTTAAACAGCTCTCTAAATCACGAGAATATAAATACCATTCTATGGAGGGACGTGAAAGAGAACAAATGAAAAACTTGAAAACAGGTAGATTTCCTGAACGAGAATTATCTACTCCGTCTAGAACTGGAGGAGTAGTGGCGCTACAAAACTTCACCACACCTGCGCCTCACTATACTTCAGTTAATGCTTCCAAGGCTTCCACAGTGAGGAGAGACCCCCGTAAGGATTCTTTGACACATATGCAGATGGGATCAACGATGTTTCAGCTATTTCACCTGAGGGTTCTTTCCACAACAACACGGGAAGTTCTTCTCTCCACGACTCGTATTCGTCTGCCTACTCCTTCTCCAAGTGGATGGACCCGGAGTTAGTGTCCCCCAACACCATCAGGATAACGTCTAGGAACAGTCAGCGCGGGCGAGTAGGTGATGCGAGTGAGTTAACAGCTGACCGAGAGAGAAGAAGAGGGTCTTTACCGGAGAAGTATGAGAGGGATGAGAGAGGGAGGAATGAATACCCTCAGAGCAGAGAGCATGGGATCGAGAGGGAAGGGCAGCAGGGAATAAATAGGGGGAGGGCAGTTTGGGCAGGAAGAGCTGATGCGGTGAGGGGAGGGGATAGAACAGACGAAGAGAGAGAGTCTGCGAGGAACAAGGAGGATTATATAAAGAGGATATCTAGTATACTACAAGCAGCAGAGTCAAGAGTGGGAGACGCAAAGGAAATCAGGATACACGTACACAAGAACGCAAGGGGAGAGGGAGAGGGAAGCAAGGGGGAAAGGGATGGAAGGGATGGAAGAGATGGAAGGGATGGAAGAGATGGAAGGGGGGAGGGAGGGACGCGAAGAGATATTCTGAAGTGGACGAGGGAAAGGAAGAGGAAGAGGAGGAAGAAGAGGAAGAGGAAGAAGGGGGCGAAGGGCGAGGAGTCGCAGAAAAGGGCGTACGGGAGAGATCAAGAGGAGGAGAAAGAGTGAGGAGGGGGGCTGTATACGATGAAGATGCAGACTTCGATTTAGTATATGCTCAAATGGGGGTCAACAAGGGGGAGGGAAAGGGAAAGGGAAAGGGAAAGGGAAAGGGAAAGGGAAAGGGAAAGGGAGAGAGAGAGAGAGAGGGAGAGGGAGAGGGAGAGGGAGAGGGAGAGGGAGAGAAGAAAGAAAAAGGAAGTATAGAAGGGAAGGGAAAAGCGCAAAGGGACTGGGAGAGTGAGGGGGAGAAAGAAAAGGAAAGGGGAAGGGAAAGGGAGAGGGAGAGGGAGAGGGAGAGAGAGAAAGGAAAGGATGTCGCAATTTCGAAAACATCTTCCACTTCTAAAATATCTTCCTCATCCAAAATATATTCCCAGTCATCGAAATCTTCTAGGGCTCTTTCTCCTCCCTCTCTCTCTCACCCTTACCCCGGCTCTCGCTCCGTGTCCCCTCTCCTCGTTCTTCCTCTCGTTCTTCCTCTCGTTCTTCCTCCCGTTCTTCCTCATACTTGCCTTCTTCCTCCTCCTCTTCTTCTTCTTCTTCTTCCTCTTCTTCCTCTTCCCTCCGCTCTCCGTCCCCTCCTCCGCTCTCCGTCCCCCTCCGCCCGCTCTCCCTCTCCCTCTCCCTCTTTCGCTTCTCCCTCCAGGAGTTCCAGATCTTCTCCTAAAATATCTCTGACTCAGGCATTGGAAATAGCAATGCATAGCCCATTGGACAATAAGTCTAGTGGGGGAAGAGCGGGGGAAAGGGAAAGAGAAAGAGAAAGGGAAGAGAGGGGAAGGGGTGATGTTAGAGAGGGGGGAGAAGGCGAGGAAGAGGGGAAGGGTGAGGAGGAGGAAGAGGAGGTGGGGAGGGGGAGGGAGGGAAGGGGGAGCAATGAGAGGGGAGGAAAGGAAGAGAGGAGGACGACCCGCGATTTGAAGAGGGATGTTATAGACATTTTGAATAATAGCAGAGAAGTTATAGAGGGAGAGGGGGAGAGTGAAAAATTCTGGAGGTGAAGGCACGGGCAATCGAAATGCGTAGGCAAATAGAGATACAGAGGGAGAAGGATAGGACAAGAGAGAAGGAGAGGGAGAGGGAGAGGGAGAGGGAGAGGGAAAGGGAAAGGGAGAGGGAGAGGGAGAGGGAGAGAGAGAGGGAGAGGGAGAAGGAGAAGGAGAGAGAGAGGGAGAGGGAGAAAGAGAGGGAAAGGGAGAAAGAGAGGGAGAGGGAGAGAGAGAAGGAGAGAGAAAAGGAGAGAGAGAAAGAGAGAGAAAAGGAGAGAGAGAAAGAGAAGAGAGAAAATATCTCTGATCTCCTCAACAAACTCCAGAAATTAAAAAAATCTAGTTCTCTTTCGGAAGATGTTATACGTGCTGAACACTCTTCTGCATCCTCCTCCTCCTCTCCCCTTCTTCCTTTGGTCCGTTCCCGCCCGCTTCTTTTGCCCCTTCTTCTTCCCTCCCTTCCTCTTCCGCTCCCTCTTCCCTCCCTTCCTCCTCCCCCCATATCCTCTTCGATTCCATCTCAGGTGAGATGGAGGTAACTCAAACGATACACGCAGGAAAGAGTGGAATTATGAATGATCACAATTCACTACATCCACTCTCCTCCTCCTTCTCCTCTTCCTCCTCTTCCTCCTCTTCCTCCGCGTCTTCTTCTTCTTCTCCTTCCACGGTCCCTCCCTCTTCTCCCCCTCTACGTTCTCTAGTGAAAAAGATCGATTTCACGGATGTTAATGTCAAAGAAGAAAGAGTTAGAGAAAGGGAAAGAGAGAGAGAGAGAGAGAGAGAAAGAGAGGGAGAGGGAAAAGCTTGAAAGATGAGAAGAGAGAAAGAAACACAAGTGGGCTGACAAGCGAGACAAGTGACTTGAAGAAGAACAACTTGAACTTTTCAGTTTCCTCCCTTGCTTCTTCCTCTCCTCTTTCTCTCGACTCCCCTTCTTCCTTTCCCCTCTCCCCTCTGCCCTCTCCTCTTCGTCCTCTTCTTCCTCCTCTTCTTCCTCCTCTTCTTCCTCTTCCTCTCCTTCCTCTTCCTCTCCTTCCTCTTCTTCTTCCTCTCCTCCTTCGTCCTCGTCTTCGGCTTCTTCGTATCCCCATCCTTTTTCTTCTCTGATTTCTTCTTCCCTCCTACTCCTCCTTCTCCTTTGCCGAATTTTTCAGTTCACTCCTCATCGTCCTCATCCTCCTCCACACCTTCTTCTCTTCCCCTTCCTTCCTTCCCCCATTCCCCCTCCACCCTCCCTTCTTCGTCTTCCTCGTCTTCCTCCTCGCATTCATCCTCGCTGCTTTCCTCTCTTCATCGATTGACATTCTCAGGTTGAGAGAGATTCTGAAGAGTAGAGAGGAAGAGATAGAGCGAATGAATAGACAAATCGATTCACTCAAGGCCCAGATCTTTGTCTTCCAGCCTAATCGTGGGGGCGAAGGAGACACAGGAGGAGCAGGAGCAGGAGCAGGAGCAGGGACAGGAGGAGGAGGGTACGGGGGTTATTCAGTTTGATAAGAGAAGAGGAGGAGGAAGAGGAGGAGGAGGAGGGGATGGATGGGTCTGAAACGGAGGAAGAAGACGCAGCTAAGAAGGAGGAGAGGGAGAGGGAGAGCGCGAGGAGGAAAGAAGAGGAGGATGAGCTATGGAAGATGGAAGGGGAGGACTTGGAGTCGGACAGCGATGACGACATGTATGAGCGACAGAAGAAGAGGACAAGGAGGGCGAAGAGAGAGGAAGCCAGGAGGAAGAGGCAAGAGAGGAGGGAGAGGGAGGACGAGGAGCGGAGGCAGAGGGAGCAGAAGAAGAGGACGGAGAGGAGGAAGAGATCGGAGCTCCGATGCAGAGTCAAACACGACAAATCCTCTCGTGCTCTCTCTTTGTTTATGAATAAGCACTACTCGGTCGTTATGGGCGTGCACGAGTATTTCCAAACCGTCTCTTCCTCCCTACTATCTCTTCGTTCATCGATCCTGAACTTCAGTGTTATCACGCCAAAAAGTGCAAGAATTGATATGGGGGGCAGGGGAAATGGATGAGAGAGAATACTTGACCGACAACTTGAAGAGCATCAACGAGGTTTTCAGTTCGGACTGGTACACTCCTCACAGGAAGAACAATGAGAAATATCTTCCTCCTTTTTACAAACATGGACTCTTCGCTCCGACTCCCTCGCTCTCGCACTCACCTTCGCCCATTCACATCTCTTCCTCTCCCTCTCCCTTTTTCACACCGTCCTCTTCGTCCGGATCGACCTCGTCCTCCTTCTTCCTCTTCCTCTTCCTCGTCCTCTTCCTCTTCCTCTTCCTCTGCGTTCTCACCCTCTCTGTTCTTGGAGTCTCTCTCCGCCTCCTCCCTCCGCTCTCTCTCCCTCCTGCTCCACAACCGTCTATCTTCCCGTCTTGATCTGTTACATTCAAAATGGGAAGAGTCCAACAAGGCTCTCGGGGAACTAGGGGACGCTGTTCTTTTCCTCTGCCAGTCCCTCCGCTTCCTATCGGAGCTCTCCTCTTCCTTCCGTGCTTCCTCTTTCCCTTCCTCTTCTTCACCCTACTCTTCGGGCTCACATCTCCTACCAGAATGGGACGAGGGGGACGTAAGAGGAAGGATAACTCAACACAACAAGCAGGAAATCTCCCTCTCCTCCCTCTCCCTCTCCCTCTCTGCTCCTCCCTTCCCCCCTCCTTCCTCTCCTCCGTGCAGGGCTATTTCCAATTAATATCTTCTTCTCAGAAAAAGATCTCTGTGGCAGCGGAGAAGGGAGTGGAAATATCAACGTGCGTTAGAGAGAGGAGGAAGAAGCAGGAAAAAATGAAGATCTTCTTCGGACTGTGGAGAGAGATCTTTATAGGGAAGAAACAGAGGCAGAAAGAAGTCCGGGTGGCCACTCATTCTATTTTTAGAACTCTGGAGAAGAGAGTGCATATCAACAGAGATTTTTCTCTTAAGAGGGCGTTGAGGAAGTGGAGGGAGTCGTCGGCGGAGGAAAGAGTAGCACAGAGGGTGCATTCCATCAATGGTAGGACACACACTCATCTAATAGCGATTATACTCTTCTTTTATTACTCTTCATATTCTTCTTTATCTTACTCTTTATCTTTCTCTTTATCTTTCTCTTTATCTTTCTCTTCATCTTTCTTTTCTCTTTCTTCTTCCTCTTTCTCTTCCTCTTTCTATTTCTTTTTCTGTCTCCCTCTTTTTGTTTTCCTCCGTTTCGCTAACTGTTTCGGATTGATTGCACATTCCTTCTGTGTATCTCTATGTGTTTCTATGTATATACACACATGAACATATCGGTGCGTATACATATCTGTGTGTATGCGATGGGCCTGTTACGTGTGCGGTTGCGTTTTTTATAATTGATCATTCATATTTCAGACAAGAGTGGAATTGTGTTGGAGAGGATGAGAGAGCAAAAGATGAGGATGCAGATATTTTTAACGTGGAGGAGGAAGGTGGAGGAAGAGAGGAGGAAGAGAGTGGAGGAAGAGAGGGAGCGTGATAAACAGATGGAGAGGGAGGCAGAGGAGGAGAGGCGGGAGGGGAATGGGAGGGCAGTGGGAAAGAGAGAGAGAGAGGGAGAGAAAGGAGAGGGAGAAAAGAGATATGGTAGTGAGCTTTGTATTGTGGCGAGAGAGGACTAAAGAAAGGAGGAGACAGGCAGAGGAAGAGAGGCTTCGAAAGGAAGAGGAGAAGAAGAGGGAAGAGATATTACTTCAAGCAGATACAGAGGAGAAGGAGAGGAGGGAAAGAGAAAGGAGAGAGAGGGAGGAGAGGGAGGAGATGGAGAGGAAGGAGAAGGAGGAGAAGGAGGAGAAAGAGAGGGAGGAAACGAGAAGAGAAGAGGGACTACTGAAAATATTTTCAATGATGACGAAGACAAGAAAAAGATCTACCTTGAGGCAGTGGGTAAATGTTTATAGGAGGGAAGAGAGGGAGGAGAAGGAGGTGGAGAGGGAGAGGGAGAAGAGAGAGAGGGAGGAGGAGAAGGAGAAGGAGAAGAGGGAGAGGGAGGAGGAGAAGGAGAGAGAGAGGAGGGAGAGAGAGGAGGAGAGGGAGAGAGATAAGAGAGAGAGGGAGGAGGAGAGGGAGAGGTTGACGAAGGCGATGACGTGGACTAAATCGAAAGAAAAAGAGAGGAGGGAGAAGGAGAGGGTGATGAGGCAGTGGAGGGAAGTAACAAGAGATAGGAAGAGGAGAGAGGAAGAGAAGAGGAGGGAGCAAGAGGAGCGGAGGAGGGAGGAGGAGAGAGAGAAGAGAAGGAGGAGGAGGAGAAGGAGAGGGAAAGAGGAGGAAGAGGAGAGGGAGAGGAAGAGAGAGGAGGAAGACATGTGGAGGGCAAGGAAGGAAGAGGCGGAGAGGAAGGAGAGGGAGGAGAGGGATCAACAGAGGGAGAGGAAAGGGAAGAGAGGGAAAAACAAAGGGAGGAGAGGGAGAAGGAGAGGAGAGAGAGTGGAGAGAGAGAGAAGAAGAGAGGCAATCAAAAACAGAGAAGAGAGAGAAGCAACTACTAGAGGAAAGAGACGGCATTATTCAAAAGTATAAAGACATTATCGCTCTTTTGAATGAGAAGAACGAGGACGAGAGGATGAAGAGGGAAGAGGAGAAGGCGAAAGAGGAGAGAGAGAGGGAGGAGGAGAGGGGAGAGGGTGAAGCGGGAGAGAGAGGAGGAGAGTGAGAGGAGGTGGAGGGAAAGGGAGAAGGAGGAGGAGCAGTGGAAAGAAGAAAATCAAAGAGAAAAAACAAAAGATATAAGCTATCTAAAAGATCTGGCGCGCTCCTCGTCCGTTCTGTTCTAATTGAGAACTCCAAGAACCAGATCAGATATTTCTTTGGAAGAATGCGTGCACATGCAGAGATGGAAAAGGAGAGAGAAGAGAGTGAGAAGAGGGAGAGGGAGGCGGAGGAGAGAGAGAGCGAGAGGAGGAAGAGGGAGGGAGGAGAGGGAGAAGGAGAGAGGGAGAAAGAGAAGCAGGAAGAGGAGAGGAGGAATAAGAGAGAACGCGAGAGGAAAGAGAGAGAATGCGGGCGGTTGAGTGCGAGGCAGCAGGAGAAGAGGAAGAGGAGGGTTGTGGAGATGTGGAGAGAGAGAGTGAGGGAGAAGAGAGCACTGTACTACGCGGAATACACGTTGGAGATAAGGCAGAAGAAGGAGGAGGAGGAGGCGAAGAGGGTGGAACGGAGAGGGAGAGGGACGAGGCCTTGGGAGAAAGGGAGAAGGAAAGGAGGAGAGGGAGAGAGAGCGCAAGGAGAGGGAGGAAGAACGAGAGAAGGAGAGGGAGGAGAGGGAGGAAAGAGAAGCCCACATCGATGACATATTGAAAAGATTAGAGAGGAAGAGAGAGAGGAGAAGAAGAGGGCGGAGGAATGGGAGAAGGAGAGGGAGAGAGAGAGGAAAGAGAGGAGAGTGAGAGGAGGGAGAGGGAGGAGAGGGAGAGGGAGGAGAAGGAGAGGGAGGAGAGGAAGAAGAGGGAGGAACGAGAAGATTTTTTGGCTTTAGTGAGAGAGAAGGAGAGCATTATTCAGAAATATAAAGAGCTGGTGTTAACTCTAGAGAGAGAGAAGGACGACGATGTGAGAGGAAGGAGGAGGAGGAGAGAGAAAAGGAGGAGGAGGAGAGGGAGAGGGAGAGAAGGAGAGGGAGAGAGGGAGAAGGAGCAGAAAGAAAGAATGAGGGAGGAAGAGAAAGAACTCAAGAGGAGAAGGAGAAGGAGGAGTGGAAGAGAGAGGAAAGAATGGGAGAAGGAGAGGGAGGAGAAGGAGAAAGAGAAGGTTGAGAAGGAGAAAGAGAGAGAGAAGGAGAAGGAGGAGTGGATAGGGAGAGGAAGGGAGGGAGAAGAGATCCAAGTGGTAAGAGAAGCAATGAAGAGAGAGAGGAAGAAGGGAGGGAGGCGGAGGAGACGAGCAAGAGAAGGGAGGAAGAGAGGGAGAGGGAGGAAGGAGCAGAGGGAGCGGAAGAGGGAGGGAGGAAGAGAGTGAGAGGGAGAAGGAGAGGGAGAGAGAAGGAGGAGAGGGAGAGGGAGAAGGAGGAGTGGGAAGGAAAATCAACCAGGAACAGAGAAATACATATCTGTCTCTAGAATTAGATATTTTGAAGAAAGAAGTAGCGTTTTTAAAATGAAGGAGAAAGAGAGGGAGGAGAAGGAGAAAGAAAAAGAGAAGAGAGGGAGGAAAGAGAGAGAGAGAGGAGAGAAAGAAATGGAGAGGCAGGAGCAGGAGAGAATTGAGCTAGAGCAAAAGGAGAAGGAAGAGAGGGAGAAGGAAGAGAGGGAGAGGGAAGAGAGGGAGAGGAAGAGAGGGAGAGGGAAGAGAGGGAGAGGGAGGGAGAGGGAAGAGAGGGAGAGGGAAGAGAGGGAGAGGGGAGAGGGGAAGAGAGGGAGAGGGAAGAGAGGGAGAGGGAAGAGAGGGAGAGGGAAGAAAAGGAGAAAGAAGAGAAGGAGAGAGAGGAGAAAGAGAGGAGGAGAAAGAGAGGAGGAGAAGGAGAGGAGGAGAAGGAGAGGAGAAGGAGAAGAGTGAAAAGGAGAAGAGTGAAAAGGACAGTGAAAAGGGAGTGAGAGGAGGTGACTTGAATATGACGTAATGAGGAAGCCGAAGAGCAACTGAAAGCGTCAAGTTGAAGATAACTGAAAAGGAACAACAAATATCTTCTAAAATATCTTCATCTGAGGCACACAACCCTCACCAAATTATTCATATTTCATCTGACTCCCTTCGTCATCGTCTCCTCCCCCCCCCTGTCGCCCCCTGCCTCCTCCCTGCCTCCCTCTCCTCTCTTTCCACCCCTTCATCCCCTCTCCTTTCCTTCCTCCTTCGGCCTTCCCTTCCTCTTCGTTCCCCTCGACCTCCGCCTCCTCATCCTCCCTCGCTTCTCCATTCCCCTCTTCTCTCCCATCCCTCACTTCTCTTCATCTGAACGACAATCGAGCACTAATCTCCCCTATCTCCTCCCTCTCCTCCCTCTCCACCTCGTCTCTCCCCGCTTCCTCTCCTCCACCCCCTCTCTTCTCCCTCCTCCTCACTCCTCTTCATCTCCCCCTCCGCCTCCTCTTCGCTTTCTCAGTACAAGTGAAAACGCTTGACTTTGAGTACTTGCAGGAAGAAGAGGGAGGAAGAGGAGCGGAGGGAGGGAAGGGAGGGAAGGGAGGGAAGGGGGGAGGAGAGGGAGGAGAAGGAAGAAAGGGAAGAAAAGTGATGCGAAGGACAGGGGAAGAGACGATAGAGGAAGGAGAGGAAGAGGAAGAAGATGAAGAGGAGGAGGGAGGAGGAGAGGGAGAGGGAGAGGAAGGGAAGGGGAAGGGAAAAGGAAAGGGAAAGGGAAGGGGAAAGGGCACGTAGTGTTCGAGAATGAGAGAGTTGTTGTCGTTAGAGGGGGAGAGAGAGAGGGAGGAGGAGAGGAGAAGGAGAGGGAGAGGGAGAGAGAGAGAGAAAGGCTCCAGGAGAGAGAAAGGGAGAGAGAGAGGGAGAAGGAGAAGGAGAAGGAGAAGGAGCATGGGAAAGAGAGAGGAAGAATCGAAATGAAAGGGAAGGAGAGGGGTCGGATGCGAGAGATCGTTCTATTTCTTTAGGAATAAACGAGAGCTGCGTTGGTTTATTCAGGAGTGGAGTGAGAGGCTGACGAGGAAGGAGAGGGTGAAGGCGAGGGGATCTGTGATTAAATGGGTTTCATGGACGAGAGAAAGAGTAGCCATGAGGGAGAGAAAGAGGGAGCAGATGGACAAAGGGAAAGGGAAAGGGAAAGGGAAAGAGAAAGGGAAAGGGAAAGAGAAAGGGAAAGGGAAAGGGAAAGGGAAAGAGAAAGGGAAAGGGAAAGGGAAAGGGAAAGGGAAAGGGAGATGGAGGGGGAGGAAAGAGAAAGGGAGGAGAGGGAGGAAAGGGAGGAGAGGGAAAGGATGAAAGGGAAATAGAGGAAAGGGAGAGAGAAGGGAGAGAGAGGTAGAAGAGAGAGAGGATTGGGATTCCGGTATGAGGAGGAAGGGAGACACATTACATATAGATGGGAGGAAGAGGAGGACAGAGAGGGAGAGGAAGAGGGAGAGGAGAGGAAGAAGAGTACGAGCAGGAGGAAGGCAAGAGAAGCGAGGTGGGGAAAGAGAGGAGAGGAGGGGAAGGGAGGGAGGATGAGGAGGGAGAGGGAGGAGAGGGAAGAGAGAAGAGAGAGAAGGAGAGAGAAGAAAGAGAAGAGAGAAATGAGAGAAATGAGAGATTTCGTAACCACTCGATGGGTGGATTTATAGTTACTCATGGGGTGGAAGAGGAAGAGGAAGAGGAAGAGGAAGAGGAAGAGGAGGAGGAAAGGAAGCAGGGAGGAAAAGAGAGGAGAGGCGAGAGGAGAGAAGAGAGGAGAGAAGAGAGGAGAAGCGAGAGAGAGAGGAGAAGCGAGAGAGAACAAAGGGAGAGAAGAGAGAGAAGAGGGGAGAGAAGAGAGACTTCGTCCTCGTATTTCCTCTTCTCCCTTTTCTCCCTTTTTCTCGCCCTAAGTCTTCTTCTTCACTTGTACCCCGTTCCTCATCTTTCTCTTCGCCCTCCTACTCTTCTTCGTCTTCCTCCTCTACCTCCTCCCCATCTTCCCACTCTAGTTCGTGAGTTCAGAATCCTTAAGGGCATTTCGAACATCAAATCTACGCTCCACAGTCACTCAGAAGCGGAGGAGGAACGAGAGGAGAAGGGGCGAGAAGAGGGGGAAGCGAGGGACGAGAGGGACAAGAGGGTTCAAAGGAACGAGAGGAGGAGAGGTGGAGGGAGAGGAAATATGAGCGTGGAGTCAGCGCTCAAGCTCAGGTGGCTCCCCACACCAAGTCCAGCGGAAAAAAGAGGCGTTGGAAAGAACCATGCACACCGACGCTAACAAGTCGTATGGCTTTTCTTTTTACGAACAAGAAGGGCAGAAAGGAAGGAAGAACAGAACGACGGGGCACAGGGAGAAAGGGGTAGATGATGAAGATGAGGAGGAAGAGGAAACGGAGAAGGAGAGGTACATGAGAAATAGAATCTCTGCTAGACAATCTAAAGGATCTTCCTCTTCCAAAAGATCTTCCTCTTCTTCGTACTCACACTCTCCTGCTCCCTCATCGCGTTCTTCTTCATCATCATCTTCGTCTTCTTCCTTGCCCTCTCCGTCTTCTACTTCCTCTTCATCTTCTGCACCTTTGCTGAGCGAAGGCATAATACTCGACAACGAGAGATTAAGGAAGAATGGGGGAGTACCTTTGGACCGAAAATTGGAATCCTCAGAGAAGAAAACAAAACGCTTCGGGATATTCACCGAAGAATCATCAAACACATATAAACTACTGACACTCATCGAATATATTTACTTTATTGTGTGTGTGTGTGTGTTTTTTTTTTTTTTTATGTTATTTTACATTGCACGACTAGATGTCGCAATAAACCCGTTCAAATTGACTTCTTTATTTACCCCCATCAAAATTCTCGAGCAAAGCAAAAACACATGCTTCCGTATTTACCTCGCCTGTGCCAATGCAGATTCGTGTACAAACAAAGATATGTGCATGAAGAAATTAACATTTTCTAATACCTTCGCATCTTCCGCGAGCAGAATACCTGACATGCGCTTTGGCAAAATGAACGAGCACTTCAGTGTTCTAGAAAGGAAGAGGAAAATGCTACATGAATTGGGATTAAAATACCAAAAAATGTCTTCTAATCTCCAGGTTTTGTCTACCGTAACCGTCTTCGGCGGAAAGTTAATCAAGTACTCCCATGAGTCTACTTCCACCAAGTCTGTGATGAAGTTCAGTGTGTTTACCCTGCTTCTGCTTCTTCCTCTCCTCTCAGTATTTACTACCTTTCGGACTTGTACTCGGACGAGAACTTTTGCACTAAGGCTGTAAGTATTCCTTACAATGTGCAACACATCATCATATTTATGTATTTATCCAACCCCTTTTATTGGTTCTTGGCCTTGTTTTCTAAATTATACCCCCCCTTTTCCTCCATATCTGTGTTTTTTCTTAATACGACAAACGAACTTGAAGTTCATAAAGCACATCCACTTCACTTTTACTTGTACACATTTTTAACAATTAACTTATGTGCATATTAATGTGTACTAATTTACGAGAGCTTTCCGTGGAGCAGTAAACCACAATGTTGCATTGGTTGTCCCTGACACTTCTCCCAGTAAGTACCTTTTCGTCCTCAAAGACTTGTTCATCTTTCCGTTTATTCTGTAGCTTGCAAACTTATTCAACAACACCCTAACATAAACACTATTTATTTGTTTTTGGCTTTACGGGGATTTGAACCTTCCTGGAGACAAGGACAGCTACGATTTCCGGAGAAGCTGCCTCTTTCTACGTGAACTCCACCCAGGAGCACTTGGCGAGTTGGAGACAGATATAAACAATCAAATAGATATACACACTCACACACACACACACACTCTCTCTCTCTCTCTCTCTCTCTCTCTCTCTCACACACACACATACGCACACGCAAGGACTTTTATGCATACATCGTGTTACATCTTCTGTCGTCAACAGCGTGTATTTAGAACTATAGCTACCATCCTTTGTGTTTTGTGTCCTCCGCTCTCGCGTCTGCCTTGATGTCCATTACATCGCATTTCTATCGTACTCCACCGTACTGCTGGACCTCATCCCAGGAGCTTCCAACTACCAGATGTTTGATTATATCACCAGCGAACTGCCTTCTCTCCTGGAGTCGAACGGAATCGTTTCCTCCGTTAAATCGAGTAAGATCTAATCGAACCACGCATCGACACCACTCGGATTAGTTTGATCGCTGTTCCAATTTATTCTACCACTCACGTCAATTGATTTGTTTCGTTAGCTGCAGTTCATCACATCATTTTCTGCGTAGTTAACACCATACCTCGGTCTCCAGCAATGCGGCTGCCCGAGTCTCTTACATTTGCGCAGTTATTTCACCGTAAAACTACACCATCTCATACTAACATTGTGTTGCCCTACTGCTCTCGTTTATTTGTTTCTCCTCGTTGCATCTTTCTCCCTTCTTAATCTATGCTCCGCCATCGAGTCATGGGACACAGTATGGGAGGACACGGGGCATTGATCTCTTTCCTCAAGACCGAGACCAAGTGCAAGGATTCTGTCCGAGCAAATGCTCACTCGAGAACGCACCTATATGCACACGCATACACATAGTCATATACACGTGTATACATACAAAATGCATATACAAGTACACGCGACAATTTCATGTCCTAATCCTCCATTTCTTTTTTGTTTTCTTCTAATTTCCTCTCCCTTCACTCCTTCCTTCCCTTCCTCCATGCACATTTTCATTTCACCTTTTCCTTTTCCTTTCCTTTTCTTTTCCTTTCCTTTCCCTCATTCCTTACCGCTCCTTCTACCTCTTCCACTTCGCCCCTCCACTTCGCCCCCCCCTTTTCCTTTCCCCCCCTTTCCATTCATCCCTCACCGTACCCGACTACCCTCTCCATCCTCCTCACCCATTCCTACCCCCTATCCTCATCACCTTCCCTCCTTCACTCTTTACTACCTTCGCCTCCCACTTCTTTCTCCGCCCCAGTCTTCTGCATTCGCTCCTATCTCCAACCCTGTTCCTGTACGCAGGAAAACTCTTGGTTGTGAGAGCAGACTCAAATTGTTAGCGAAGGAAGTTGATAAACGGGCGCAGTGGGATGCCACTGAACTCATCGCAAGGTATCAGAAGCACACACATACACACACATACACACACATACGCACATACACACACACATACACACACATACATACATGTATATATGTATACACACACACACATACACACCACACATATCCACTCTCTTTTTCACTCCCTCCTACACTCACACACACACGTACTCACGCTATGGTAGTATACCGCTGCTCTTCTCTGACCGCTCTCTTTCTGATCGGATCGTTCTGATATACGGTCTGAAATTCATGCGCTACCGATTGCCTGACTTACTTTCTGAACAAAACATATACAAACACATACAAACAAATTCAAACAAATGCCAACGCACGTCCACTCCTGACAGAGGAGAGAGTGGAAAGACTCCTCTCGCCCCCATCCTCGTCGACCAAGGAGTACTGACTCTTTCTACGTCCAGAAGCAACTACTCCCAGAGAACCTCAAGGGTATGTTGAGCTCGAGCTCCTTCTTTATTCTCTCTTTACCCCTATTCACCCTTCTCTCCATCCCCTTCTCCTCCCCCTCTTCTCCCCCTCTTCTCCCTCTTCGCCCTTTCTTCACCTCGTCACAGACTAAATCTCCCTGCGTTGTAAGTGATTCGTCCCCTTTGGACTCCATGTACAAACATCTGTGCTACTGCTTGGCCTAATGACTCTTCTTTCATTGTCGCAGCTTTTCTGCTTGTACTCATTTGGTTCGCCAACTCATGCTCTCGTACTCTCTCCACCACCTCTTTTTTCGTCTCTAATATTTCTTTCCCTTGTCTCTGGCATTCGCTTGGTTTCATTCCCTTCCCTTTTGCATATCTCTTGCGTTTTCCTGTCCCTCTCCCCTTTCTATCTTCGTCCTCAGCCTTCGTCATTGCATTGTATTGCATTACCTTCTCTTTCGTCCGTCATGCTACATCGACTGATATGTTCCCTGCACTCACTCGTTCAACTACCCCGTTCGTCTTTCGCAGAGGCTTGCGAGAAGGTAATTTTAAGTGCAGGGTCACTCATATGCATGCTATCTCCGCCCTTCCTACTGCCTCTATCTATTGAATCGTATCTAACGTTTTCTCCCACTTTCTCCCATTTTATTTCTCGCTTTCTCCGCCCCTGCGCTTCCCTCCGCCCCCTTTCCCCACAGGCTAACCAACCTATTGAATCGTTTTCAGAAAGACTACGACCACTCATACTACTTCATCTCCTCCTTCGTCGACGATCACATCGCATTCCACACCGCCGAAATGCCTTCACTAAGCAACTCACCGTTTTTCATGTTTCCCCCACTTGCTGGTCAGTGAGTCTTGCCCCCACGCCGTGGTTGTCTAACAATAAACAACGACTCGATCTCATTGGTTCTTCCTTTTCTTTTCTTTTCTTTTTTTAGCAATAC
>JAWNMU010000059.1:0-112445 GCA_035043665.1 Drosophila quasianomalipes
ATGTATTGCTGAGGAGTGGATTGAAGTTTCAAAATGAGAGCGAGGAGGAGGAAGATGAGGAGGAAGAGGGGAGAGAGAGAGAAAAGAGGAAGGAAGAAATAGGGGGTGAAGGAATTTGAGACGAGGAGAGGAGAGAGGAGGAGAAGGGAAGGGAAGAGAAGGAGAAAGAGGAGAGGGGGAGGAAGCAGGAGAAGGAGGAGAAGAAGGAGAAGAAGAAGGAGAAGGAGGAAATATCAAAATACGGTTGGTTTTTGCAACAAAAGAGGAAGAGAGGGAGGAGGAGGAGGAGGAAGAGGAAGAGGAAGAGGAGGAGGAAGAGGGAAGAGAGGAGGAGAGAGAGGACGAGACAGAGTGGGATTTATTCCTCCGATGAGATGGGGAGGAGGAAGGAGGAGGAGAGGGGGAGAGGGAGGGAGAGAAGGAGGGAGAGGAAGAAGAAGAGGAAAAAAGAAGAGGAAGGAGGAGAAGAAGAGGAGGAGGAGAAGAAAGAGGAGGATGCGGAGGACGCGGATGGCGGGAGAGAAAGAGATTAGAGTGCAATTTTTTTTCTGCGAGAGCGAAAGGGGAGAGAGAAAAGGTGGCACAGAGGAAGGGGAGGAGGAGGAGGAGGAGGAGGAGGAGGAGGGAGAGGAAGGGGAGAAGGAGGAGGAGAAGGAGGACGAGATAGAGGAGAGGGAGGAAAGAAAAAGGGGGATAGGGAGGAGAGAAAGGGGAGTGGGAGACAGAGATGGAGGCAGAAAACATTTTTAGAGAGGTGGCAGAGGAGGGAGATGTACAGAAAGAAGAGGGGGAAGCGGAGGAGGAGGTGGAGGAAGGAGGACGAAAGAGGGAGAAGAAGGAGGAAGAGGAAAGAGGACGAGGAGGATGAGGAGGATGAGGGATGACGAGGAGGAAGAGGAGGAGGATGAGGAGGAAGAGGAGTTGGGGGTGGATCGAACAGAGAAGAGTCCTCTTCTTTTGTAGCCAAATGAGAGAGGCGAGGAGGAGGAAGGAGAAGGAGAAGGAGAAGGAGAAGAAGAGGAAAAGAGAGGACGAGGAGGAGGGGAGGAGGAGGAGGAGGAAGAAGAAGAAGAGGGAGAAGAAGATGAGGAGGAAGAGGAAGATGAAGAAGAGGAAGAAGAGAGAGGAAGGGGAAGATGAAGAAGAAGAGGAAGAAGGGGGAAGCAGATGAGGAAGAAGAAGAATTAATGGGAGAAAGAGGAGAGGGGAGAAGAGAGGAAGAGGGAGGAGAGGGGAAAACAGGTAAAGACACCCACCTCTTTTCTCCTTTCTCCTTCTCCTCCTCCTCCTCCTTCTCCCCTTCCTCCTTCACTTCTCTTTTTCGCCTTCTCTTTCTCCTTCTCCTTCTCTTTCCCCTTCTCCTTCTCCTTCGTCTTTCTCCTTCTCTTTCCCTTCTCTTTCTCCTTCTCTCTTCTGCTTCTGCTTCTCCTTCTCCTTCTCCTTCTTCATCTCTCTCTTCACATGATGACAAATGTCTATCTGTGTTAGAAGATCTTTTGGTTTCGGGAGAGTATTTCTTGGTTCTGGAGGATTGTTTTGATTTCCGGAGACGTTTGAGAACATGTTTGAGTAGATATTTGTGTAGATATTTGTGTAGATATTTGTGTAGATGTATCATCAGAGACCTGAGAAGATATTTTCCTAGATATTGTTCAAGTTGCTCCTGCTGGAAGATATTTTCTTTGAGTGAGATTTTTTTGTTGTTGAAATATCTGCGCTGCGGGAGGGGGGGGGGGGGGAGAGGAGGAGAGGAGGGAGAGGGAGAGAAGGGGGATGGGGGGAAGAGAGAGACAGTAGAAGTAAACAATCTTTTGATCTTTTCCCTCTTCTCATTCTTCTCATTCTCTTCCTTCTCTTCCTTCTCTTCCTTCTCTTCCTTCTCTTCCTTCTCTTCCTCCTTCTCTCTTCCGCCCTTCCCCTTCCTCCTTTCTCTTCTTTTCTTTTTCTCTTCTCCCCTTCTCTTCGTTCTCTTTCTGTTCCTCTCCCTTCTCTCCCTCTCTCTCTCTTCCTTCTCTCCTCTTCCTTCTCTTCCTTCTCTTCCTTCTCTCCCTTTTCTTCTTCTTCTCCTTCCAGTAGCCGGTGAATTTTTTTTGTCAATCTGCGTGCACGGCGGGCGACGAACGGGTTAGAGTCTGAGAGATGCCTCCCCACTAAGGTTCTTCCGATAATGGAAGGAGGAGGGAGGGAGAGAAAGAGACAGGGAAGGAAGGAAAGAAGGAAGGAAGGAAGGAAGGAAGGAAGGAAGGAAGGAAGGAAGGAAGGAAGGAGGGAGAGAGAGAGAGGAGGAAAGGAAAAGGGAGGAGAAGGACAAGGGGAAAGAGAAACAGAGGAGGAAGGAGAAGAGGAAGGAGAAGAGAAGGATCCGTTTCTTTGTTCCCTTCCTCTCCTTCTTTCGCTTTCTCTTCCTTCCCCATATGATCTTCTTCGCTTCCCTTCCCTCCCTTCCTCCCTTCCCTCCCTCCTCTTCCCTTGTTTCCTGCTCTCCCTCTTTCCCTTTCTCCCCCTATATTCCCTTCACCCTCTTCCATGTTTCTCCCTCCCTCTTCCTCCCCTCCCCTCCCATTCCCCTTTCCCTCGTCTTCTGTTCCTTCCCCTCAGTTTCCCATTTTTCACATAGAAGCAACATTCTTTTCCCTAATTCCTCCTTTCCCTGCTTCCTCTTCCACCTCCTCCATAATCGGACCCAATGCCATCAACATTTCTTCTATCTCTTTCTCTCTTTCTCTCTTTCTCTCTCTCTTCTCCTCTCCTCCTCCTCCTCTCCCTCCCTCTTCCTCTCCTTCTCCTACCTCTTCTCTTCCGTATCCTTCTCTTTCTCTTTCTCTCTTTCCCTTTCCTTCTCCCTCTCTCTCTCTTTCCCTCTCCTCTCCTTCTCCCTCTCCTCTCCCTCTCCTCTCTCTTCCTCTCCCTCTCTTCATCCTCCTCCCTTTCTCTCTCCCTTCCTTCCTCTCTTTAATCTTTCAATCCGCAAGTCTTTCATTCAATATCTGTACCCTTCTCTTCTCTTTCTCTTCCTTCTTCTCCTTCTCTTTCTCATTCTCTTTCTCATTCTCTCTCTTCCTTCTTTCTCTCCCTTCTTCTCTTCCTTCTCCTTCTCTTCTTCTTCTTCATATTCATCTTCAGATGATGAAGAATAGGGAAAAAATCCATCATCTTCATCATACTTGACCTCCTCCCTCCTTCTCCTCACTTCCTCCCAATGCTCCCTCTCTCCCTCTCCCTCTCCTTCTCCCTCTCCTTCTCCTCCTTCCTCATCCCCTTTTCCCTCTCTCACCTCTCTGTCTCTATCTCTTCCCTTTCCCTTTCCCTTTCCCTTTCCCTTTCCCTTTCCCTTTCTTCCTCATCTTCCTTTCCCACTCAACATCCCCTATCTTCCCTCTTGCTTCTTCCCTTTCTTCTTCCGACTTCTCTTGGGTCTGCTCCCAATTTTTCTACTCGTCCTTCCTCTTCGACCCACTTCTCTCCCTCTCTTTGCCTCCCTCTCTTTCTTTCCCTTTCCTTTCCCTTTCTCTTTCGAATTAGAAGAAGGCACAAGAAAGAAAGAGGAAGGTGGTTGAGAATAGAAAGAGAATACAGAGGAGGGTCGGCGGAGAGGAAGGAGATGATGATACGGAGGAAGAGGGAGAATATGAAGCAAACACCGCTGTTCCCTTTGCTCGTTCGTTCCCCATCCTTTCTTCCTCCGTCAACCTCGCTATTTGAATCTGGCGAGTACATCAGTGGACCAAGCTTCACACGTGGCACACTTCGGTATAATGGTGATGCCAGGCACTCACTATGGTCTGCAAGCAAAAAGCAATGTAAGGGGGATTGCACACAGTACAAAGGGAAATGCGAAGCAAAAAATAAAACAAAACAAAAAGAAAAACAAAACAAGCCAACGCATTGGGTACTGTGCACCATGCGACATGATCATCATTAGACAAATGGAACAAAAGACACATACAACATTGTATACTCAAATATCTTCCGAGGAGAGAAACCTTTGCTTTCAATTTAGAGATATAAACACCGGTGTCTTTCCAATGCCACTCAAAACACTTCTCTAAAAATCACAATTTACGTTTTACCCAAACAAAAATTCTCAAGATTATACATAAAAATACTTATACAAAGCAAAAATATAAAACACAACTACTTCTGCGACGTATGTTTACATGGCTGAATAAACCCACGACATATAATTGTAAAAATACGCTTCAATGGAGCATGTGCCTGGGCAGCAAACTCATACAGGAACATTGCACATAAAACAATCAAAAACAGGGCTAGGAACCAAGCAAAAGTGCAACTAAACGACAATAACAAATTTTGAAGCAAGAGATACTTCATTGACTGCTAAACGTCCCAATAGTTATACGCATATCTATTTAAAAACACTCTGGAAAGCATACTTCACTTCAAGTGGGGAACAGGGGACAAACAAAAAAAAAAAATCCCATAAGTAACTTGCTATATGTATCTATTTCTAATAATTCACAGAGAAAAAAACAAACTAATCCATCGCAAACGCTCACACAGGAAAAAATAAACTGTACACACACTACTTTACATACCCTGCGAAAACATTTTTTATGATACAAGCTTTTTGTATTTTCTCTTATGTTTACGACTGATAATATCTCTGAAAATATCAGTATTTGCAAAAACAACCTCGGAGGCATAATCACTTGTTCTTATCAGTAAAAACACGTCTGAAGCCACGCAAACAAGTTCATATTTTTGATGCAAAGACTGCTAAGACCTATATGCAGGGTAAACTGCGGGGTTCGCGTTCCGCGCACGTTGCAAGTGATTATTTGCCGTAATAATAGTGGAAACATGCGGAGGTCTCGCGGAAACTTTTCGGAAAAGAACCCGTCGATGCTTCCTCCTCAGATGATGGATAACACCACCAAGCGAGACGAACTCTTGCTCTGGAAGTTTCGCACATCCACGAACATGCGTTTGTCGCTGAATCTGCCAAAGTCTTCTGTGGACACGACTCCCTTTTCAAATTTTTACTTTACTCAGGGCCCCTCACTGCGAGGAAACATGAAAGAGAAGGAAGAGGACTTTGTGGTGCATGAGATAGGGATGGACGGGAATATCGTGAAGCTGACGGATTTGTCTCTTCCGGAGGAGGAGTTTAACATGGAGGTGGAGAAGAAGATCCAAGCGTTGGATAAGGTAAGGCTGTATGATCAGATCAAGAGTTCAATCGACGAGTTCTCTGATGACATAGAGAAGATCGCGGGAAAGGAGGATGCAGACAGAACGAGAATATTCCTGCACACTATGTTTTCTAACCTGCAAAAGTCGCTGGTGCTGAGGAGGAGTATTTTGAGAAACGTGTTTGAGTTAAAGAAGAATTTGATTGGAGTTAGGATAGCGACCGAAGAGCTAGAAAGGAGGGCTCAAGAGAAGGAAGGGGAGGGGGAGGGGGGTGGAAGAGAGCGATAAGGATACTGCGGGGGTCAGGGGCAAAAGGCTCAGGGTGGAGGAAGAAGAGGAAGAGAGCTACTTCCCCGATGACTTGGGCTTGGACAAGAAGAAGAAGAGGGAGAGGGAGAGAGATATAGCATGGAAAGAGCTAGAAGAGAGACTGCGCATAGCGACGGAGGAGGAGGTGGTGGCTGTGCTGGCAAGCTACGAGGCGAAGGTGAGTGAGTGCAGGGACAAAGCGAGGAAGAGCCTGAAGGAGAAGAATGAGGAGAAGGAGGGCGTCAAGCTAGAAGGAGAGGTGATGTTTAAGACCGAGCTTACGAAGGAACTCAGGGCTGAGGTCCATCAACTGGTTAGAAAACACTTCGCCCCGTCGAGTGCAACCGCCTATGTGTCATCGGGGACTACCAAGACCCCGTTGATCAACTTGGACAAACTGAACGAGGAGTTGAAGAGAGTTTATTATGAGAAGCAGAGGGAGAAGGAGGGGTGGGGAGGGGGAGGAGCGAAAGGAGGGAGGAATGGCAGAAATGACAGCAGGGGAGCAGGAGGAAGTAGGAGAGGAGACAGAGGAGGAGGCAGAGGAGGAGAGGGAAAAGGGGAAGTTCCAGAGTTCAAGCCAATGACAGCTGAGAACTTGCGCGTAGAAAGACGTTCAAACCCAGATGACTATCAGATTCGGAAAAGCAAAAGAAGACATCCGATCGTCTAAGGCTTTGCTTTGGCCTCCGAAGGACTCTACAATCGCATACCTCCACTTCACGCTCTCCAAGAAGGGCAGGGAATTACACTCCGCTGTGGCTGCGTTGAACTCCTTTTTACAGTCCTACAGACTCATCACCTTTGCGGGCACAAAGGACAAAGTGGCCGCTACCACTCAGCGCATGTCTGCATTCGGATGTACCGCATTGAGACTCCTAAATGCAGTCAAGTCGGTCTCGAAGAAGTGGGAGAAGAATCCTTAATATGCGGAAATTTCAAGTTTTGTCGCGAGAGAATTAACATAGGGGACTTGAAGGGTAACCAGTTCAGCATCCTCATTCGAAATGTGCGGGGGTATGGAGCTAGGAGGAAGAACCAGGATACGGCCAACGGGTGCGGTGAACAGGGCGAAGAGAGAGAGAAGCAGGAGATGAAGGAGGAGGGGAAGGAGGAGGGGAGGAAGGAGGATGGCGCCTTATCACCTGATGAACTAGCGTCCCTATTAGAGGAACGATGCTCTCTGGTGAAGAAGCAAGGATTCCCGAACTTCTTCGGCCAACAGAGGTTCGGAACTGATTTGAGAGGAACTTACGAAATAGGGGTGGCAATCCTCCACAGGAACTTCAAGAAAGCTGTAGAGTTGTTGATATCTCCGTCTGCCTCTGACTCAATCTCTTCCTTCATCTCCAAGTGCATCTTCATGGAGGACTGGAACCCGATCACCCTCTACATGCGCACTCATGCTTCCAACACAGCGCTTAAAACACGTGCTACCCTCACTTTATTACGAGTCAGCTGTTGACTATTACACCGCGGTGCATAGAATTCCGAAGCAACTGAGGTTCATGTACACAAACTCTGTGCAATCCATGTTCTTTAACAAGGCCACTGCGCACCGTCTTAGCCCTTCTTCTTTTGTTGACGCTGAGGGAAGGAGATGTACTCGGCAGAAGAGCTCATGACGTGGGCCATCGAGGGAGATATAGTTGTACTGAGGGAGTTGGAAGCAGAGGGGACAGAGGGTGAGAAGAAGAATGAGAAAAGCAGGCTGCATGGAAACAAACACATGCACGGGACTAAGGATCAGAGCGTCGTGATGTCGGAATACATCGGAAAGAGGTTCGGAGGAGGAAACGAGAAGAGCAGAGATAGTGGGGGAAGGACGTCAGGGAACGGGAAGGGTCAACAAGGAAAGAACAAAAGGAGCGGTGCGAGGGAGAGAGAGGAAAATATGCTAACAAGAACAGCGAGAAGGAGGGAAAGGAAGAGAAGGAGGGGAAGGAGGGGAAGGAGGGTAAGGAGGAAGGAAACGGACGAAGACTCATTGCTGTTGCAGATGGAGGAGGAGATGAAGGTAGGGCCAATGGGAGTACCTCTTCTGGACGCCGACAACAACGTGACCGTTAGGCTGTCATCGGGTGGGCTAGTCCTACACGTTGTTACGAAGGAGGAGGCGAGGGAGAGAGTCTTCGGAATCAAAGACGTGGTACTGCCTCTACCTGCCCTCCACCCGCTCCTGCCTTTCCACGCAACTAGGAATGTATATACATCTTTAGCGACGGAGATTGGCTTCGACTCCTATGACGCTTTCAGGGAAGCGACGAGAGTGAGCCAGATGTTTTCCTCATATAGAGGGATCATCGCTTTCCCTTCGAATTTTTCATTTAAAATACACAGGAACCTTCCCGCCAAAAAAAACATATTTTCTACAGACCAGGAGGAGATGGAGAGAGAGCAAAAGGAAGTAGATACCTCCAAGGTTATCAAGGAATTTGTAAAGCAGACGGAGGAGGAGGCGAAGAGGAGAAGGCGGGCTATTGCAGAGGAGAATGGGGAGGTGGATGAGGAGGAAGCGAGGAGGAGGAGGGAGAGGGAGGAGGAGGAGGAAGAGTTGGAGAAGAAGGGTGAAGGAAAAGGAAAAGGAGAAGGACGAGAAGAAGAGGAGGGAAAGAGAAGAGGCGTTGAATGGAGAGGAGGGAAGGGAGGAGGAGGAGAGAGTGGACGACGTATGCCTTGAGCTGAGCTTCGATCTCTCGTCTTCCACATACGCGACTATGATTGTAAGAGAGATTTTGCATTCCGACCACGTCACCTCCGAGCAAGAGGAGGAGGTAAAGGAGGAGGAGGAGGAGCATAAGAGGGGGCGGAGGGAGAAGAGAGAGAAGAAGGAAGAAGAGAGCAAGGATAGGGGGGAAGGAGATGAACACTTGGGGAGAGAGAGATGGAACGAATTCGACTCAGAGGAGAGTCGTGAGAAGAGGCTGGAGGAGGGGATAGCTAACGTGTTAGATTATATCAAGACGAATAAGGGCTTGGTTCGTGACTCGACGCTCTCCGAGAGAGCTAGAGAAATGATTGCATCGCTCAGGAAGCTCCCCATAAGCCAACAAACGTATCTCTCTCTCTCCTCCCTCCCCTTTCCCATCAAGTATATCATGGCTCCCCCAGTGCCTCCTTCTCTCTCGTTTATCGGCACTGATCCGACTTCTCCCTTCTCTTCCTCTTCCCCTTCTTCCTCTTCCCCTTCTTCTTCCCCTTCTTCTTTTCCCCCTCATCCTCTTCCTCTTCCGCTTCCTCTTCCTCCCTTCTCTTTTGCAAATCTCTCCTTCTCTTCCTCCTCTCGCAATTCTCTTTTCTTCACCTTCTTCATCCCTCCATTTGTCTCCTCCTTCTCCTTCCCCTTCCTCTTCTCCTTCCTCTTCCTCGTTCTCTTATTCTTCCCCTTCCCTTTCCCCTTCCTCCTCCTCTCCCTCTTCCTTCGCTTCGTTCTCCCCCTCTTCTGTCATGGAGACAGTGAGGAAAAGAAAGGAGGAGGCTGAGGTCATGAAGATCAATTACTTAGCGAGCATTGCCCACAAGCAAAGGCATCCTGCACACTCCACATCCCCCCTCCTCTGCGTCCTCTTCTGCATCCTCTTCTCCCCCTCCTTCTTCCTCTAACTCTTTACAAGTCTCAACATCCTTCATCTTCTCTTTCTTCCTCTTCCTCTTCCTCTTCCTCATCCTCTTCCTCTCCCTCTTCCTCTCCCTCTTCCTCCTCCTCACCTCGTTCTTCTTTGTCACGCGATTTGAACCACACTCAACCCTCTTTCTTCAACTTCTTCTTCATCTCCTTCCTCTTTTTCTTACTCATCTTCTCCTTCTCCCTCTCCCTCTCCCGCTTCCTCTTCCTCTTCCTCTTCCTCTTCCTCTTCCTCTTCCTCTTTCCTTAGCTCTGCCTCTTCCTCTCCTGTTCTTACCGCTACAGCGAGGAGGAAGAAGAAGAACATGATGGGAATGATAACGCCTAACGACATCGACGATATTTTCGACACGGAAGATATTTCAAAGACAAGTGATGTTTTGAAACCAGAAGATATTTTCGAGTCAGGAGATGTTTCTATTCCAACGTCTTATCACCAAAGCAGAAAGGTTGTGTTGAGTGCGCAGATGGAGGCGGAGGAGAAGGAGAGGAGCCCGGGAAAAAGGAGGAAGGGAGGCGGTGGAGAGGGAGAGGAAGGAGAAGGAAAGGAAGGAGAAGGACAGCAGCTGGTTCCAGTTGAACTCGTTGATGGACGATGAGCTATCGGCTTATAGGGCAAACGAAGAGGCGAGAGAGAAGGAACGGAGGGAGGAGGAGCAGAGGATGGAGAGAAAGAGGGCTGAGAGGGAGAGGGAGAGAAGGAGAGGGCGAGGAAGGAAAGGGAGAGGAGCGGTAGAGATAACGAGGTGGAGCAGGAGGAGGAGGAAGACGTGCTAAGTACCATCTTCAGCTCTATCACTTCTGCAAAACCGTCTCGTCCTGCGCACTCTTCTTCTGCCTCCTCCTTCTCTTCCTCCCCCTCCTCCTCCTTCTTATCGTCCTCCTCTTCCTCTTCACCTTCCTCCGCTTCCTCCTCCCCCTTCTTCTCCATCCTCTTCGTTCTCGTCTGACTCAGATATCCCAGATCTTTCCTTCAAAGTAGATATTTTCAGGAACAAGGTAGAGAGAACAACGGACACAGAAGTGAGAGGAAGAGAGGGAAGAGAGGGAAGAGAGGGAAGGAGGCAGGGGAGGGAAGGGAGGAAAGGGAGGAAAGAAAGGGAGGGAAGGGAATAGAAGAGAAAATGAGGGCAAATGTGGTGGAGGAGCTAGACTTCGGCTCTATTCTGTCTAAACAGCCAGCCTTCCCCTCTTCTTCCTCCTCTTCCCCCTCCTCCTCCTCCTCTTCCTCCTCCTCGTCCTCCTCTTCTTCCTCCTCCTCATCCTCTTCCAAAGCGATTCCACGCAGGAAGAGACTGGAGGACTCCGACCTGGACTTCATAGATTCACGCTTGACTCTGAACAAGCGCTTGCGTTCTTCATCATCTCTGTTTGTAGAGGAGAAGCACGAGAGAGGACTCTATGATCGAGCTCATGCTTGAAAGATTGGAAAAGGCAGTGCACAACACGTCAGAGTTCGACGACTCGTTATTCGAGGACTCTGAACTACTCGACATCATTCAGTGCGACGACGTGGAGGAATATAACTTGAAGCAGGAGGAGAGTGCGTGGACAAAGAGAAAGAAGAAATACTAGGGAATTCCCCTGGCCGTTGCTTCTCTGATTTTGATCTTAGCCCAGATCGCTCTCTCTGTTGCAATCATTTACACGCATGCATCTCTCTTGGTCTACCACCGACACTAGCTCACATTTGATGCATCGCCGCACCTCCGTCTACCTTACAGACTTATGCTAGCACATGCATATAGATAGTATACACCCACATGATGTAGACGTCAACAACCACACGGCTTACGTACATGTGTACGTGTATGTGTACGTGTATGTGTATGTGTATGTGTATGTGTATGTGTATGTGTATGCGTATGCGTATGCTTTGACATGCATGTATACGGAGAGCATGTGGTTTGTTCGCTTTCCTCGATGTGGTAGGTCGATGTAGCAAACTCAACAGCGTATGCTCGTGTGCATGTTCTTGGCGTAGGAGGATAGCGTGGCTCAGGATTGTTGACAGTGTACTTTGCATTGGAGCTAGCGAATAATAGTTAACAGGGTAGTTGGCGTTGTCATTGGATCTTGCGTGAGTGCGTGCGCTTTTCGGCGTAGTAGGCGGTCGATGTGTTTTGTGATAGACGAGCATTACACTACACGCATTCTAGTGAGCCATACATGTTATACGTACAACATTATCATCGTATCATGCATTCAGTGTGTTCTGGACGGTTTGCGCTTATCATTGTGTCTGTTGCGGAGGATGGTTGTGGTCGTCTGCTTTGCAAAGGAAGGCGATGCTGATACACATTGTTACCAGTCTCTCTGGAGTGAATAACCCAACCAACAAAACAGCACACACAATAAGCATATGCATCCATGCAGGCAACTAAAGCAGGCCTGCAAAAAAACAGCACTCGCCAATCAAACAAACAGACGAACCGATTATCGCACATTAACTAGCTAATGACAAACCATTCCAGAGAACCAATTCAGCAACAGCCAATTGGGCAGCTGGGCGAAGGCCTCAATTACTTCGGGCGACGGCCGAGGGCGTATTCATTCTTATCGGACATACCAATTGTCCTCTACTTCTCACTCTCTTCTCTTGTCTTTACTGTGCCTTTGTTTTACCCACCCACTTATTTATTTATTAATCTATTAATTAATTTATTTATTAATTTATTTATTCATCTATTTATTTACTAATTTATTTATTTATCTATTTATTTATCTGTTTATTTATTTATCTGCACACATTGGTTTCAGCACTTGCGTGTATCAGTCTTAGTACCTTCGTATAGCACCACATTCTTTTGCATTTCTGCACTTCTGCTCACGACAAGTCGTTATGCTCGCGTGCGAGGATATACATGACCAACAATAAAAGCAAACATTAAATATAAAAAACAATCATGGTTTAGCATGTGGTTGGTACATGGCGACATGTAACGCGATAAATAAAGATCATAAAGAGCGAACGAAATTGAAAAGAAAAGGAAAAAAAAAACAACACATGCTAACATGAATGCGACTCAAAGAGTCAACTATACAGGACTCCACATCGGTAAGTACCTTCGGCGCACGACATAAACCAACCCACACGACTATACACGAATGTACAATCTATATATACCATATTTTTATATATTTTGTTTATTCGAGAAAAGGAAAATATACATAACAACGACATGTTGAGTGTAATTTTCCCGAAAACAATACACGCATAAACATACACTACAAACAAAAAAGAAAACGATAATAATCACTATTATTGTATAAATAAAAAATGTATAATACGATCATATTGCATATGTGTACTCTAAACTGTGTTAAAAAACAAAAGAAAAAACAAAAGAAAAAACAAACAGGAAAAACAAACAGGAAAAAACAAACAAAAAAACAACAGAAAACGAAAGAAAGGCAGAGCGAAGACGCCTCTTTAAAATCACTTGATGGAGAGACGGGACATGCAGAACTATGTATAATACAATCAATACAACACAACATGTATAACACGAAGCAATAGTAAGGGAAAGGAATGAGAAAGGAAGCGGAGGGGATGGGGAAAGGAAGAGGAAGGAAGCGGAAGGGGAAGAGGAAGGAAATGGAAGACAAAGGAAGCGAGGAGGATAGGCAAGGGAAGACAGGGGAAGACTAAGGAAGCGAAGGGGAAGACTAAGGAAGCGAAGGGGAAGACTAAGGAAGCGAAGGGGAGAGAAGATCAAGAATGTGACAAAGGGAACAGAAAAAAGAAAACAAAAAGAAAACGAAAAGAAAAAAAAGAGAACACACGAACATAGTAAAAAAAAGAAAAAGAAAAGAACACGGAAACAATAGGAGGAGAAATGCGAAAGTAAAGTGATATTAAAATGAAAGAATACAATAGGAAGGGGAATAAATAAGGAGTTTTGGGCAATGATCGACGAAACTAGAGTTATAATAATGCACACCAGCATACACCAGCGCATATGAAATAGTCAACGCAATTGAACATCCAATTCAATTCACACGTTGCAATTAACATCTGTGTGTAGGCTACTATCAATTACGCCATTAGACGTAGATAAACACTCCAGCACTTGGACAGTGAGCTAGCATTCATAGCCTCAAACGGGTGTTTGTCTCTTGATGAACCAGCGCTAGAGTAAACACCGATCTACACTCTAGTAAATGTAGCTACATATTAGTAGTCGTAGGAGCGGACGAGCGACTGTCTTGCATCAGAAAGAGATCTGTAGTGGTCAGGTTGAATGAGGGCCATCTCGTCAGGACAGTCGATGAAGAGGACGTAGGTGGTGGGAGATGGCGCCAACAAGAGCAGAGGAGGTGGAGCTGTAGATCACGAGACACACAAGAGCGGCGAGAAGGGAGTACGAGTAATAAGCAGAGGAAGGGAGGGCGGGGAGGGCGAGGGGGAGGAGCAGGAACGAGACGAAGAACGAGGTGGAGGAGCAGATCAGTAGTCCGGAAAGAGAGAGAGGGTAGAGGTAATGTCATCGTTGATCAATACGGAGAGTCCCCTGTCCGTCATCAACTGATAAGTCTTTTTGGAGGCAGAGAGGAAGGAGTCTCCGTAGATAGCGATGTATGTGTACGAGTACTTGTTGAAGTACATCACAATAGCTTCGATAACATCCAACAGACAAGTCAGAATGCACGTCCCCACATTGCACTCCTCGTCATCGTTGGGGCGTCTGCTGCGGAAGAAGGAAAGGAGGGCGCGGAGAGTGCGGATAAGAGAGACGATGAGAGACCCAAAGCAAATGGATCCAAGGGAGAAGGTGCTAGCTCTGCGAAGACTTCCCAGCGTAACCGAGGCCTGCTTCTCGGCAACCAGCTCTCCTCCACGAGGATGGAAGGGGGAGGCGGCGGAAGAGGAGGAGGGGGCGAAGGGAGAGTGCTCGTCGCCTTGTTCGAGATCTTCGTAGGGAGAGAGAGAGCGAGGGTGGGCATGCGAGTGAGAGTGGGGGTGGGGAGTGGGAAGGGAGAGAGTGAGAGGAGGCGTAGGAGGCGTCAGTGAACGATGTAGGCGGGGACTACCCACCACGAAGCTACAATTCCAGCAGTTGTAACTTCTGAAATGCTAGTGAGGACCTGCGTTGGCCAATAGAGGTTGAGAAAGAGGAAGAAGAAAAGAAACGTGTAGCCAGGAGACGAAGAAGAGAACAAGTTCAGGAAGAATGACACCACTGCGGATGAGGGACGAAGGTGGGATGAGGAAGAGGAGGGAGAGAAGGAATCTACTGCGTTGATGAGAGAGATGGAGTAAATGCTCCAGAGTATCAGCCAAAACACTTCGAAAAGAGAGGAGGCGTAAGCCACCCAGATCGCACCTTTGTGGGTGAAGAGGGCGGAGATCGACGAGTAAAGCACAGCCTCTGCGAAGGGAATGTAGCGCTGAACCCAGAAGTAGTAGAGAGAAGAAAGAGCACCGGAAAGAATAAGGAGGACCCCTGCCCAAACGGAGATCTTCACCAAGGAGTACACTCCGTAGCACAAGGACAATACGATGTATGTTATCATGCACGCATGGATCGCGTGGTGTGCGTTGCTCTGTCAGCAGAAGGAAAGTGGAAGCAGAGGAGGGAGAAGGAACAGAAAACGAAGATGAGGTGAGGAAGAGAAGACTAAAGTAACATATGACAATACAAAGTATCTTGAATATGCAATCGAGAATCAGGCATAAATGAATATAGATGAAAATAACATTCAAACTGCACTTGCACATTGATTGATAGAAACAACTTAAATCAAGAGATAATGGCACACAATGTTACATCAGCATAAGCAACTTGAAAAAATAACAGAGGAAGGCAAAGAATAAGGTTTATCCATCCATCCCATACCTTAACAAATTTGAGGAACAAGAAAGAAATAAGAATGCTGAAGACAACAGCAGTAGCAATGAAGAGAGAGACAGTGAGTGCGCCGGGGAGGTGGGGGACCTGCTTAAGGAGCTTCCAAAATCCATCAGAACAAGAGTATCCGAGATAAAGGAACAAGGAGATTTCTAACAAAAACATGACCAGGAACGGTACGTCTCTGTAGAACGAGTCTGACTTATAGTTAAAGCGAGCACTTCTCTGCGCAGACCCGTCCGATTCGTAGGGGTGGTTGCAGTACCCTCCCGAGAGACTGTTTTCTTGGCTAGGACGGTACATCTGCATCTCATCCGCTATCCTCCAGTCGTCCGACGCGTTGTCGTGAGCGCCTATAGAACCATACATCGTCGTGCTTCGCTAGACTGGTGGGCACATCACAGTAGTTACGAGTACGCAAGGGACGGAAGGTTGTTAGATGGAGAATCGGCCAAACGAAAGAAAGGAAGAAAAACGAAACAAAAAGCAACAGCGAAAAAAACAACTGTTAGATGGATATTCACAGCCGAAAATTGCATTTATCTCAATGTGTTTAAACGTCATTCACACAAGTACAACGATGTCTATGAAGCATATTGCAAACTACAGTGGAGTAGTGTGCGTATCGAACTTGAAGCAGGAAGGAACGCTTATGGGTAAGGAATGGTGTTCGAAAAAGTGGATTGGTGACGACAGGAAGCACGTGATATTACTCTCTTACAAAGTATCCATTTCACTACAAAAATATACAACTATTTTTTGTTTTGTTTGAAAAAACCATGTATGAAAACACACTCGAATAAATCAAACTTTGAACAGATAATAGCTCCTTTCCGTTCTCACAAACACTTTTCAACGCTACTAATATTGGGAAATATGAGTGAGCACTGAAGGTGAAGCAAAAGTGCGACGAGTGAAGTAAACTGTCGCTTTTTCGAGCGAAGTTGGAATAATGCACATGGAATTATTTTCTTTTGCAAATTGAAACATGCATTGTATGCGAGGTCTCAAACTTCGTTTGCTTCAATACAACTGTTTTCTCGTTATGTTTGAAGTGATATTGCCAGTTTCCCCCGTAATTCAGTGCACTAAATACTATTTGCTAAATTAGCTAAATCAAAATGCTTCTCAAAATATGAGCGAAATGACGCGAGATTATTAACATCACATATCGGTTAGTTCGATACTGTTCCCGTAGCACATAGCTTTCTCATGCTACGATGAGCAAATCCTGTTTCTTTACATGCACCAAATTACCTTCACTTCCAATTTCTCATGTCTTAGCAGCAAAAAGTTGTCATGTTGTCAATATGTTCGTTTTACTGAGGATTATACAACCGTCCAAAACATGCAAACCTATTCGGTATACTTCACACCTACAGATTCCCTGAAGTTAGTGAACGCAGATGCCACACTTTTGGACGTACTGTTCCTTTTTGTTTATAAGAAATGGGTATGGACAATTCATTTTGGTTTAATTTGAAAGCGTTCACATGTACACAGAGACAAAAGTAGTAGATCGGGCTCTACAAAAGGCAAAATATATTTTCTTGGTATATGCACCATCTTTTAACCATGCGTACATGTGAAGAAAGCCACAACAACTCTTCGTGAGATTGGAGGCTCTTTTGAGGGGTGATTATGCTCCGCTCTGTTCATGAGGAAACACACATGACACATTTATGCTAATCCAGCAGGAATTACAAAACAGCGACACATTCAATTACAAACAGCACATACAATGGCAGAACCCAATGATCCACTGAACATAAACTCGCGAGACGTCTTTCTTACGTAGTCATTCACCAGCTGACTCACCACGTTGGCATCCAATAAAAAACGTTAAAAAGGACAACACCAAGCTTCTCAACAAAAATGCATTTTCAATAGTTCCACATGTTTTACATAGTATACTTTTGTTCGCTCGTCTATATACAAGCCTCCGACGCTTTTGAATTTGCGTTTGACACTCTGAACTTTCAAGTGGATGGGATTTTTTGATAGGAGTGAAATTCGAACTCAGAGCGAAATCGAACATGCCTATTGTACACATTGGAGCTGTGCTATGATTTGCCCATTTATTTGTTCTTTAATCGTGAATCCGGTGTTGTATGCATGCGATTAGGAAATCGATGAGGTTGTGGTTCTGCAGGTAACAACAAAAGAAGAAGAATGTTTCTGAGCCTATAGTAAGCAAAGCACGTGCCGCCGAACATTCTCCATTCCGCTTTATTGGAAAAGAACAAAGAAGAATCTCGTATTAATCAAATCAGCAAGCTTGCCGCGAAAGTATTTCTTTGCGATGTTCTTTGTAGAAAACAAGCCAATAGTTGATGAAAGCAAGAGCACAGTGTAGAGGGGGTCGCTCTTAAAACGTGATGACGAAGTGAAAGCCTCAAGTGACTCTGCTTCGTTGGAAAACGAAGAACAACTCAAACTGCCAGCGACAATTATAGATAAACATGCTGCACGTGAAATAGAATTTTCAAACGTTGAGTATCGCTTGCAAAGCGATCCAAGAATTGAGCGCAAAGAGCACAGATAATGTGAAACAGAGGGGAGAGGAGATGGGCCACGCAGTGGTACTCGCTCTTGAGTCCAAATATGACATGATCTACGGGCAACCTTCAGTATCTTTGCAAAGAGAAGAAGTCGCGAATAGTTTTTAATGGGGCGTGGGAGGCGAAAGAGGCGCTGAGGGGGAAAGAGAGGGAGGCCCTCGATAGGGAGATAGAAGAGGAGCGCAGGAGTAGTTGATGGAAGGTTCAGGTAGGGAGACAGATGCAAACACCGCTCTATCACTCACGAATACGTCGCGTATTCAAGAAGAGGCCAAAGCGGCAATGCAGGACATGGTATATGGACTGGAGAGTAGAGCGTTGTTTTACGCCAGGCGTGGAAGAGAGTGCACGAAGAGCGCAAGAGAGACAGAAAAGAGACAAAAAGAACAACAAAAACAAAAGCAAAAACAACAACAACAACAAAAACAAGATGTACACCAAGAAACAAAGAAGAAAGGTGTGCATGTGGGTGTGGTGGCATCTGAAGAAGAAGAGATAGCAGAGACCGATGAAGAGAAGGGTGAGAAGATGGGGTGGAGATGGGAGGTGGAGGCAGAGAGTGTAAGGAAGAGAGAGAGAGCCCCTCCTCCTCCTCCTCTGTCTCATCGCCAACAACAACGCTCTGATGGGGATTAGAAACCACACCCAACTGGAAAACAAAATATCGATCCGTAATATTCAAACAATCATATACATACACACACACACTCACACCCCTCCTCATCATCTTCTTCTTCATCCGCACCCTCTTCTCTCCGCCCTCTGTCTCCACGTCATCTTCCTCCTCCTCCCCCTCTTCTCATTCTTCCCTTACCTCCCTTTCATCCTCTCAAGTGTCCTCCCACCTCGCCTCCCCTGCCTTGCTCTCTAAGCTAGAAACGTATCGCCAATCTATTCTAATGGAACGAAGGAGACAGAGGAAGCGCACGAGGCTCACTGCCTCTGTCTCTCTCTCTTGACTCTGTCTACAGTTTGTCTGCTTCCTTCTCCCACCTCCCTATTCTCTCAGCTCAAGACCCCTCTGCGATTCTCCACAAAGGAAAGGGAAGGCGTACGATCCGCACATTCAGACCCCTCCACCCTTTCTCTTCTCCACTCCCAACTTCTAGCCCTCAGACGCTCTCTCTGCACTCTCTCACGCCAGAAACCACACTGTTGCCTCTGCCCTCTCGGCGGAGTGCGAGGTGTTTGGAAGTATGAATGAGTTTGGTATCTCTGTGGAAAAAAGGAGACAGAGGGAGGAATGGATGGGAGAGGGAGAGAGAGGAAGGGAGTGGGGTTGGGTGGAGGGAATTGGCCTCACATGGGAGAGGCGATGGGGAAAGGGAGGGAAATAGGGAAGGCAAAGGGAATGAGTGAGGGAGGTGAATGTGGAGGGGAATGTGCAGGGAAATGAGGAAAGGAACGGGGTGAGAAGGAAAAGGAGGAAAGAAGGAGTGAAGGGGAATATATGGAGGGAGGAAGAGAGGGACAGGGGTGAGGGAAAGGGGGAAGGGAGAAGAGAAAACGAGGACTGTTGTGGTTATCAACCAAAGAGAAGGGGGGAGGAGGAGGCGAAGGAGAGGGAAAGAAGGAGGTGGTATGAATCATTTTTATGAAATGGAAGAGGAAAGAGAGAGAAGGGGGAAGAGGAGGTGGATGGGATAGAAGAAGAGGAGACGGAAGGAGAGGAAGGGAGATATGAACATTGAAGAGGAAGATGCGGAAGAGGTAGAGCAGGAGAAGGGGAAGGGGGAGAAGGAGCAAGGGGGAAGGAGAGGGGAGGGGAAGAGAGAAGTAGTCTTGAAGCGAAGAAGAGAGGACTTTGTTTTCTTAGAATGAGGGGAATCATATCAGCTACTGAGAATGGAAGGAATGGGAGACGATGAGATTAATAGAGAAGGAGTACAGAAGGTAGGGGGGAGAGGTGGAGGAAGAGGAGAAGGAGAGCAAGGGCAAGAGGAAGAGGAGAGGGAAAAGGGGGAGGAAGAGGAGAAGGAAAAGAAGAAGGAAAGGGGGAGAGAAGGAAGAGGAGGGCAAGAGGGAAGAGGGAAAGTAGGAAGGAAAAGGAGGGGAAGGACGAGAGAGAAGAGAGAGAGGGAAGAAAGAGCGGGGAGAAGAGTAGAATGTAGATGGGAGAGGCGGAAAGAGATATCTATGGCGGCTCTTTCAGATCCAGCTCTTCCTGCTTCGTTTTCCTCCTCTCCCTCTTCCTCATACCCTCTCTCTTTCTTCCTCCCTATCTCTTTCTCTCTCTCTCCTCTCCCTTCCTCCATCTCCCTCCTCTCTTTCTAAGATTCTGCCCCTTTCTTCCTCCATCAGCTCCTCTTTCCGCTCCCTTCCTCCCTTCGCCTCCCTTCTAACTCTCTCCACCCCTCCCTCTCCTCTTGTGCTCCACTCTATCCTCGGTGCCTCTTCATCCTCTTTCTTCTCCCTCTCTCTCTTCTTCGCCATCTTCGTCATCTCCGTCGCTATCCTTCCCTTCCTTCGTCATATTCGACGCAAAACACAAGAAAGAGAGGGCGGATGGTGACGGAGGGGATGGAGGAAGAGGGATATAGAGGAAGAAGAGGGGGAGGAGGAAGAAGAGGAGGAGAGGCTGGGAGTGAGGGGGAAAAGAATAGTGAGAAGGGAGGGGGCGGGACCAGTGGATTTGGAGTGGGGTGCAGGCGATGGTGGTGATTGATATGATCGAGGCGAAAGAGAGAGGGAGAGGGAGAGGGAGAGAGAGAGGAAGAGGGGGAGTGAGGGTGAAGGGGGTGGAGTAGGAATAATATTCTACAGTCACATATACACTCGCTCTCTCTCTCTTCCTTACTGCTCTTCCCTCTCTTCTTCTCCCGCCTCATTTTCCTTCTTACCCTTCATTTCCTTCTTCGCCCTCTTCCTCTTCCTCCTCCCATACCTCCCATTTCTCCTCTTCCTCCTCTTCCTCCTTCGTCTTCTTCCCCGTCAAGGCTTGGCTGCGTCCTTGGTTGTTTCCCTTGGCGCTAGAAAAAGAAGTCCTCTCTTTCACTTCCTCTACTCTCTCTCTCTCTCTCTCTCTTCTTCTTTTTCCCTTCCTCTTCACCTTCCCTTCCCCTTCCCCTCTTTCTCTTCTCTCTCTCTTCTCACTCTCCCCTTCCTAATTCAGCTCAGTCTTTATCTTCTTCGCTCTCCTCTCTCTCTCTCTTTCTTTCTTCCTCTCTTCTTTCTGGTGGATTTGAACATCTTTGAAAATATCTTCTTTTTGGCTGAGTCAAATATTTTCAATCGAAAAAGATCTGGCGGAATTTGAAAGCGGAAGGAGGAGAAGGAGGAGAAGTGGAGAGCGAGAGACGAAAGGAGAGAGAAAGGGAGAGGGAAAGGAGATAGAGGAAGAGAAGGAGGGAGAGGGGGGAAGTTGAGTATGATGACGTCTTTCCCTTCGCTGTCAAGGTTGAGAAGAAGGAGGAGGGAAAGGTAAAGGGAGGAGAGAAGGCGAGAGGGGGTAACAATTTTGTTCATTCCTCGTCTTCTTCATCTTCTTCATCTTCTCCATCATCATTCTCCTCTTCTTCTTCCTCTCCTTCCCCCTCTTCTCCTCCACCCCACTCTACCATAGATTGCGACAAATACAGAGTTAGCGTCTTCACATCCTCACAAACATCTGAAAATATGAAACGTCTCACTATTCGGAGCAAATCCCCCCCTTTCCTTCTTCCTCTCCCTTTATCTTCCTCTTCATCTTCCTCTTCCTCCTCATCATCATCATCATTATCATCTTCTTCTTCTTCCCCCTGCCCTTCGTCCATTGTCCTCCCTTCCACTCGTTTTGTCTTCAATATTCAATCCACGATAGAGTCATGGAGCAATGGGAGAGGTGTCCTCCACTCTCCACCGCTCCCTCCCTCCCTCTCTCCTTCCTTTTTATCCGTCTTCATGGCTCCCTCCCTCCTCTCCCTCCTCTCTATCTTCTCCTTCCACTCCTCTCCTCTACCTCACTCCTCTCTTATCCTCCCTCCTCCTCTGAATCCTCTTCTTCTTCCTCCTCATCTTCTTCCTCTCATCTTCTTCCTCTCCTTCTGCCCCCTTTTCCTTTTCCTCTCCTTCTCTCTCTCTTCTCCCTCTCATCTTCCTCGGCCTCACTCCCCCCCCCTCTCCCTTTCCCACCCCCTTCTCTTCTCTCCAGGAGGTGTGTGTGTTGTCTGCCTTACTGTCCTCTTCCCCTTCTTTCCTCTCTCCTCTCCTCTTCTCTTCATGATTCTTCTTTCTCTCTCTCCTCTTCTCTCTCGTCGTCGTCTCAAAACAAAGACTTCACCTCGCTATGAGTCTACTAAATCAATCGAAAAACAACCTTTCCCTTTCTCTCCTCTTCCCTTCCTCCTCCTCTTTATTCTCGTCGTCGTCTCCTTCTTCCTCTCTTCGTCTTCCTCCTCCTCTTCTCGGCCTCATTCCTCTTCTCTCTCCTTCTCTTCCTCCTTCTATCAGATGCGAACTCCCTTCTCCCCACCACTCGTCCCTACCTTCCCTCGCTTTCTTCCTGTCCTCCCTCCCTTCTTCCCTCCTCTTCTTCTTCCTCTTCTTCTCCTCTTCATCTTCTTCCGCCTCTTCCTCTTCCCCTTTGTCCCCTCTCTCTCATTCGCTCCGAGGTGTTTTCGCTCTTAGAGGAAATAGAAGCATCACTCTTGTCTTCCCTCCTCTCTTCCGACCTCTCTCTCCTTCCTCTCCCTCCCCTCTCTGCCGCGGGTTTTGCCTCTTCTTACCCATCTGAATTTTTGCTAATGAGAGACAGGGAGAGAGGGAGGAGAAAGGAAGCAAGAGAGGACGAGAGAAAGAGAAGGGAAAGAGAAAGGAAAGGAGGCGGAGGAAGGGACAAAAAAGGAAGAGGAGAGGAGAGAGAGAGGGAGTGGAGAGGGTGGACTTAGAGTTGTGGAGATAGAGGGAGAGAAGAGAAGGAAGAGGCAGAAAAAGATGAGAAGAGGGTGGGAGAAGAACGAAAGAGGACAAGAGAAGGGATGAGGGAGGGGAGAAGAGGGGGAAGAGGAAGGAGAGGAGAGGGGAGAGGAGAGAGATGCATTGCAAAGGATGAGAGGGTAGGTAGTAAGTGTAGTAGGAGTGTGGAGGAGGAAGGGCATCTGGAAGGGTGGGGCACAAAGCAAGATGCGATGAAAGAGAAGGAGGCGGACAGAGAAAAGGAGGAGGAGGAGGGGGTGGCAGGAGAAGAGAAGGGGATAACAGGAGGTTCATACTTTCCTTCGTTTTTTTCGTCTGTCTTTTCCCCTGCCCCCTCTTCTTCTTCATCTTCCTCCTTGCCGTCTTCCTCCTCTTCCTCCTCTTCCTCCTCTCCCCCTCCTCTTCTTCCCTCCTCATCCTCATCCTATTTTCCCCCACCGTCCTTCCTCTCTCAGACATGTTTCAATCGCTCATAATAGAAACCGTTTCTCCTCTCTCCCCCTCTCCTCGCTCTCCCCACTCTGTCCTCTCCCCTCTTTCTCCTCCTCCTCCTCTTACTCCTCATTCCCATCCTTTCCTTACCTCCTCCACCATCTCACTCTATAGTCTCTGAAGCTTCCAACCGACTTCGATTTTTCTTTCCCTCCCTGTCTCCCCTTTCTCCCCTCTCTCTTCTCTATCCTCCCAATCCCCGTTCTCTTCCTCTCTTGATTCCCACTACTCTCCGCATTCTTCGTCCTCTTTCTCCTCTTCCTCCTCTTCCTTCCCTTCTTCTGACTGGCATATGGTATGTTCATCTTCCCCTTGCCTGTGCTCCCTCCCTTCTCCTCCCTCATCTACTCCTCGTCATCTCTTTTACCTCCCCTTTCTGCTTCATCATCATCTTCCTCTACTGCTTCCCGTCCTTCTTCTTCACCCCCTCCTCCTCCTCCTTCTTCTTCTTCCTCCTCCTTCTCTCCCTGCTCCTTTTCTTCGCCTCTATTCCTCGAAGATTCGTTTCCCTTGATGCCTGATCTGGAGATAAGGAGGTTCTCGCCCTATGTATCTTCCGTATCATCGTCGCTCCCTCTTCAGTCTCTCATACCCTCCCTCCCCTTCATCGCGCACTCACTCCCATTTCCTTCCTTCCCTCCTCTTCCACCCATCTCCCTCCCTCTTCCTCCCTCGCTTCTTCTTCTTCTTCCTCTTCTTCTTCACCTCCTTTGTTTTCGTCTAGGTCATGGTTTGGGGGAAGTAAAGGGGAGAAGGAAGGAGACAAGAAACAAGGAAAGTTGACATGGAGGTGGACGAGGAAGACGAGGCAGGTGAGGCAGAGAACATGCAAAGGGAGAGAGGCAGAGCGATAAGCGAGGGAGCGCAGAGTAGCGAGAGGGAGAAGGGAGAGAGAGAGAGGAGAAGAGGGAAGGGGAGAAGAGGGAGTTGAGAGAACCAAGAGCAGGGAGAGGGGGATAGAGCCGAGAGATGTGAGTGAAGTGGGAGTTGTCCGTGTCAGTACCCCTTTCCCCTTCCCTTCCTCTAAGCCATTGTTCCTGATCGGGCCCACTCCCTCTCCTCCTGCCCCCTCCTTCCCTCCTCTCCCACCCTCCATGTTCAGAACAGCGCTGAGACGGTGGCTGTTCATCTGCATATATGCCCTCACCCGCTTCGGATCTCTGACTGACCACCGCTTCGTCCTCTCCCTCGCCCTCTCCTCCCCACACCTTCTCTCATGGCTTCCTCTCCCTTCTCTCATACCCTCTGCTTCTATCAACGCCACACACTCCGAGCGCTCTCTTCTTCTACTCTCCTACCCTCTTCAATCGTCATCTTCCTTTTCTTCTAACACTCATTCTTACTCTACTTACCCCTCTTCTCTTTCTTCCTTTTCTCCCTCCCTCTCCCTGATAAGACCTAACCTAAATTAACCAACGTCATCTCTCTCTTCTCTTCCCTCTCTTCCTCTTCCGTCTCTTCCTCTTCTCTTCTTCTTCCCTTCTTCTCCCACATCTCCCTCTGCTGCCTCTGCATTGGAGAAAGCTGTGAGAGGAAGAGAAGGAGAAGGAGGAGCGTATGCGTTTGGAAAGAGAGAAAGAGACGAGGAGAGGAGAGAAAAGAGGAAGGAGGAAAGGACCGAGTTGTCAGCATGAGGAAATACCTGGACTCGGGAAAGGGATGGAGAAGGGCTTACAGCGTGTGGGGAGAAGGAGGGAGAGAGAAAGAAGATAAAAGGAAGGAATGGAAGGGGAAGAAGAGCGAGAGACGAACAGAGAGGAGATGGAGGGAGAGAAGGAGAAATACGGAAAGGAGGAGGCAGGGAGAGGAACAGGTAGAAAGAGAGAGGAGACATCGTTCGTTCTTTCAGAGTGGCTGTCCTCACTGCCTCCCTCTTTCCTTCTCTCTGCCTCCCGAGATCTCCTCCCTTTCTCCACTTTCCCATCTTCCTCCCCTTCCTTCCCTTCTCCCACCCCTCATCCCCTGCCTTCGCAAGCCCTCTCTTTCCCTTCCTCTGTCCCTTCCATTAGCTCCGTCTCCTCCCTTTCATCTGAACCTTCTATTTCCCCTCATCTTCTTTGCGGATACCCTCTCCCCTTACTCTTACTCAGAGTGGGAAGAGAAGAAGAGCCATGAGATGTACCTCCCTTTCCTCATAAGGTCTCATTCATCAGCTATCGAAGCTGCTTTTGTTTTCTATCGAACAGTACGTCAGTGTAGGGAGAGAAAAGGGGGAAAGAGGAGGAGGAGAAGAGGGAGAAGGGGAAGGAAAAGGAGAAGGAGAAGGAGAAAGGAGGGGAAGGGAAGGGGTAAGAGAGAGAGAAGAGGGGGTAAATGAGGAAGATGAGGAAGGAAATGGAGGTAGGTGGAAAGAGTGGAGGAGAGGAAAGAGAGATGGAGGAGGAGAGGGCAATGTTGAGGGCGAAGGAGAGGAGGGCGCAGAGGAAGATGAGATTGTGTGGTCGTACCTCTTCTTCGATCACATTTTAAAAACGCTCTACATGATGCTGCAGATCACTCCTTACAAATCAAGCGATCAAGATACGCGAGTAGTAAAAGGGGGGGAAAGAAGAGGGGATGAGAAGGAAAGAGGGTGGGAAGGAGAAGGGGAGAGACAGAAGAGAAAGCGAAGGCAGGGGTGAGCGAGAGGAAGAGGGGTTGCTGGAGGGTGAAGCTGAGGAAAGTACTGCTACTGAAGAAAGAGAAGAGAAAGGATGAGGGAGGAGAAGATGGGAATGGAAGAGAGATGGTGGAAGAGGATGAGTGGACCTTCCTTCACTTCTCTTTCATCTTCCCCATCACCAGTATCGTCTCGATGGCATTCCCCTCGTGATCTCCACCGCGGACTCCCTCCCCATTCCACAACTCATCAGGATCCTCTCCCCTCCCCATCGCACGACTTCTCTTCATCTCCCTTCCCTCTCAACAACAAAACTCCACCGATAAACCTCTTCTTCATGCTTCCCTCCGCCCTCTCTCGCCCCACCCCTCCCTCTTTCCTCCGTGAACTGTAGCAGAGCAGAAGATATCTCTCTCCCCCTTTACCGCAGTGTCGTGGAGGAATGCTTCTCTTCGGTGAAACTCATTCTCTCCATCTATCCCTCCGCTCTCTCCTCCTGCGACGCTGTTATCGGCCCTCGTTCCTCCTCCCAACCCCTCCTCTCTAACGAAAGGACCAAGCCCAGGGCCATCTCTGTGGGTCCCCTGTATTTGTATGAGGGAGAAAAGAGACGTACACATCCAACAGGAATGCGAGAGGTGGAGGGAAAGTCTCGGGAAAATGAAAGAGGAAGTGGAGGGAGAAAAGGAGAGGGAAAGACTCAGGGAAGGACAGGGGGAAAGGGAGAGGGAGAGGAAGAGGAGCGGTATGTGCGCCAGATTAGGCTACTGAGGAGAATACCTTGGAAAGCAAATGTTGCTCGTCCTCAGCGTCTTCCTCTGCTCCCTCTCCGTTGCTCCCGATAGCACTGCTTTGTCCCTCCGAAATCTAATCCACGATCAGCGAGAGGGAGGCGTTCTGTTTTCCCTCGCAGTGTATGTGCAAAGGGGGATCGATGAACTAGTGAGGGAGGTTCACTCAGCCCTCCTATCCACCCGAATTCCCTCTGTAAGGTCCCTTCTCCCGTCCCTCCCATTCGCTGTCGTATCCGACCTTGCTCTTTCCGAGATGCAGCACTTGATGTTCTCACGGACATTCCCTTTGCCGCCTCAAGTCCAGCCCACTCTTGATGCCCACTTACACCCCCACACTCACATTCACCCAGCTATAATGGGGACGCAGTGCTCTCATTCTACTGTGAGGGAAGGAACGTCATCGCAGGAGAAGAATCTCAAGAGTCTCAGATATGGAGGACTCCATTCCCTCTCCCCGTGGTTGGCAGAGTGGCCGATGCCGAGGGTAGGAGCCATTCTCTCTGAGGGAGGGTACGACTCACATTCTATCCTCCTTGTCTGTAACGCCATCGCCAGAGAAGGAATGGAGAGGATCAAGACTCCTTTTGAGCTGCCCTATGGAGGGAAGAGAGATCACCAGGGAGAGATGAGGGAGAAGAAGCGAGAAGATAAGAGAGGGAGAGCAGGTCCCTTCGATGATTTCAATCCCAGCTCCTCGTCCCTGTCGAGCGCTTGGTGCATTGACCATGTCCTCCCCCCTTCCTCTCCCCCTCATCCACCCATCGAGAGGGGAAGGGGCAGTGGATGAGGATCAACACGCGCAGAACCACAGAGAGAACGACGGAGAAAAAGAGGAAGTGAGCTATTTGGATGGAGCCTCCTCTTCCCCTTATTCTTCCCTCGCTTCCTCCGCCTACTCTCCCTACGCTTCTCTTTACGACGCTAAAGACAAACTTTCCAGTCCTTCCAGTCCTCATCCTCGTGCTCGAGTCCCAGGATCAAATACGAGGGAGAAAGAGAGAGGGGGAGAGAGTAGAGAGAGGTAGAGGAGAGGGAAAAGAGAGAGAGAGTAACGTATCCATAAGAAGCAAGATGAGTGTCCCCACGAAATCGTCTTCTTCTCAACTGAAGAGAGCGGGGAATGTTTGCAACGGGCTATTGTCGAGGGTTTTAGCAGACCTTTTGTTTGTTTCGTTCCTACATCCAGCCACCTGCTCAGTCTCAAAAGACCTATTTTTGTCTTGCGTTCAACAGGTACAGGCATACATTCATACTTACACATACACATACACATACACATACACATACACATACACATACACATACACATACACATACACATACACATACACATACACATACACATACATACATGTATATGTACATACACACATGCATACGTACGTTCACTATCTTGCACTTTATTACCCGCACTCCTTGTAAGGCAATGCGACGCGATTATTTATCGCCCGTATCCCAGTCATTTCAAAAACACATGATTCGTTTACCATCCAGTACCTCGTTTCTTCAACGGTTCGCTTCCCTCGACTCTATTTTCCTTTCGCTTAAACTAAATTCCACACTCTTATGCTTCTTCTGCCTCTGTTTTCGTAACTTAGGTGACTGCGCTAGACAGCATCTTTTGTTCATGGTTGTTCCATGTGACTTGCAATTTGATCCACTACATCTCCAATCTCTCCTCTTCGTCCTCTCGAACTGTGATCTCACGAAGTGGTAAGCATCACAACCTCTTCTTTTATTTTCCTTCGTCTACACTTTTCCTTTCCTCGACACTACCCACTATACGCTCTTCTGCGCTCCTCATATACTCGCCCTGTTATCCATACCCTCCCATCTTCTTTCCCTTTTTTTTTTCTTTTTTTTACCTGTTCCCCCTTTTTTTCTTGTTCGCTCCTGTTTTCTTCTTTCTCTTCCCTTTCTCTTCCTCTTCTCTTCCTCTTCTCTTCTTCCTCTTCTTCCCTCTTTATTTCTTTCTTTATTTCTTTTTGCGTCTTCACTCTCCTCACCCTTTCCATAACTACCCCTAACTCTCTATCTTCTATACATCTATGTCCCCCTCTCCTTCCCTTTCCTCTGCTCACTTTCCTTCTCCTTCTCCTTTTCCTTCTCCTTCCCCTTTTCCTTCTCCTTCCTTCTATCTCTCAGGGTTCTGGATGATTGTGACAATCGTCTCTTGACCATGCTTTTACTTTCCCCTAGGGAATATAAACCCTCTCTCTCCACTCTTCCCCCTACCTCCTCTCTTTTCCCATCTCTTACCCCTGCCTCATCCAAGTCCTCGCCCTCTCGATCTGCGTCTTCTTCATCCTCCCTTCCTTCCTCGACACCTTCTTCTCTTTCCTCTTTCTCTGGACTCAATGCTGTGGACGTGTTTGCAATCAAACAGTCTCTACTCTCCTTCAGCACTAGGAGACTCCACCTATCTGCTCTTTTCTTCCTCCGCAAACAACTCTTCTCTCTCAGGTCTAACGCCTCACTCTCCCCTCCGCTCTCCCACTCTCTCGCGCCTCGCACCCTCATCTCACCTTTTTCATCCTTCTCTTCCTCCTCTTCTCTTCCAGCTTCTCTTTCTGCCTCCTACGCTCGCATATGTTCCATCCTTCTCAGCCTCCCCCCGACTCCCTCTCATCAATCCTCACAGTTCTGGATCAATTCGGAGTAACTGCCATTGAAGAAAAAGACATGTCCGCGGAATACAAAGGGGAGGCCGGAGGTGAGGGAGTCAAGAAGGGAGGGAGGAAAGAGAGAGTAGGAGGAGCAGAGAGGGAAGAGGCGGAGAGAGGGAGAAGAGGGTCGGGACCTGGGAGGAGGATTTTACGTTCCTTCCTTTTGCAGCGCTCTCTTTCTGGGGGAAAAGTTTACCCTGTAACTAGCACTAAGAGACTGATGGAGAGGATGAGGGAAGGTTCAAGGGCTCAAACATCAAGTGAATTGAGAGAAGGGAGGGAAGTCAGAGGTAGAGCAGAAGGTACAAGGGCGAGTGGGAGTGAGAGTGGGAGTGGGAAGAGGAGGCGGACTAGGATTGAGTTGAACGAAGACTTGATCATGGGGGCTTCTTTTGATTCTCTAGTTATCTCAACCCACGAAGCAGCAGAAAATTCAGAGAGGAAAGGAGGCAATGAAGAAGGAAAAAGGGAGAGAGAGAAGGGAGGGAGGATAGGAGTGGGCTTGATTCAATTCCCTCCTCCCCCCTCTTCCGCCTTCCTTCGGCTCTCGACACTGCGAAGCTTGTTCTGCTGAATGCTGGAAAGTGGGTGTCGCAGAGGGAAAATGAACTCGACACATCCCCTGCCTTCGCTTCTGAATTGAGCTCTTTCACTGCTTCTTCCGTGCCTCCTCCTCTTCTCCCGTGTCTTCCACCTCCTCTGCAGGAGGTGTTGTGCTGCAGGAGGGAGAGAAGAGAGACGGAACGTTGCTCACTAGTGTATTACTAAGGGGAGAGAGAGACCCTAGCGCCGACCGAATGCTCCTTTCATCTCTCTCATCGGCTAAGTTTCTGCTAAGGATCGTTTCCGTCGCATCACCGTTTCCCTGCCCACACATCCTCTCCCTCCTGGCCTCTAAAGCACACCCACTTGGAGATAGTGTAGCTGTGGAGTGTACAAGAGAATCAACGAAGCGGAAAGAAACAGTTGCGGGAGTTGATGAGAGATGGTGCGAGAGAAGAAAAGGAGGTAGAGAAAGTAACGAGGGAGGAGGAGAATGGGGAGAGGAAACAGAGGAATGGGAAGAGAGAAGCGATGACTCTTTCTCCCTCCCCTTCCCTTGAGAGCCCTTCCTTCTATCCCATCCGACGTGAAGTGGCTGAGTGCGATTGGCCCTAAACTTGCGCTCCTCTGCCCCGTCCCCTTCGCTCTCTCTAGCTTCATGTGCATTCCCGAAACCACCCTCCTCCCTATCTTGTCCCAACAAGGAGTCAATGTTTGCCCTCATCTTCCTCCCTCGCTTCTCTCCTCCTCTCTTCTCCCTACTTCGCCCTCCTCCCCCCACTCTCTCCCCTCCTCCCCTATCGAGTCTTTCTTCACTGTTCGCCGCATCCTCCTCCAAACCCTATCATGTGCCGCCTCCGCATCTGCCGCTACCTATGTCTCTGACTCCACATCTAACTCCAACTCCAGCCCAAAACCACAGAGAGGAGATCAAGGGGATGAACCCAATAGAAGAGGAGCCATGCTCGACTCAAAAAAAGAGAGCGAGGGGTCGGAAGAGGAAGCATCGGGTCGAAAAGAAAGAGACACAATTTCTCGCGCTTCCGCATATCCCCATCTCCCTCAGCCCACAGTAAGAGAGAAGGACGATCAATCGCAAACCGAGAACAGCAAGGAAGACCCTCCTCCATACATCGGACACCAAGGATTATACAGCAGAGGTGACAACTCCTGCAATAGAGGGAGAGAGACAGAGAAAGCTTTGTGAGGAGAATCAGTGGAGGCAGAGGTACCAGCATAAGCGTAGGCATAGCTGAGGATGGCGGGAACTGTTCAGAGAGAGGGAAGTCGAGGGAGGAGAGCGTATTGCAAGCAGTGGGTGCCCTGAGCTTCAAATGGATGTGCGCCAACATCCCCTCCCGCTACTCTTCCTCCTTCTCCCTAGTCCACACCAAACCGAGTCCAGACCAGTTCAGTGAAGACGTTTCTTCTCCCTCTCAATCTGACAATGAAAGCGCAGTGCCAGAAGAAACCCCCTTTCCTTCTGCGCTCAATCAGCACTAGTAGGGGAGGATGGGGAGGACCTGTCTCTTCGCTGGTGGGTATATGAGCTTCTGTCGCTGAGTCCCTTCGACAGATATGGAGGGCAGTATGGACAAGAAGAGGCAGGACAGGGGACCAGGGATAAAGAGGAGAGAGGGAAAGGGAATAAGGCGGAGGGCGAGAGGAGCTGGACAGACGATATTGCCGAACTATCATTCATTGTCGATGACTCTGGCTCAGCCCCCCTTCCACCTTTTTCTCTCCTTCCTCTCCTCCATGCTCATCAGCCCTGTTCGATTCAGTGAGGGTCCTTTCCGCTTCTGTCTCCGCTGGGCAGTGGCTTTTCGACGGAGGATCTCCGGTCTCTTTCGATCTATCCAGCGGAGACCCTATCATCCTCTACTCCCTCTTCTACCTCTCGCGTATGACGTCCAATCCCATACATATCTTTGGCTCTGTGCTCAGAATCATCACCGCCCTCCTATCCCCTCTCAAACTCTCATCTACCCATTCTTCCACCTCTCCCTCCGCCTCTGCTTCTGCCTCTGTCTCTGCCTCTGCCTCTGCCTCCGCCTATCTCTTTTCCTCTGCCGCGGACTCTGACCCTGAATCTAGCTCTGTTGCGATGGGATTGAAGAATGAATGCATATGGGATACAGACGCAGAGTCTTTCTCCGTCTTCCACTCCCTCTTCCCATTCGACCAGACCTTATCATCCTCCAAGACCTCCTCTCTACCTCCCCCATCTTCTTCTCGCTCCTCCTCACCCCCATCCTTCTCCTATACCCCCTCTTCTCCCCATACCCTTGTGTTTTCCCTAGCCCTCCGGCTCCTCTTCGACATAGTCAAACGCTGTTTCTTCCTCTTTCCGAGTGCCCAGCTCAGCCTAATCGCCAGCATCTCCTTCCCCTCTCTCGAGCTAACCTTCCCCTCTCAGAAGCACAGGGACTCCGCTTCCTTACTCACCAGTCTTCCTTTAGTAGCGTTGGTCTCTGGGGGTACTCCACTTGGGATGAAGCGATCTGTCATTTCTGAAAAAGGGAAGGGGAAGGCGATGCTGAGAGTGGACGAAGAGAGTGGAGGAGAGGAGATGGACTATTTAGTGTCCCTTATGGTCAGTCAGCTGGTGTTGGGACAGACCGATATATGCATTGGTAACCTCTCCGCCGAAATGAAAGTCGAGGGAAAGAGAGGAAAAGAAATAGACAGAGCGATGAGAGAGGGGAGAGTGAAAAGAGAGAACTCCGAAGCCCAGTTTCAGAAGCCAAGAGAAGACAACCATGGAGAAAATAAGAGATGTTTGCAGGACGGACTGAGCAGAGAGTTTGTGGGGAAATCTTTATCGTCTCAATCAGATGCTGCATTCGACATCTCCAAGTCCCTTCCCCCGCTTACGAAGAGGGTGTACATGTGATAGAGGAGGATGGATCGTCGAAGAGTAGATTGCAAAGGGAGTGTAGCATGAGTGATCTCATAGATAAACACTCTTTATCGGAGAGAATGACTTCGTGGTGGTATTATGGAACCTCTACTCCCTCTCCGCTCGCTTCGAGGGATGGGAGAATGGGCTGTGTTGTGCAGAAGAAAGGGAGCGTTCGCTTTGTTTCTGACCCCTGCAACCGCATAGAAAGACTCTCTGCATACCCCTCTTTCCACGGACTCGGAGCTGGCGGAAGAGGGGAAGACGTGACGGTATTCGATAATGACTACGCCCTCCAAGACGAGCTCAGTCATGCCTACCCGCACCTCTCTCACTCTTCTCTCTTCCCTGAGGCCATGCACCCCCTCCCTTCACCCGTGTCCTTCGCAGAGGTCTCCGCCTACTCACTAGCACCTCCCTCTTTACGTACGTCCTGCGCCAACCCCTCTCTTCTGGACTTGGAAAAGCTAGAGGAGACGGAACCACTGTTCCCTGTCTTCACCTTCTTTTGGCTCAAACAGATTGTTTCTGCCGACAACCTCGCCTCCTCATGCGGAGTTCCTCTGCTCAAAGCCAAACTAGCTCCGCGGCAAGTGCAGAAAAACGTTAACTCTTCCAACGAGACGAAGAACAGAGGCCTTCCTTACGAACAGAGTGAAGGCGTAGACTCTACAGCGCAAGAAGACGAGCGGAGAGCAAAAGACTTGTTCAATGATATCAAGGAGAGAGGGTGTGGATGGGTTGCATCTCCAGACTCTGTCGACCTGGCCAACGCTCTAATCCACACTCTCCTCTGCTGCAGCCGTACCTCCTTCTCTTCTGTGCTGGGCCTCTCCCTTTGCGTGAACGCTCTCTTCCCAGATTCCATCGATTCCTTCGTCAAACACTCCGCTCACCTCATCCCCGAGCAGCCGCTCTCCCTCGCCTCCTCCACTCGAGACTCCACTGAGCCCACTGCCTCAGCTCTCCTCCTCAAAGCTATCGCGGAAGGTGTTCCCCTTGGGCGGAGAGAGACGCTGACGAAAGGACATCGTGTGATGCGATCAGACTCGGTGCTGGGTGGCGATACGGTAGAGGTGAGTGCTAACGATACAACTATAGATAGAGCTCTCTCTCTGTCTCTCTCAAGTGGGAATTCCCTCGACCTAACCGCTCTCCCCCTCCGCATCCTACCTTGGATCACTGTGCCCTGCGCCATCGCTTCTATAGCAGACATCAGGTAAACAGAATCATATTTCTTTCACATGTATAGCCACATGCGTTTCAGTCATGTGTGGATTATGCTTGGTTATATTTTTAATCTGCGATATACGTGATAGACATGCTTATGCGCTGTGTTGGCGTGCATGATATTTATCCATGCGATGCTTTTGTGTTATGCTTGTAGCTCTGGAGTTCAGTTGAGGCCGTTGCAGTTATATTTCTAATTGAAAGCTATGTTTGTAACCAACTCTAACTTACATTGTCATATGCAAATAAACGTGTGCGTTGCGTTGCGCATGCATATGTGTGCGCCAAATGCACACGCGCATATGCTCGCATGTGTATGTGTATGTGTATGTGTTTGTATATGGTTTATGCATGTATTGATGTGAATGTTTATATGTGTGCGTGCATGTCTATGCGTCCTCAGCAACGACTTGTGTGTGTTAGGCTTCAAAGGTGCGTCAGCTGGATTTTCCCATTCTGAAGAGAAGCTTCCGTTAATGGAAGACGAGCTGGTGGGGCTGAGAAGCTTCGTACTGAGCCACAGACATATCCCCTCTCCCCTCGACATCTCAGCTATCCCTTCTTCAGTCAGAACCACTGTTTCCTCCCTCGCAGGTATACTTTCGTTAACTTCGTCTGTTTCCATGTTTTTATCAGCACGTTACTTTGACAATAAGAGAGGAGAAAGAGCCTTCTCTCCCATTGCAGTCAACCAACTCCACCCTACCAACGCATTTCCTTATGTTTACTTGTCCGCTTCTCTCCACCCCTTTCCCTCTCCCTCTCTACTCTCCACAGACTGTATCATTCTAGCGGACCCTTCCTCCCAGTGCCTCCCTTTGCTCGTCCAGTGTTTTCTTTCCCTCTTCACTTCAAGACTCCCATCCTACGCCCCTGGATACGTTGCCCAACACTTTGATGATGCTCAGATGTGCGGGGCTGACCCCTTTCAGTGGTTCGGGTGTAGAATTGTAAAGGTAGGCATATTTATCTATCAAACACATTCAAACACACCTCCATATGCCTTTCCTTTCCTTTCCTCTCCTTTCTCATCCACCCCTTTGTTTGAAATTACCCTCCTTTTTATAACTGTTTTCCTGACTCCTGCTATCATCTCTTTCCTTTTCATTTTTCACAGTCATCCATGGGTTCTCTCCGCTGGGACCTTCTCCTAAAGAAGTTGAGTCTTCTCCACGCATTCTTCAAATCGAAGGCTGAGCTCATAGCGAGGACCAAGGGGCTAAGGGATGTCTACACTGTGTTCTCTTCGAAAGACAACCACTACCACTCTAGTCTCCCTAATGAGCAACCCTCCGCCAACGCTGAAGGAGCATCTGCGGGGTACTGGTGGCAACTACTTCGGATCGAATTGGGGGTGATGGGAAGCTCTTCTTCGTTCTTCAAGACATGTCCAGAGTTCTTGTCCCCCTTGCCCACACCTACATTATCTTCCTCCTTGGGATCAGGGAATATCCCCTCCTCGACTTTGAAACAGATAGAGATGCTGGACTTTTACTCTTCTCTCTCTCTCTGCTTCTTTTCTGCTCGTTGCTGGATGGACCCCTCTTTTGCGATTCCTTTACTCTCCCGCGACTGTGTGATCGATTCCATCCGTCCACCTGCCTCATTTTCTACCTCGTCATCCACATCTTCCCCTCCTCCTTCCACCTCCCCGGGCTTCAGCTCTACTGTCTACCAGTTAGTAGAAGACAAAGAGAAGTTATCAGCAGCGGCAAATGAAATATCTCATAACGAGTGGCTGTCATGGCTGTTTTTCGTCTCTCAACCCACGGTCATGAAACAGAGGATGTCGTGTCTTCTCAGCCTCGACAGAGAGATCCTATCCGGATCGCCTTCTCTCTCTAGCAGAGCTTCGCAAAAAGAAAGTGAAGCGCACATGCAAGCGAAAGCTACGCAAGGCGGTGTCTTCTCCCGCTTGATCGGTTCGATCTTCTCCTCTTCTCAGCCTATCGACCCAGACACCTACTTCCCCCACAGCTTGCCTCCTCTCGAACTCATCGCAATGCAGCAACCCCTCTTCTATTCCCTGACCAGAGGCAACCCCTTCTCCTCTCTCGTGTGGGCACACAATGCCACTTCTCTCGCAGTTATTGAGAAAATGCATCTGCACGCACACGAGGAATCCCACCGTCCCCTGAACCATTCTCAATCATCTTTTTCCTCCTTCCTGCCAAAGTCCCTTGCCAATTCCCCCGCCTCTATCCACGCCTCCTACGCGAAGGTCTTCAACCCTCCTTCTGAAGCTAGTTTTCTAGGTGAAATCTCCTGCTGCGGATCTTTTTGGCTTCACCTGCTCCCACTCTCCCTCCCTCCTTCCGTCTTCAAATATACCGTAGTCCGAGGGATGGGAGAAGAGTCAGATCGAGTGGTAAGCGACCCTCCTACGCAAAGGAACGGTGACGTGAACATTTTCGGAGTAGATATGCTTTCAATTGTGACCGCCAACGCTAAGGACTGCTGCGTTTGGAAGAGAAAGGTGAGGATGCAGCATTCCGCGTTTTCAGTCTATACGACAATCAAGAAAAATCTCCAGCGCAGCCTCCATATCCGATCCACTCTTCACCCCGCTGCTATGTGTACTCCACCTGTCGTTTCTCGAGTTGTGCAGCTCGCAAACGAAGGCCAGCGAACTGCAGGCAGTGCGGAGAAGAGAGGGGAGCTAATGTCTCCGTCTACTCCTTGTCTACGTGTCGGAAGTAAAGTGACATGGAGCGCCAAAAGAGTATTCAGCCCATGTACTACCCCTGAGATCGTGAAATGGGCTAACGATAACAACTATTCCTCCTCTTCCTCCTCTTCCTCCTCTTCGTCCTTCCCTTCTTTCTCTGATGAGATTTACTCCTCCGCTCCCCGCACTGAAACCCACTCTACCCCTCCTCTTTCCTCAGCCCAAGAAGCCTCTCTCCGAATATGGAACAGCAGTCCATATCCCACGTACCGCTCTTCCTTTTCCCTCTGCTCCCCTTTCCCCAGGTCAGTCTCAGCCCCCCTGGACGACGAGGTATCCCCACGCGAAGAAGATAAACAAATCATGGCCTTCTACGCCTCCATCGAAGCGAAACAGCAACGAATATTCTCTGCTCTCCTCCCCTGCATTGAACCTCACGTTGAAAGAGATAGAACATACTCTAGCGAAAACGACTCCCCATCCATGTCGAGAGACAGTGTGATGCTGCTGATGGGACTGAGGTCTAAGAGAACGAGACAAACAACCGTCGATATCGACCTTCCTACCTATGCTTACTCTCCCCCAGGAGTCCCTGCGATTGAGGACTTGATATCTCTCCCCCCGCCTCCATGCTCAGCATCCACCGCTTCCCTTGCGCAAGTGTTCAATGTTGACCCCTACGTTCACACTGGCAAGTCGGATTGGGTCGAGGGGGTCCTGCTTTGTGGAATGCCAGTCCCTTCAATCCTCCGCTCCGACCCCCTATCCCTACTCTCTTCCTCTTCTCTCTCTACGATTCGAACAGAACTTGAGAAAGGCCTCCAGCTCGAAGCCTCTGTCGCTGCTGCTAGGCTGTGCGGAGATATGTTCTTGTCTAAAGGACTGACTGATCTATTCGAGCGTAGTCTAGTGTTCTATAGGAAAGTACTCCACCGGAAGGCCAGTCAACCCCCACTCTTCTGCTCTCCCAGCCATGCTCCCTGATCTCTCCCTCAACGCATACGATTGGATCGCGAGGGAGAAGCAGTCGTCCTGGTCAACCATCCTCCTTTCTCGTTGTCTATCCGCCACTCCCATAGTCTCCACCCATATTCCCTACCTCATTGCCCTCCAGTCTGCCTCCTCCTTCGCCGTCTCCCTCTTATCAAAGCTCAATACTGCCGCAGGAGCTGCAATAGCTGCTGGAGATAGAGGGATGTATCTCGCAGACACACACAGGAGAAACTTCCATCACGCGTGCTTTACGTGCACTCACTCTTCCTTCCTACGCTCCGCTCCTCCTCAGTACGTGAAGCCTTCTCTCCTCTCTGAGGTCTTCCCTTTGCTTATGACCGACGGAATCTCCCTTCGCTCTCCTCCTTCATCCCCAACGACAACACTTTGATAAAACTCAGAAAGGCCATAGCAGGGGAAAAGAAATGGGCCTCGTTTGAGGCACTCAATGAGCTAGCATACTTTCTGCACCCGTTCGAATACTCCCGTCGCCCCTCCTCCTCACTCCCACTCATACTGAAAGTAGGTCTGCGTGGGACCAAGTAGGAAGCGCCGTCAAAGAGTATTCCCACAAGCTGACTTCTCCTTCTCTGCCCTCTCTCTCCGCTACTTTGTCTTCAATTTCCTCATCCATCTCTTCCGTCTCTTCCTACCTAACTTCTTCTCTAAGAGAAGAAGAGGCGTTTCCCATGTGTGCACTCTTTCCCTCCCACTGTCTCCCCTTTGCCTCTGAATATGAAGGTATGAGCACAAACGCATACTCATGGAATATCGTGCCTACGAGCAATAAGGGGAAGATAGTTATCCCTTGCTGGGAGGCACAATATCCAAGTTGAGCACAAGCTCAATTGATACCATAGAAGCTCTTCTTTCAAACGGGGATTTTAAGACAAAGAAAGAGAGTGCCAGTGGACTTACATCTAAAGCACGGCACTTGGCTCTGCTGAGTAGAATGACTGATGGCTCTGCACAAGGACACGCTCCACACCCTTCTGCTACTCTCTCTTGCATCGCCAGTCCCTCTACCCTCCTCTCCCTTCTCTCCAGAGGAGTCAAGTGGGACCACATATCTTCTGTTCCTGTGTCCGCTAACTACCCAGACATCTCTGACTCCTATCCCCAGCCCTACGCTATCTCTTCCGCATTCAGCATCCCCCTTCTTCGATCGGGATTCGTTCCTCTCTCATCCTCATCGCCAGCATCCGCAAGTCTCTCGAAGATGTTGACATCTCGCTCCCTTTAGAACTCGATAACTACTGTGACGTAAGTGTGGACTGTGAGAAGGTGTTGGTGGACGCAAGCTATTCGTTCGATCCGACTCTATCCTATGTATCTCGCTGCGAAAAGAGCAGGGTGGCCAACGACAGAGGTACTACATGGGCGGAAAAGGAGAAGAGCGAGAGTACCGATGGCTCTGGGATTGACCGCTTCGTCTTTCCCCCTCAACGTCTTCCCCCCCCTTTACGACTGCTTCGGACACTCTGCCTGCAACGCCCTCGGCACCGATCACACACAGTTTTCTCTCCAAGTAAAAGCATCTGTGTCGGGTGCGGCTCGCACTTGACCCCCATCTCCTCCAGCTCCAGAGATCTATCTTCCGTTTCCTCCTCGGTTACTGCCTCCTTTCTTCACGCGCATGCAAAAAAAAAAAAAAAAAAAAAAAAAAAAAAAAAAAAAAAAAAAAAAAAAAAAAAAAAAAAAAAAAAAAAAAAAAAAAAAAAAAAAAAAAAAAAAAAAAAAAAAAAAAAAAAAAAAAAAAAAAAAAAAAAAAAAAAAAAAAAAAAAAAAAAAGCTGAGAGTTTTTTTTTTTTTTTTTTTTTTTTTTTTTTTTTTTTTTTTTTTTTTTTTTTTTTTTTTTTTTTTTTTTTTTTTTTTTTTTTTTTTTTTTTTTTTTTTTTTTTTTTTTTTTTTTTTTTTTTTTTTTTTTTTTTTTTTTTTTTTTTTTTTTTTTTTTTTTTTTTTTTTTTTTTTTTTTTTTTTTTTTTTTTTTTTTTTTTTTTTTTTTTTTTTTTTTTTTTTTTTTTTTTTTTTTTTTTTTTTTTTTTTTTTTTTTTTTTTTTTTTTTTTTTTTTTTTTGGTCCTGTGAGAAGATCCTCCAGAGGAAGTGTGAATGGAGCACTCCGGACTGCCATCCTTCGGCTCCGTTCTCCAGTGCATCGAGATGCATGCAACTGAGATTGGTAACAATCAACAGAGTGGCCGAGATGCTAGCGCAGTTCCATTCCTCTGTCCCCCACAACTCCTCTCTCTTCGGAGGGGCTGAGCCAAGCGATACACTGTCGATAGTTTCTTCTTCCTCCTGCCTCAACGCCTACGCCAGGTCCTCCCCATTCACTCCCTCAGCTCCCCTTCATCCGTGCTCATAAGAAGCGTCTGTCGAAGCTGGGACTATCTCCTATTCTCTCCCCCTCCTTCGCCTTCGAGCCCCACGTAATCCAAGGAGCTGCCCTCCTCCTTCCTTCTCTTCTCACCCCGCCTTCGACTTTCCTTCTCCCTCGATAATTCCTCTCATTCGCTATATGGCGAGGCATGTCTCCATGCGAAAGGGAAGGCATGCGCTATGACCCTTTCCCCCCGCCTTCCCCTTCCCCATCCAATATCCTTTCTACAGTGGAATCCCTCCTTCCTTCTTGAGGTTCCCTTCCTCTGCTCGGTGCGTGCCCCTCCCCCATAGTCATGTCTGCTCTCTCTGAGACTGTTAGTGTGATAGTCCCTCATTTAAAGCTAGGACCCTTTGGCGACGTTCGGGCTCATAGCGATGGAGCTGAGGAAGGACTCTATGGACACCCCCTCCAACAAACGGCCCGCTCCTACCTCCACCTCCTCTTCCTCCTCCCTCACTACCATACCCCTCTCGTACCTCCTCCAACGAAACAAGAATGGTTCAAAACAGCATCTTCTCGTCATCTGTTGCCTACGCACAGGGGGGGGGGGGGGGGGGTGAGAGAGTGCACACACAAAGACACCTATGCAAGCCTCACAAAAGACTTCAATCCCACAAAGATAAGTTCGTTTATACATGGCGTAATCCAAGCTCATACTTCATCCCTCCTGCCGCTCTTCGACTGCATCCGAGAGGCATCTTTGACTGTGTTGGGTGACCCTTTCTATGTCAAGAGTGTGCAGAGGACAGATGACCTCAACCTATGCAAGTCAGTGATGGAGCACATGCCGCCCTCTCCCTCTCCCCTCAGCTCCTCCTTCTTCTTCCGCAGACACCTCTCCTCCGTTCGAGAGCTATCTGACCCCTTCCTTCTCTCCCTGCTCCTTCTGTCTGTCAGTTGTGTTCGCTAATGTGGATGTCATTGATGAGGACAATGCATTCCCTTCTCTAAGAGAACTTCACACCCTCCATTCTACAGTCTCTATCCTTCAATCGCAGCTTCGCGCGCGATCAGTCTCCCTCGATGCCCCCTCCCTCTTCTCCCTTATCAAACAAAAAGGAAGGGCGAGGCTGAGGAGTCCTCAAGACTTGGACACGGACGTGTTGCACGTGTCGAGCGGTGTGGGTAGCGTAGTGGAAGAAGGAGAGGGAACCTCACTCTCGAGGGCAGATGACAGTGTAGATGCGTTGGCAAGGAGAGTGGAGTCTTTAGCGGAGTCTCTCTTCAGACCCACCATTTCACCAAGCGTTCACTCCACCTTTTCCCCCACTCTCACTCTCACCCCGGACAACTACCCCCATTCGTCTTTGCATGGTCTGAGCGCTGATTCAGTTGAAGCAATGAAGAAAGCTGCGTTGGCAGAGACAAAGTCTTTGATGGCCAAGAGGAGGGCAGTAGAAACAGTCTGAGTCTCATGGCGCCAGTGTTGATGAACTTTTGACGTTTCTCAGTGGTTGGAATCGTGTCCTGGTGTTCCCGTTGAAGGAGAATACACTGCCCAACGATCATTACATGCTTTCACACTGATCCTCATACACTTCCTTTGCTCATCTTCCTCTCTCCTTCCACCCTTCTCCACCCGACCTAATCGTTGTCCCAACTCCTCCCACTCTCTCGTATACCTCTCCTCTCTCGTCGCCTCCCCTCTGCCCTTGCATTTGACTTGGTTTCACCCACTCACTCGTACGAGGACTCCAGTCCCTCCTCCGCTGAGTCGACCCGCAGTCTCTTATCGAAAGCAACGAAATCCGTTTCGAGCGCTTTCACAATCCCTGTCCCCTGCTTCATCTCCCCCCCTCCCCAGTCCCTCCCCCTCTCCCTCCTCTCTCTCACTGTCTCCCAATGGCTCCTGGAAGCCCTTGTCCACCGTCCTAACGAATGTGCTTGGGCCCTCCCTCCACTATCGCTGCCTCTGCTTGCTCTTCCTCTCTCCTTCACTCCCTCTCTCCCTCCACCCGTCTTCCTCTTCCTCTGACCCTCCCAACTCCAATATCTCGCCTCTTCTGCTGCGCTCTCTCTTCGTCTTAAGTCCCAGCTCTCTTCATCTGACTCTGAACCCTCTCTCCTTCTCTTCGATCAGAACTCGACTTCATCTCTCTCCTCTGCTCCCTCTCCCACTCCAGCACTTCTAAAACCACTCTCCCTCATCCATAGACCCTGATCCCCGCTTCCTTCACTCCTCTGATCTCCTCCGCTCAGCCTCTTCTCTCCCCTTCGAATCCCCTGTTCTCTCCTCCCCACCTCTTTCCTCAAATTCTTCCTCATCCAATTCTAGCCTCTTCCGTCAAGCAATAGCTCTCCTTCATGTGCCTCTCGTTCTCCCGCCCCAGAGGTTGATGGAAGGGGAGATCGGATGCTGCGATTCTTCAAATAAGACGAACAAGAGCTGGATCATCCACATCTGGAGAAACATAGTGTCTTTCCCCTCTTCCTCTTCCACTTTCTCCTCCCCAGTCCCGAAGCCCGAGACCCACTCTCGCCGAGGCTTCATATTCCCCCTTCCAGTTTTCTTCGGAGGTTTGGACGTTGGAGGTTTGACTTCGTTCCTTCTCTCTGACAGACACCCTTTCTGCCCTCAAACGAAATGCAAATGCAGACCTCATGTTGGCAGTTGAGGGAATCACCGAACTAGAAGCAATCATATGTGGAGAAAGGGTAGCGGAGAAGAGCAAGAATTCAATGCGGAGGTGGAGGAGACGAAGAAAGTGATAATGCGTGCTGAAGCAGACGTTCACGAGTGGGTGAGGTCTGCCCCTCGCCAGAGATGCCGGATCCTTCCCATCCTCCCCTACGTCTTCAAGGCAGCGGAGTTTGCATTTCAGCGACTGCTGGAGCTCTACTCTAGTTCTGAATGCGAGCTGTCAAACACATGTCTTGACTCCCTCTCGTTCTTCACTGCATGCGAGGGAGATGAAGCTGAGGACAGCAAACAATCATTGAACAGCAAAGATTCCCCCACTGCGACTGGAGCTGGCTCTATCTCAGGGGGGTGTCGGACCTAGAGTCCCATTCTGACTCGAACTCAGTCGATGCAATGATGGCGTTGATACTGTGCCTCTTCCCATCTTCGAGAGACCAAGTGCACTCAGTCTATCACTTGAGGTCGAACACCGTCGACATGAAGAGGATGGAGAAAGAAGACGTCGATCGCATTGCCTCTGCATTCGAGGTGTGTCCACTTACCACCCTCACTTCTGTTTGAAACGTATTAGAGAAGTTCTGAAGCTAATAGCATCCCTCCTCTCTTCCTCCTCCTCAGCTGACATCATTGTCAGAGCAATGCTCGCTAACTCTGCCTCTCGCGTGCTACGCTCTCTCCGAAACCCTTCTGAACTGTCCCTGGCCTTCATCAGGACCGTATCTTCGCAATACCCCTCCACTGTTCAGTCTCAAAATTCCCCAGCTTCTTCCTCTTCTTCCTCTTCTTCCTCTTCTTCCTCTTCTTCTCCTCTGAGTCTTGTTTCGAAACCACTTTTTCACCTCCTTCTTGTCATGGAGTCATTGGCATAGGAGATTCATCAGGAGGATGTTGCTCCCTCTTCCACCACGTCCTCCCTTCCCATTCAGATAAAGAAGAGACCCTTTCTCTCTGGCTGACTAATCAGCTATTATCCGCCAACGTATGTCTCGCACACACTTTCCGCAACCATCGCATAAAAAAGATAAGCGAAGTTGAGAGATATAAAGGAGGAGTAGATGGAGTTTTGAGCAAAGAAGAATCCCATTGCTTCAAAAAGAGGCGGAAGAGGCAGAAGAGATGAGGGAGAGAGAAGAGGAGGACTCTGCCGTCTTCTCTACTCTGATCGACAACACCGTGATTTCCTCCATCCGCTTCCTCTTCTCTATGTCTTGCTCCTCCTCAGCACCCCTCCCTCCCGCATCTGCCTTCTCCCTCTCTTCCTGCATTGATAAGCTCTGTTACGTTCCCCACCACTCCTCCTCTCTTTTTCGAGACATCTCTCCCCTCCTCCACAATAGCCCTCCTCCTGCCTCCTTCCTATCCAGAATGATGAAGAAACGCTTTGTGATGCTTCCTCTGAGCACTATTCGTTCTCTCTCCACCTCCCTCGCTGACTCGGTGGGTCGTCTGTCTGACTTGGATGAGGTGATGGGGAAATCCCATGCTCATGCAGAGTGCAGTGGAGGAAGCGGTAGGAGCTGGTGTTTCTGTTGGATCAATACGGCTGAGTGACCTCAACGCAAGTGAGTCTGGCTTCAACTGTTCCTACAACTCCTTTTTAACCGCTGACATTGCCCTCTCTCTTGCCATCTCTGCTAGGGTGGGTCAGCTTCAGCCTCTACCAGCGAAAAGTCATCACCCGCATCCCCCGCATCTGCGGACAGCGAGCATCGAAGGAAGAGTGGAGAGGGAGGTGAGGCGAGGAGAACCGTAGTGTTTCCGTTGGTGTTTGGGTTGGCGGAGTGTTTATCTTGTGGGAAGTCAGACTTATGTGGTGGGATAGAAGAGGATGAGAACATGAGTGTGTCTTCGGGAGTGAGGAGAGGTGTGAATAATCAAGTAGGAAACGTCTGCGAAATAGATCAAGTCACAGGCCTTACACTTTCCTCTCCACTCTCCTCGCCCTCCCTCGCACACCTCCACTTCCTCTCTCACTCGCACTTCGCTCTTCACCTACTTCTCAGCCGTCTGCGTTGGCTCCCCCTCCCTCCTTCTTCCTCCTTCGACAGAGCTTCAAGGCAATCTCTGTCGAGTAGAACAAGACAGTACTCGATATACAAGAAGAGGGGATGGGCTTCTCTCGTCTCCGCATATGCATCCTCTTGTACTCCATTCCTTCTCTCTAGGACTCGGTATGGAAATCCCACCCAGCAAAAGAGGGGAGGGGTAGAAGAGAGAGAGACGGAGAATAGAGAGACTGGAGAGTAGGGGGAAACATCGAGATGTGGAGAAGACTCTGCCTTCCTCTCTGGTCGTCTGCCGCAGTCTCTCGCGCAGCCACGTCGAATCTCATTATGAGCGTTCTTTCTTTCTGCGATGTCATTTCGCCCCTCTTCGTTCCCCTGTCGTTGGGAGCACTGAGGGAAGAGAGAAGCGAGAGGAAGAGCTCTTCTCCCCCTTCCCATAGCGACCCACTGGAGCAGGGATTAGGAAGGGCGGATGGGGAAATGGTGTTGGTGGAAGCGCACCACTCTCTCTCTTTGCAAGGCGAATACTCTTACTCATGATGCTCATTCAAATGCCCATTCATCTTCTTACGGAATCTCACCTTCGCTCTCCGACTCTCCTCTCTTCCCCTTCTCTTTCCCCTTCTCTTGTCCCCTCTCTTTCCACTCCCCTCTCCCCTTCTGCCTCCCTTTCCTCTTGTGCATCAGTCTCTTCTTCTCTGCCCTCTGCTGCCCCTATCCCTACCTCCTCTCTCCCTGCGCAGTCCAGTAGGCCAACACGTATGCCGATGCTGGTGTATAGACACGTGTTGAGGACTTACGGGATAGCGTATGCGCAGGAGCTATTGGCCCTGATGATGCTTGTCACGAGCATACACGTATCCTCTGTGGGCTATTATACATCTACCGACAACAAAACCTCATCAACTGCGTCCTCCTCTCTCTCCCCCTCTTTCTTCCTCCTTTAATCTCCCTTCCTCTTCCTCATCATCCGCCTTTTCCTCCTCTATCCCTTTTTCTTCTTCACGACCCCTTGCCCCTCCGTCGGGAAGGAGGAGAGTGATACTTCCACCTTACTTCCAACTGTTGATGACTATAATTAAAAGAATACCTCTCTATTCACTCTGCTTTGGGGATCAAGAACCAAGCGCCAACCACAACCAAGCGCTATCATCATTCTCCTCATCTTCCTCCTCTTCTTCACCTCTCTCCACTTCCACTTCCTCTTCCTCTTCCCCTCCTCTTCCCCCTCTTTTCCAACGCACTCCAGACTTGAATCTGAAACATTCGAGGAATTATACGTTGACACTGGAGTATTCCCATCTTTCTGCTCCATCTCCTCTTCATCTTCCTCCTCTTCATCTTCCTCCTCTTCATCTTCCTCCTTTTCCTCTTGCTCCCCCTTCTTCTGTCCCTCCTCTAGCGTTCGTACTCTACTACTCTTCTATCTGACCTCCTTGTGCACAACCTTCTCCACCTCTCCCACTCCGAAGAGCCTTGTTCATCAATGGCAAATCTTTCCCAGTCCATCCACGCGCCTCCTCGCATAACGACATCATCGACCCTCTTCTCCTCTCCCTCTCCGCTTCGTTCTCCCTTGCCCTCCCTCGGTCTGCTCCTTCCTCTTCCTTCTCTCTCCCTACCCCTATTATTTGTCTTTCTAAGCATCGACAGTGGTTCGACCGAGAGCTCCTTTTCTCCTCCTCCTCCCCTCTTGCCCCACCCCTTCTCTTTCCCTCCTCTTCAGCAGGCTCATTTGTTCTCCCTCCTCCGTCTCCCCTCCTTCTCCTCGATCTCTGACTCCCTTCCCTATATATCTCGGAAAGAGTTTTCGCGGTCGAACCCCTGCTCTCTTCCTCTCTTTCAACCTCTCCTTCTCCTCTATCTCTGATGCTGTATCTTCGCGTATACTCTTCACTCCTCTCTCTTCTGTCGCCCATCCTTCTCATGCAGGACATGGAAGAAAGGGAACTGCAAGAGAGGGGAGAGGGGACAAATGCGAGAGTTTGATACATATGGGGCTAGATCAGACGGAGGGGGTAGGATGAGTGGAAGGGGAAAAGAGGGAGGAAGAAGAGATGGCCTAGGGACAATAGATGGAGGAGCACAAGAGGGGGGTGATATGGGAAGGAATGGGAGGGGAAGGAGAGAGGCCGAGAGAAAGATGTGCAGAAGAGTCAATCGAATGCTGTTGTGTGGGATGAATGCGATCTACTACCTCAAGCAATGCAATCCATTAGATCTTTCCCATCTCTCTCACTCAACCGCTGCTCAACATCATCATCCTCTTCCTCCGACATTGAGCCTTCCCTTATCTCCATTTATCTTAATTCCTCCAGGGAGTTCCCAATTCCTCAGTCAATTGTGGAAGAAGAATTGGAGAAAAGATTGAGATGCAAGTACCTGCTTTCTCTTTCTCTGCCCTCCTCGTCCTCCTTCCTCTCTTCCTCTGTCCTCCTTCTCCTCACGCTGTGTCTCCCATCCCCTCCTCTCTTCCACTCGCTCTCCCAATCTGACTCAAACGCAAATAATACCGGAGAACGAAGAGAAAGAGGAAGTGGAGGTAGTGGAAGTGGGTGCGGAAGAGGAAGAGGAAGAGACGAAATTGACGAAGCTGAAGCGGAGGTTGAAGAGGAAGAGATCCCCGTAATATCTGCTTGCCTTCGATTCCCCCCGCAGTGTGCTCGTCTCCTCTCTGAAACCATTTCCAAAAAGATCTTGGAGGTCATAAATATCTCTTTCAGGGCATCGCAATCATCCACGGTCTGCGAAGATATTGTATACTGTGTGGTCAAATACACAGAGTCATACTGTGCCTCTCTTTCCCACCCCATCTTCTCTCCTCTCTCTCCTCTCCTCCCACTCCATTTTGTTCCCCCTTCTCCTCTCCTCTGAGCATGCGGATCTTTTTGAATCCTGCTCGCGTTTTATTCAAAATCTAGAGGGCGGGGAGGGAGAGAAGGAAGCAAAGGGAGAAGGAGAAGGAGAAGAGAGCGGGTGGGGTTGAGGGAAAAACAAGGACGGGAAAGACAAGGAAGAAGAGGACATGGAGGAGAGGAGAAAGGTGGATGAGGGAGTTAGGAGGATTGTGGGAGAGTGGGTGGAAAGGCAAGAGGAAGCGATGGGGAAGGTGTCTCTATCTCTGACGATGTATACAGTGGAAACGCAGCAGAGTATTAACGAGAAGAAGAGCCGCACGCACCACAACAGAATCAACAACAATAGCAACAAAAGCAATAACAGCCAAGACAATTCTGCCCCTTCGCCTTCCTCCCCGTCCTCCTCATCGTCCTCTGTTGCAGATCTTTCGCTTCCTCTTGCTCCCCCCACCCCTCTTTTCTCTCCCTTACGTTATCCGCTCCCTCCTCTTTTCGTAGATACTCCCTTCGCCTCCTCCCTCTTCCTTTGTGCCCTTCATCAACGAATCACGCTCTCTCTTTCCCTCCCTCCTCCTCTCACGCTCCCTTCTCCTCTTCTCCCTCCTCCTCCTCCTTCCTCCCACCCTACATATATTCTCAATTTGAGAGTTGTTTCACGACCAGAAACCTCCTCCTTTCACTCCAAAATATCTCATTCAAAATATCTGTTCTCCTCTTCTATCAAAGAAACAATCGTCTCTCTTCTTCTCCTCCCCCTTCTCTTATCCATGCTCCCTTCCCCTCTCCTCCTCCTCCTCCTCCTCCTCCTCCTCCTCGTCATCATTATCCTCCTCATCTTGTTCTTCCTCTTCCTCCTCCTCTTCCCATCTATCATCCTCTCCTTTCTCCAACTGGAACAAAGTCCTTATCCCACTCGCAATTAAGCAATTTAATTCCGTTCCTTCTCTCTCCCCCCTCCTCTCCCTCTCTCTGTCCCTCTCCTTCCCTCTATCCCTCTCTCTTCTTCCGTTCAAACACATCCTTACTCTTCTCCTGCTGTCTACCCTTCTCTCCTCCTCCCACTTTCCTAGACTCCTCTCTTCTTCATCATCTTCCTTTTCTTCTTCCATCCTCCTCATCCCCCTTCGCATCTCGTTCTTCGCCCCTCTCTCTCTTCCTCTCCTTCTCCCCCTCTTCCTCCTCCCCCTCCTTCAGAGTGGTTGCTCCTCCTCCTTCCCTCTTCTTTTTGAAGGAAAAGGTATCATTTTCTCGCCCTCCCAATATGATCGCATTGTATATCTTTATGTGAATATATGACGCTGATCATGCATATTCTGCTACTAAATACCGATATACTTACGCATACGTATATATGTTCTATCTTTCTCCCTTCCCTTTTCCTCGTATATTTTACTGTATATTCATTTCTTACTTCTGATATCTTACGTTCACCATCTTCACTTCTCTTTCTCTGACTCTTTTCTCCTCTGTATACGCCCTCTCTTCTCCCTGCCCCCTTTCCCTCTTCCTCGTCGCCCCTCTCTTTCTCTTTCCTCTCGTTCTCTTCTTCTCCTTCTACTTCTCTTCCTTTTCTCTCCCCGTGTGTTTGATTTTCCCTTTCGCTCCACCATTTCCTCCAGAACCCCTACTTCGTATCGCTCTACTCTGATTTAGCGCTGCAGATGATAGAGAGGCGGGAGAAAGAGGAAAGAGAAAGGAAGAAGAAAGATATGACAGCTAGAGAGCAAGCAAAGGAAGAGAAGGAGAAGGGGACATAGATGGGAAAGGAAGGGCAGATCAAATGCAACGGTATGCATATAATATAGGGAATGTTCTCAACAGCGACCCTTCTCCCTCCTCTTCCTCCCATTCTTCGTCTTTGCCCTCTTCCTCCTCCTCCTCCTACTTTTGTTCCTCTACATCTTCTAGTTCTTCCTCTTCCTGCTCCTCCTCCTTTTCTTCCTCTTCCTCTTCCTCTTCCTCTTCCTCTTCCTCTTCCTCTTCCTCTTGTTCTTCTTCCTACTCAGATGGGTTGTTTTACCAGTACCTTGACTTATCCTTCGCAGGTACCAACAATCGCACGTCGCATGTACATATATATATCCATATACGTATACACGCATAGAAGTTGACATATACGCAGATATGTCAGCGTCTAGATATGTATGCACATCGCATTTATCTATACGCCTAGACGTATATATACCCTCTCATGCACACACAAAGATATCTTCACACATCAACTTATGCACGTTCAAACTCATTGCGTGTTAATTAACTATGGCTCTACGTTCCTCTTTTATTAATAATCACATTTGCACAAACATCATTCGCTTTCTTCCCCTTTCCCGCCTTCTTTTCTTCCTCTTTTTCTCCTTTTCTTCCCCTTCCCTTCCTCTTCTTTTCCCACGTGTCTCTCCTTTCGTTTCCTCTATTTGTTCGCTGTCCCCTCCTCTATCTTCCTAGCCCTTTCCTCTCTTCTTTATCTCGCAATTGGAATCTTCCCCACTCCTCTTTGTCTCTCAAATTGAGAACAAGAGAGATAGAAGAGGGAGGAAAAGGAGGTAAAGGAGGAGAAAGGAGGAAGGAAAAGAACGGGGAAGGAGGAGAAAGAAAATAACAGAAAGAGAGTGAGAGCAGAAGAAGGAGAAGAGGACTAGAGGAGAGGGAGAGGAGAGAGACGAATATAGAGATATTTTAGATAGAGATACTGTTAGCGGAGATATTTTGGAGAGAAATAAGTAGAGAGGCGTGGAGAGAAAAAGAAGAGAAGAGAGTTCTGTATCTCCCTCTCTTCGCTCCCTCTCCTTTCCTCCTCATCCGTCTCCTTGTTCCTCTCCCCCTCCTCCTCCTTCCCTTTACCCCTCCTTTCGCCCTCCCATCCCTCATCTTTATCTTCCTCTTCATCCTCCTCACCCTTCCCCCTCTCTTCTTTCCCCCACCACTCCTTCTCCCTCTCACTCTTCTTTCCTCTCTTCCCTTTCCTCGCTCCCCTTCTCTTCCCTCCCTCTTCCTCTCTCTCCTCCCTCTCCCTCTCCCTCCCTTCTCTCCTCCTCTCTCCCTCTCCAATGATGGATATTTTCACCTTCCTCTACACAAATATCTCCGAATCAGAAATATCTTCTGCTTCTTCTCCTGACCCTAGATATCTATCAAAAGATCTGAATGGTAGATATTTGTTTGAGTTGTCGTGTTTGTTGAGTGAGAGAGGGAGTGGCTTATCACTTTCTCCTCCTCTCCTCCGTTCAGCACATATCTCTGTTATATCAAAGGTCCTTATCCATTCAAGAAATAGGAGGAGAAAGGGAAGAAGAAGGAATAGGAAGAGGGGGAGCAGGAGGGGGAAGAGAAGGAGGAGGAGAAGGAAGACAAGGGGGGGAAGACAAGGACGAGGAAGAGAGGGAGAGAGAGGGAAGAGAGAGAGAGACAGAGTAGAGATGAGATGCAAAGCTAGGACAAAGACAAGGAGAAAGAGAAAAGAGAAAGAGCGAAAAGTGAGAGAGAAAGAGAAAGAAAGAGGAAGAGAAGGGAAGGGGGAAAGAGAAGGAGAAAGAGAGAGAGAGAGGAGGAAAGAGAAGGGCAAAGAGAAGGGAGAGAAGGAGGAGACAGAGAGAGAAATGATGATGGCGATAGGTTATGTGGACGAAGAGGAAGAGGAAAGGAAGAGGAGGGAAGAGAGGGGAGTGGATGACGATGAAAGGGGAAGGGGAAGGAGAAGGAGAGGAGGGAGGAGGAGGAGAAGAAATAGACGCAGAGGCAGAAGAAGAGAGAGAGAGAGTAAGAAATGAGTTCCCTTATCAAGCTTCTCCTTCTCTCTCTTCCTCTGTTTCTCCCACTTTCTCTCTTCCTCCTTCTCCCCTCCCTACCCCTCTCTCCTTCTCTTCCCTCCCTCCTCCCCATCCTCTTCCTCCTCCTCGTCCTCCTCCCTTCTCCTTCTCGTCTGCCCCTTGTTTCGATGATGATGAAGACGAACAATCCCTTTCTCCCTCCTCTTCCTCTCCCTCCTCATCCTCTTCCTCTGCCTCCTCTTCCTCCTCTTCCTCCTCTTCCTCCTCTTCCTCGTCCTCCTCCCTCCCCCCCCTATCCTTCTCTCCTTCCTCCGCCTCCCTTTCCTCTCCTCTGCTTCATTCCCCTCCTTCGTATTATGCTTCTGAAGGTGGAGAGGGGCAGAGCGGAAGAGAAGGGGAAGGGAGGAGGAGAAGAGGGAAGAAGAGAAGAGGAGAGGATGCGGAAGAGCAAGGAACGGGTGCAAGATAATGAGGAGAAGGGTGGACAAGAGAAGAGAGCAAGAGAAAAGAGGGGAAGAGGAGAGGAAGTAGTCTTTTCCCTTGTTCTTTCCTTCTGTAGAGCTCTAACCCTTTTCCTGTCGCACAATAACATCCACCACGTATCCTCCTCTTCTACCTCCTCTTCCTCTTCCTCCTCCTCCTCCTCCTCCTCCTCCTCCCCTCCTTCTTCCTCCTCATCTTCTACCTCTCCCTTGGACCCCTCTCTTTCTCCTCCCTCCTCTTTACCCTCTTCTTCCCATCTATCCGCTTCTTTCACTTCTTCCCTCTCCTCCCTCTCCTCCTCTCTTCCCTCCTCATTCTTCCCGTTCTCTTCTTCCTCCTCCTCCCCCTCCCCTTCCTCTTCCTCCTCCTCCTCCCTCTTGTCTTCCCCTTCCTCCTCCTCCTTGCCTAATTTCTTCATTGGAAAATGGGACTTCTCTAGGCCAAACCTCACAATTCCAGCTACCTACTCCACGCACTCTATATCACTCATGTCCTCCTCCTCCATATCCTCCCCCTCTACTTCCTCCTCCTCCTCCTCCTCGCCAGTGTCTTCTTCATCTCTGCCACCTTCTCCCTCTTCCCTTTCTTCCTCTTCTTCCTCTTCTCTTCCATTTTCTCCTTTTTCCCTTCTCTCCTCCCCCGGTTCTCAATTTGAGTGTGCGTATGCCGTATCCCTCTTCTTTTCTTTAAATCCAAAAATATCTTCATTTTATAACCAGCAAATATCTGTCAGTTATCCAGGAGAAGAAAGGGAAAGAGAAAGAGAGAAGAGAGAAAAGAAAGAGAAAGTGATATATCTCTCTCGTCACATCCCTTCTCTCCCTCCTCCTCCTCATCCTCCTCCTCCTCCTCCTTGTCCTCTTCCTCTTCCTCTCCTCCTCGTTTTTCATCGCTTCGCTGGTTGATAATGCACGGAGCGCTCTCCTCCCTCTTCCTCATTCTCTCCTCCTTTACATCGTTTTACCTATACATCCATACGTCTCCCTCTCTCCCCTCCTCCTCTCCCTCTCTCTCCCTCTTTCCTCTTCCTCCTTCCCTCGCTTGATGTTCCACATGCACTCTCCCTCTTCCCTCTCTCTCCTTCTTTCATCCTGGTCCCCCCCTCTTCCTCGATTCATAGAATCAGGCTTCCTCATATCAAGGCTTCTCTAGCTCGTACACTGTCTATTGCCCTTTCCTCCTCCTCCTCCTCCTCCTCCTCCTCCTCCTCCTCCTCCTCCTCTTCCTCCTCCTCTTCCTCCTCCTCTTCCCTCTCCCCTTCCTCCTCTTCTTCCTCTTCTTCCCCTTTCTCTCTCCCTCTACCTGTAACTTCGCCGGACTCTCCCTTCCCCTCCCTCCTCCTTCTTCCCCTCTTCATGCGCGCTATTATTGTAGCCGTTATGCCTCCTCTCGCTTACATTCTCTTCTAACTCTCCTTCCCATCCTCTCGTTTTCTCCTTCTCCTTCTCTTTTCCTTTGTCCTCCCCTCCTCCCCCCTTTCTCCCTTCTCTCCTCGTTCTTCACTTGCCTTCCCCTTTCCTTTTTTTCCGTACTCACCTCCCCGCCGTTGTCTTTTATCTCAAAGCATGCGCATAAACAATCTATGCATGTATGTTTTTGCAGTGCCATCAAAATACGCGTATACTTCACGGTGGTATTCACTGTGTTGTTCATTCGCAAATATACAACTTATTACACTCTAGTTATCTATTAAATTCATAATGCGATTATTATCTTTAATGTGGTTCGTAGCCTTTATTTCTCTTTCCACGTGTTTTCTTTTTCCCTTTCGTCTCCATTTTCTATTCCTTTTTCTTAGCGTGATAATTATCTTTTTATTAAATCATGCGTTTAATGCGTTGTGTTGAAGCATGTATATCAGATATAAAACAGTGCGAAATCAATCATGCATGTCCAAGCTCCTTTGCGCTGAATATATAAAGCATTAAATTTAAGTAACTCTCGAATGTGCACACAGGATGAACGCGTGCCATGAATGTTTACTCCCGTCGCAGTGTACTTTTGAAGCATGACAGAATCGTTTGGCTGTGTAGAGTGTAATCTTTATACGCTCCACTATCGAATCGCATATCTTATGAGGAAAACTTGCAGCTACGCAAGAAAGAAGAGCATTCACACGGAAAAGATAGAACTCAGCAGAAAACAACAGGCTGAAAAGGATTCCCTGTGTTAAAAAAAAACAACAAAAAAACAAAAAAACAAAAAAAAATTTTTTTCAGTTCTTCATTTATTCAAAATAAGCGCATGATCATTATGATCATGCTCTCCAGAAAAGAAATAAAGAATCCGAGCAACCTTCTTGGGCTTGCATAAATTGACTTCGGACAACTGTTCAAAGAGAAACGGTTTTGTTGATAGCATTAAACAAAATACACAGCCCCTAATGACGTCACACTTCGATACCCCGCAAAAACCAAGAGTATAAGCTGCCTTGACAGACCGGAACAAACTAACTGGAAACTACCAAAAAACAGGCAGCGTTGACAGCATCACATGTAATACACACATGTGAGAATCAAAAACAAACCGAAAATGAGGCGTACAATGTAGGAATAGAAGAATAAAGATACAGGATATAGTTAGTGTACACAAAAGGGATAAGGACACATGACAACGTGGTTAGAAATTTTCAGCTCAAAAGTCTCCACCTCCATGAATGGATAAGAGATGTAAATAAATAGATGTCTCCGCACGTCCACTCCGCAGAACCAGAAGAAAAATGCTATATCATGAGGAGTCTTGTTTTTTTTTTTTTTGACTGGCAATTTATTGAAAATAAAAGCCTCTAACAACGTCACTATGCAGTACTCTTCCAAAGGATAGAAAAGTATGAACCGCCTTGAAGGGGGTAATTAAAACTAACCAAACCAAAGAATTCTCTACCAAACGGACTTTGATAGCAGCACACGTAGTACATACATGTGCGAATCAAAAACAAACCAAGCACGATAAACATCAAATATAAGTTGGGAAAGATGAGGATCAACGTAACCAGCAAGCAATCAAACAAGCGAACACACAAGTGAGCAAGCAAACGAACGAACAATCAAACAAACAAACAATCAAACAAACAAACAAACAAACAAACAAACAAACAAACAAACAAACAAACAAACAAACAAACACACACAACATAACATACGTGCATATCCTAAACATAGAACATGGGGACACATATGGACGTTAGAGTACCCCAAAAGATAGTATACACCGCCTTGATGAGGACATTTACAGTGCAATTACTAATCATCAAGCAGACACAATTTATTAATGAAGTTAATCTGGGCCTGTAAGTGACAAAGAATTCAAAAATAGCGTCTGTTTATTTTAGAGTGGAGATTGATGATCAGATGCTATAAGAAAACGGGCTTTAAACGAAAGACTAAATATGCAATGGCTTAAAGGGAAACTAGAGACATTCGGTTACACAACTGATCAGAGTGCACACATACACAATTTGCTTGAGCACTGCACGGCGTTTTAGAATGAATGATTGCATGCGATATGTCGTTTACATGCGTTGGCTATTCAGATTGTCTATGGGCTGCTGTTCAAGAATGCATTTGAGAGTGAGTCTCTTAGATCTCTTAGTTCTTCTTGTAGTCGAGGACCATTCTGTACCTGACTGAGTTGTCAACTACCTTTTTAATGGCAGCGGTGACCTTAGCAGGAGAAGCCTTGTCTCCGAAAGGAACGTCGACAACCTCAATAGTAGGGACAATGTTGTGCTTGGAGGCGAAGGCAAGCATGTCCTTCATGTCCTTGGTTCCTCCGATTCCGCTTCCTCCGATGGACTTGTTTCCCATGATCAAGACGAAAGGGTTAAGGTTGAACCCATTGGAAGGCACTCCCACCGCCAAGATCTTTCCCCAGGGCTTCATGAGAGAGAAGTAAGGGTTCACGTCGAAACTTCCACTCACAGTGCAAACGATGTAGTTGAAGCTGTTCTTGTACTTATCGAAGGCATCGGGCTCAGAAGTCACCATGACGTCGTGTGCTCCGAGGGCCTTGAGCTCGTCGATCTTGTTGGCCTGACGAGTGATGGCAGTGACCTTGTACCCGAGCTTGTTGGCAAACTGAACAGCGAGGTGGCCGAGACCTCCGACTCCCAGAATGGCGACAGAGTCTCCCTGCTTGATTCCGTTGTGGACGAGGGGGAGTACACGGTGACTCCAGCGCAGAGGAGGGGACCAGCGTAAGCACTCTCGATGTTGTCGGGGATCTTGAAGGTGTAGTGGCGGTCGACCTGGATCTTAGAACCAAATCCTCCGGTTCTGGGGCCACCGTACAGAATCACCATTGAGCTGCACACCTGACCCTCTCCCTTCTTGCAGTATTCACACGTGTTGCATGAAGCTCTCTGAGGTCCCAATCCCACGCGGTCTCCCACCTTGAACTCCTTCACGTTCTTTCCCAACTCGTAGATGGTTCCGATCACCTCGTGACCGGGAACCAGGGGGAAGCTCGTGTGAACTCCATGACAACTCCACTGTGGGAAATAGAAACGAAATATAATCAAAATAGAAACGAGAAACAAGAAAAAAATATATATGTACATATTGCATCACGAGTTTAGGATTAGCGTGCAGTCCACAAACGAAGCGACTATCGCAAAAAAAAAAAAAAAAATGTCGGTAATCATGTGGAGCAATTAAAAGAAAGTCTGGGAATCAACAAACCTCGTCGACACAATGAGAAACGTCGCTGTGGCAGATTCCACAGTGGGTAACATCGGCGCGAACCTCGTCGTCTCCGAGAGCGGGGAGATCAATCTTGTGGTTTTCGAAGGTCACTCCGACCTGAAGAGCAGCAAAAGCGTCAATGGACATGCTGGAGATATTGGAAACGTGAATGGGCATGCAAGAATATCAGTTAGAATATGGATCACAGAATGTGGTAAGTTGAAAGTCACTAGGCAATGTTGGCAAAACAGATTACAAACGTGTTACATTTAGAAGTGCATGTGTTGCATATCTGTTAAACATTAACTAACACATTCAAATATGTCTGTTCTAGACTACGAACGCAATAAAAAGACCAACGAACTATAGCAGTTATCAAGTTCCATGTGCGCGTAGAACAAAACAAAAAAATATGTCACAAGGACATAAAACACAGGAAGTTATGTCATTTTTGGTGTAGTCGAAAATTACATTACTTTACGATTGGCAAATATTCAAACGCAGATTCGAAATCAGAATCTTGCCAGATCTTTCAAGAAGAAAAAAAAAAAGCCTACGTACCTGGAACGTTGTTAGTTTTTTCTCTCAGACATTGTGAAAATTAGTGATTTTTTTAGATTTTCTCGTATTTTTCTCCTAGATAGTCCGATATTTATTAGATGTATACGTTAGCTAATGGGTGTTATGTTATATTTTATTTGTTCTTTCATGTTCTTTTTTTTTGCTTTATTATTTTTCGTCATTTTTTTTTTTTTCTTTTTTTTTTTGAGAAAATCACAATTTTAGGCTGCAAGCAGCACTGTTAGGTGACTTGCTTATTTTTTTTTGCAATTTTGGACAGAAAGTTGCATCTTTAGACTGTATGGTGGCTAGTGGTCTGCCATTTCGTTTGAAAATAAATATTCATGTATATTGTTCCTATTTTTCTACTCTATAAAATAGTAATGTATCGATTTACGTAGTAAATATTAGTTTCTAATATTCAATGTTATACAAATCCAGTTAAACAATTTAATTTTAAAAAATTGCAATTTTAAAAGCTCATATAGTACAACAAAAACATGAAATCATCAAACTATTTTAGAGTTCGTAGCGCACGTGAATGAAAACAGTCAATAGCCCTGTTTTCTTTCTTTATTTTCATTTTTACTAATATTTTTTTGCTGTGTTGGCAATGAAAGATAATTTGATAAATATCTAGCCATAGTACCTCACTCAAAAATTCATGGCCAATTCATTGAGTCAATGTTCTTGTTGTTGTTCTATTAATGTTTTTAATAAATACAGCCTTTAAAGTTTCTGTAAGTTTATACTTTAACGATTAATTTAATTGATAAAATGAACACTTGTGCTTGAGGTAAGGAGTGTGCCTCCTGTTGATTTATGTTAAAACTCGGCTGTTGTCAGAAGTTACAACTCAGAACAAAAGCGGACATTTTGCACCTTCTTCGAAGTTGAGGTGGCGATGAGAAGTTAAGTTATGCGAAGTACGGACATAAATGGTCTCACAAGAGCCAACGTGTATATATTCGTTCTCTTTGCGTAATTGCAAAGGCATACGGCATTTGCAAGAAGGACGAGGGCATTACTGTTTCAAATGTAATTTTGGGTTCTGTTTGTTTGAGATTTGACTAATGAGTTTAGCAGAGGTTTTACTATTTATTCTAGTTATTTCAGATTTGCTAGCTGTTGAATACGATACCAAATGTCGGGCTTGCGTACGCAAGGTATGTTTGTTTTAATATTCACAATATTCTTTCTGTAACTCGCTTTTCACCTTCACAGAGTACACTATGGTCATTCAAGAGACGACACTTACTGATTCAACGAAAGAGAGAGATGAAGACTGCGGATGTCAAAGTATGTAGTACAATGCATGCTGTGTGAATGTTTATGCACAGTGTATGGGTATCTCTGCTGAGGGCGCGTGATGTTGTCGGTGTATTCTCTCTGTTCAGCCTTGAATTCAAGCACTTAGAATCTTCATGAATTGTTTGGCTTTGTGTGGATTAGGTATCGTATGTGAAATAAGAAGTTTTCTTTACCATTCCAACTTGGATAACAACCGGACATTAGAGTGCTTGTACTAAACTTGATTTCTGAACATCTGGTGTTGAAGCTCAAGATGTTTATTGTTCTGGCTTGACTTGTTCGTCGTTTCGTTCGCTCATGATCTACTGCATTTTCAATAGTGTCCTATGAGCTTCATATACATGTTTGTACACAAATAAGCGCGTGACGATACATTAAGGACACTCCCCTTCTAAAACTGAGAAGCATATACGATTGCTTGCATCATATACACAAAAAGTTTAATATATACACAAATGTTGGAATAGGCGAGAAGATGATGCAACTATGAGAGGCACTAAGGTACGCAGCATCCAAACTAATCGATATATATTGTTTTATTGATGTTTCCATGCAATACAAAAAACGTTAATTCCGTTCGCATACAGAGGGAAATAATGTTAGAACTGAAGAAAGGGCGTTTGTCGACAAACATACGGAATAAAAGAAAGGCAAGCGAAGGCTACGAATTGGGAGGACAATGCTAGTGCGCATGTCTGAGTATGCAGTCAAAGGATAAACATAAACATGTCGACGCAGACACAAAGGAGGACATATGTATTATCCTCGACAATGACTACGAAAGGCTCCCACGGCGCAGAAAATCGCACTTTGTAGAACGATTAAAATATACATGTACTGTAACCTTTATCACGTGTGACTAGGCTACTCGGACGTAGCGAGAAGGAGAGCGCGGAGGAAAAGAGGGGAGGGGGGCGAGGAGGGGGAGAGACGGCAGTGAAAAGGGTAAGCCGGGAAACTATAAGGAACGAGTGAACCGGGATGGGGAAGAAATATGTGAACAAAGACGAAGAAGAGTATCCTCTTAGTATTTGTAGACTCCCCTTCCGGTCTTCTTCCCAAGGAGTCCAGCGTCTACGTACTGCTGAAGGAGGGGACAGGGACGATACTTGCTGTCTCCGAGGCGGTCGTGGAGAACCTTCTGGATAGCGAGGCAGGTATCAAGACCGATGAAGTCAGCGAGGGTGAGGGGGCCCATGGGAACGTTCGTTCCAAGCTTCATTGTGGCATCGATGTCCTCAGCAGTGGCGATTCCGTCTTGGAGAACGTAGAACGCCTCGTTAATATAGGGCATCAGGATCCTGTTGGCGATGAATCCGGGTTGGTCCTTGCTGGTAGAACAGACCTGAGTATGAACAAGCAATGGGTGAGGGGGGGGGGTACGAGAACAGGGAGGAAGAAACAATATAAGAACAAATAGAAGTAGAAGGAAAAAGGGAAAAAGGGAAAAAGGGAAAAAGGGGACACAAAAATAGCGCAAAGTCTGTTTAGAAAGTGAAGCCAGCCCCGAATAGAAAAACAGGTCCAACGTATATAAATGAGTAGAACGATCTAATGATTCGTTCCTCACCTTGTTCATGGCCTTAGCAAGGTCTCTGGTGGCCTCGAGGGTCTCATCAGATGTGGTGAGGCCAGGAATGACTTCCACGAGCTTCATCACGGGAACAGGATTCATATAGTGCATTCCGATCACACGGGAAGGAGATTCTGTGTTTGATGCGATCTTGGTGATGGGGATGGAAGATGTGTTTGAAGACATAATTGTTGCTGATATAGAGAAATCGAAGTAATGGGGAAGATTCAAGTTAGATGGACCACACCACAACAAAACAAATGCACACGTTGAAGTATAAAACAAATACTAAGTTTCCAGTATCAAGATATAAAACTCACCAGGAGAAACAAGCTCGTCAATCTGCTTGAAAATGCTGTTTTTGATGGCCTCGTTCTCACTAGCAGCCTCGATTACGAAGTCGGGGTTGAACCCAGTCTTATAAGAGAGGTCCTCCATCTTCGTCGTGAACTTAAACTTCTTTCTAGCCTCATCAGCATCCTCCTGGGTGATGGTCCCCTTCTTCACATCTTTTTCTAGGAGCTTGTTTAAAAAGGCCTCTGACTTCTTGAGCTGTTCTTCCTTGGCATCCACCACCAGCACCTTTGCAGGAATAACACAAAAACAACAATTAAAGCAAGTCAAAAGAAGAATTCTAGAAAAAAACAACTTAAATACGATTCAATATAACTTAAAGCACTATTATATAATCTTACTTCCTTTTTGGCAACAGTAGCAGCAACGTAACTGATGCCAGTTCCCATCTGTCCTGCCCCAACCACAGCGATACGCTCAATGTCATCAGCCGATTTAATGACACGACCAGCCCCCTCAGAGGATGCAGAGGCAGCAGAGAAGAACTTCCTGGGGTTCTTGTACAAAAGTACAGAAGATAAGGAAGCAGAGTTTTTCACCAACCTGGGAGTCAAGGATGCAAAGCTCATTCTAACTAGATACCAGTCGTAGGAAATGTGTGAAATTCAAATTAATCAATATTTAGGCATATGTCCATCAGGATCACTAAATTATGTTATTGTAAAAATGAACGTAGGCATTTATGCAAATGTATCATTAATTTAATTTGTGTGTAGATCCATAATCAAATTAAATGAAAACTAGTTACGCCTATCTGAAAGTCACCGATCAGATATTTTCCCACATTTTTGGAGTCATTTTTTGTGCTATCTATTTTTACATTATTAATGGTACCGGAATTTTTATTTTCATATTTGAAGGTCATATAGTTAAAGAAAATATATATTTGTTTTCACGAGTGACATAAAATTATATTTAAAGTCTGTATATCCACAGTTAAATCGAAAACAACGCAAAACTCGCATCAGATACTTCATATTTCCACATTAAGACAACTTAAACATTGTAAGACTCCGATCACTCGCCAATTGAAAGTGTAGTACTCATATACAATTATTATATTTTGTCACTATATGCATACACATTGATAATGAATAAATCTATGTTTATTAATTCAATGATGACGTATTAAAACAGGTTCTATACTAGATCGCTATTCATTCTCCAATTCTTGTAGATTGGATACAGCAGGGCAAAAGCGTCCCTATAAAGACTACTGACGCAATTGCAATCAATATTGACATCATAATAGTGAAAGAATCCACACCGTGTGACATGTCCTGTGAAATTTAAGTACCAATGCGTCAATAATTGTTAGTATGCGATATGTGATATAGATCAGATGAAGCAAAATAAGAAACTCACATCAATAAAATGCAAGATATTGCCATTCAATTTACCAGAGGAGAGAATGTTTCTGCATTGGCAGCGGCCTGGAGAATAAGTTCGCACTGCTCGGACGTATAATCCTCCGAGAAACACTGATTGAGGCAGTTGGCAATGTCATTCGAGGAAGGTAGGTCGTCGTAAAGGAGACAGACCCCGCACGAGTTAATGTATGAGGTTCCGTTGTAAATTCCATTGCAATCCTTTTTGCAAAAAGAAGGGTCTGACTCTAGGTCAATGGAGGGAGCAGGGGATGCATATACAAGGGACAAGGATGAAAGCTCACTGATATTCAAGCTTTCCGAGTGAAGGAGGGGGCAGATGTAGGTTGCGTTGGGGGCAGCAGTGAGGGATGCCAAAGCCGTAAGAACAGATGAAGAAGGGGTCCCCGTAATATAATTGAATGATAGGTAGACAGGGGATGATGGAATGATCTTCTGAGTCCAAACAAACTCTGCGCTCGTTCCATCTGCAGTCTCGTTTTGAAAGGTTCCTTCGTACTCGATGGTGTCACCGGAGTCAGACACATTTGTACTGACGGAGTAAGATAGGGGTTCAGCCCCAGCTACTCTCCACTGCGAAACGGTTTCTCCTGTGGGTGTGTACTTTTCAACGGAGAAGGTTTGCTGGAAGACGAGGAATACTTGAACAAAGCCATCGATAGAAGTAAAACCAAGAGACAAGGGAGACGCACACTCGATTGCATCGAAGGTAGTGGAGTAGGAGGCATCCGTATCAATGTAGAAGGGATTGGGGGCCGAGGATGAAGACGAATCGTCGAAACCAGTTGCATTCACATTGACATACCTGCATTTGATCGCGGAGGAGTTCAGAAGGGGGAAGGAGAGGAAGGGAGGGGGTAAGGGTGCGATGATTGAGAGGTCTGGGGAATCTTTCCTCCACTGAAGAAGGCTGACTTGAAGCAGTCGTACCCCGAAGAATATAAGAATACACTGCTGTGTTGTATTTGATCTGTTTCAGGGTCGGCTGGCATATTGCTGAAGAATGCGAAGGTGGAGGGGTACGCAATGAACGATGAACTCAGCGAACAGTAGTGAATGTTTGTATTATTCCCTACGAGGAAGTAGGGGGGGATGCAGATGATACGGATGTCGTAGAGGTTGAGGAGGAAGAGGAAAAGGATGCCAAGCATGACGTATTCATGTATGATGGGGGAAACACGCCAATGAAATGCTGACGGGTGGAACCATACCCAGATTCTGTGAAAGCGTTTTCACTTATGGCGTAAATGGATGTGACGAGGGTATTTCCTGTTACATTAATGAAGAGGGAGTAGGAGGAGGATTCAGAGGGAACGCTGACTGTGTGCACATCCACCCACTTTATCAACAGTCCATAACCTAATGAAGTGTACTACAAGATAAAACACATGCATTATTGTTAGTCTACATCGCTTGCTGTTACCCTTGAACTTCACTATCTTCAGTTAACTGAGAATTATTGCACTACATGACAACAATACCAGGCATAATCATAACTTACCACGAAATCTGACTCGCCATTCTGAACATCTATGGTGTTGATCTCAAGACCCGGCGTTAATATTGCGTTCGAATAAGACTTGCAGCATTCTTCCGTTACACATGACGATGACAATGCGAAATAAACATGTCCTTGAATACCTGCGTAAACACTCTACAAGAAGGAACGAAGAGAGAAAAAAAGGCGTTAACTATAACAGGATAAATTATTTGGTAGACATAGTACGAATTAACGCATGACTTACTGTTGTAGGTACTCCATAATACATGAATGTATCATTCAATATTATCGACCTCGAGAATATTAGCTGCGTATCTCCCTCTTCAGAAATCAAAGATTCTGCTTGCTGGAAAATACTCAATTCCGTACAAATATTGTTGGCCTTCAGCGCAAATGTTTAAATTTGCAATTAAAAAGTAAAACAAACTAAGTGCACAGTATGTTTTAGTATACAGATTCACCATGTCTCTGGTATGTAATGGTTTAATTGATGTAAAGAAGTGTTGATCGAATGGAACTCCCAAATGAAATATTACTTGCGCTTATGAACTACCTCAATCAATTAATTTAGTGTGTACGTTATGAATCACAAACTATATGTTTTTGAATACCCTGTAGTCCAATATTCAAATATTTCAGATTCGCAGCCTCCCAGTTATTTCTAGGTAAAGCTGTTTCTAGCTCATTCAAGTGTATTCATAATTATGTATAAATATCTTAGTTTGAAAAAATGTTCGTTGTTCTTGAAACTCAATTTAATTCTTCTTTATTTGGTGAAATTCTACTTTGAAAAAACACAAGATGAGCAATTTGTCAAATGTAAGTTATAATGGTTTAATTTCCAAGAATAGGTATTTTTTTATTGGCGTTTTCCTTCTCAAAACTATTGGAATGTAATCTAACAAAAACCAATCTTTGAACACTCTCATGTTAGAGCTATGGAAACTCTTCATTTTCTCGTTCGACGAATGGAGGCCAGCAAAGGATTGACTCCAGGGACCCCTTTCAAAATCACCCTGGTTTGAGTCAGGAGGAGGTTGAAGAATTGCATGAAGCATTCAAACTCTTTGATACTGAGAACTCTGGATATATTGACGCTTCGGAGTTGAAGGCTGCCATGGAGTCCCTTGGATACAAAAACAAGAACAAAATGGTTTTCAATATGATTGACACGATCCCTGATGGTCAACTCACGTTCCCTCAGTTTTTGGAAATGATGACTGCTCGCATTTCGAGTTCTGATTCTCGAGATGACATACAGAAGGTATCAATCTACTGGAATAGAGTGCATGTTGTGACTGCATTTTTAGGATGCCGTAATAATCCACACTTCACTTGGCTTTGTTTGTGTACAATTCATATATTGAGCCCTTTCCTCTCCTTCTCACTTCCTCTCCTCTTTCTTTGTCTCTCACTCCCCTTCTCCCTCTTTGCCCACCTTACTCATCCCACATATACAGGTATTCCGTCTCTTCTCCGATGATGGTCAATATATAACATTCGAAAATCTACAGAAAATTTCCCGTGAGGTATTGTGTGTTCCTTGTTTTCTTGTTATTATGCACAGTGTAGTGCGTTTTCTGTATTTTTACCTGCTCGCATGATTCTGTTCCTCCAGCCTCTGTTTTAAGTGTCCCATCGTGACTTAGTCTATACACTCGCATTCGATCCTACACTTGCCGTTTTACCTTGTACACGTGCATATATATGTATCTACTATGTATTGTGTTCAGTTGGGAGAGCCAATGTCGACAGATGAGCTTCGCGAGATGTTGGAAAGGGCAGACACTAACCACGACAACCGCATTGACTTTGAAGAGTTCTACGCAGTCATGACGAACGAAAAGTTCGAGTAAATCCATTGCTGCATCATATATTTACTGTTGCCATGTGGTTGCTGTCGGTGTTTCTTGTAGTTTAGCTTTATTTGTAGTTTTAGCTTTAGTTTGTAGTTTTTTGTGGCCTCGACGTCTTTCGCTTTGCGGTTCTCCTTAGACGTGCGAAGATCCGCATATATTAAACACAGCATAGTCATGCAATTTAACTCTTAATTGTCGAGTTACATGAACAAACTTCACTTGCTTTTCCAATATCCGTTTTCTCCACTCTACTAATTTATTTATGCTCAAGATGGGAAGTGCAGCATAGATGTCACGTACTGAGAAAGTTAGTTTTCATTTTTGCAGAAAGAATATGGCGAAATTAAACTCCATATGATATAGCTTAGCATACATTAATTTTTTTCTAACATGAATGGATTCAATATGGTAAATGAGGACGTATTCTATTTTGTTATTCAAAAATAAATATAACATCTGTTTTAATCGATTTTTAGGAAAAATCTCTCATCTCACATCAATTCGCCTATGTGTCTAAGTCAGCAACGAAGATCTCTGTTTATTCGTCACAATATCTCACGTTTTATTTATCAACAACTTTAATATATACTTAATAGGCGATATCGTTTGAAATTTGTATTTTTAATTTATTTCTTTGTTTTCATATTTCGCAAATTGCAGATTATTTTTTTCTATGTCTGCCATTTCTGAAAGCTTTTGACTTCTTTTCGAAGGATTTTGTAGTTACACGTAGAATGCATGTGTAAATTAATACCAGTATACGCACTAATGCACACCAATTAAACTATATGCATCCACGGTAATTTGTCCTACAGATGAGTGTTTCTGAGTGGTGAAAAGACCAAGTTTCTGAGGTTAAGAGCACTGTGCCCACCAAGGTGATTGTCCACCCTTCGGTTCTTCTTTCTGCCGCCGACCATTACCAGAGAGTAGCAAGTGGAACCTCCCAGAGAGTTTGTGGAGTTCTTCTGGAAGCTACATATGCAGGAGAGGTTGAGATCACTAACAGCTATGCTGGTACGTTTTAGCTTCATTTGCTTTTTGACTTCGCTTTGATGAGATCTTGTGCCTGATTACTTGGGTGTGGCGTGAAATAGTTTCTGATATGGGTTATACGAGTAGGAAGATTAGCTGTGGGCGATTGCATGCGCATTAGTCATGCTTACATCAACTAATTGTAGTTTGTATGTGATCATAATTTGGATATGTTGAAATGCTTTGCTTTGTTTCTTATCTTTACTTGTTGACTGTCTGCCGCAGTCCCTTTCGAGGAGGACAAGAACAATTCCGACCTTTGGTATTTCGACCACGATTACAGTGAAGATATGTTTGCTATGTTCAAGAAGGTCAATGTGAAGGAGAAGATCGTGGGATGGTACTCTACCGGAGTGAAAATCAAGCCCAACGATATCGACATCAACCAGGTACGTGGATGAGCAACGTACGACAACGAAGGATGCGAATTCGAGCGAACAGAACGTGCAAGAAACCTACGCACACAAATCATATTTGCATACACGCATCCATTTGTCAGATTTCATTTGTTTTTGTTTTTGTTTTTGTTTTTGTTTTTGTTTTTGTTTGTCCCTAGTGTTCCTAAGTATCCCTATCTAACCTTGTCTACCCACTCATGCGCATATACATACCGCCATCTGCACTCGCACGCACACATCCATAAATGGGTAATTGCACACTGCAATTCTTCCCCCCCCCTTTCGTTCCCCTCACGATTTCTCCCTTGTTCTATCTTCCCATTTTCGTATCCATAATGTTCTATTATGGTTGTCACTTCGTCCTCTCCCCATCCCTTCCCTACTCCTACGCCCCGTCACTCCCCTTTTTGCCTCTGCCTCTTGTACATCCCCTATCATATCCTCCCCCCCTCCCCTATTTTCCCCTCACACATTCGTTCTTTCTCCCTCCTCATCCTTGACCCTTGTGCTGCGCTATTCTCCCGTCATCTGCCCTTTACCTCTCGCTTACCCCCCGCTTACCTCCCGCTCTTCCTCCTTACGTATATTTAATATGTACCCCGTCAACCTCCGCCCCTTGTCGCATATGCGTGTCTTCCGTTCACTGATTGAATTCCAATTCGATCCCCTCTTTCCTCACTCCTCCCTCGTCCTTCTCTCATCGTTCATCTTCCCTCTCTAATCGATAACCCCCTCTCCTCGTGTCGCTCCCTCTCTTCTATCACCATATCTCTCTGCGTGCATATCCCTCCTACACACCCCGCTCTCTCGCTTCCTTTTAATACCTCCCTCCCCTGCCCCATTTTTTCTCTTCTCCCATCGTGTCTATCCCATCGTGTCTCTCCCATTGCGTCTCTCTGATCGTGTCGTGTTCTTCACTTCCCTCTTATCATATTTCATACTTCGGCATTTTCAAATCTTTAATTGATCCTTTCTCTCGTTATTTCTCATATGCCTCCATCCTTCTGCGTTCTGCTCTTTCCCCTTCTCATTCCCTTTCCCCTTCCCCTTTCCACCCTACTTCTTCTTTCCACCCTACTTCTTCTTTCCACTTGGACTCGTGGCTCACAGGTTCTGAAGAAATACTGCTCTAATCCTTTGTTGGTGTTGGTGAACGTATCACCCTCTGCGAACGACGAGATCCCCATCAGAGTTTACTCTTCCGTCCTAATCGAAAACTCAACTCAACTGGAAAACAATAAGAAATACACATTTGCACACATCGACGCTGACATCCAGGTAATCACATCCACGAACACGCATCCATATATACATACATACGACCCATGCGTGTGATTTACATCCACCGCTGGTGTATGCGCATACTTTGCTAAATCGATACCAACGTGATCACATTGCGTTCTGTCTGCATCTCTCCACTTGTTGTTAATCTTGTGCGCCTACCACATGTTTTTATCTCACTGTGCCGTATCTCTCGTTGTATTAATTTTATCTAACGGACGACATCACACATATCCCATCATCCACCCTCCCCTACTTCTCTCTGATGCCCCTCTCCCTTTCTCTCGGTTCTTCCATCCCTCCCTCCCTTTCCCCTTCCCTCTTGTCCCTTTCCTTTCCTCTTGTCCCTCTCTCCCTCTCTCCCTCTCTCCCTACCCCACACAGTCTTCGGAGGCAGAGGAAGTAGGAGTGGAACACCTGCTGAGGAACATCCGCGACGTGAAGTCCTCTTCTCTCACCGCATCGTCCCTCACCGATCACGTCGTGAACAAACTGAACTCCCTGAAAGCTTTGGATGAGAGAGTGAAGTCGATGAAGGAGTACGTAGACAGAGTGATATCGGGAGAACTTCCCTCAAACACACTCATCCTCTCCAACATCCAAGAGACCCTCAACAAACTCAGCACTATTAAGATGAATACCCTTGACTCCCCAGTCGACGCTGACCTCAGTGCTCTCGTCACGGGTGCCCTCTACCTCCACGTCGACTACCATAAAAATGAATGACTCTGCCTTCTCCATTTACACCGCCAACGTGGTACGCAGCGTGATTGCATTGCACGACCTCATCGACAACAAGATCCTCAACAGAGCCAACGAGCACGCTAAGGAAGAGTCCGAAAAGGCACTTGCCGCTGCCTCTTCTCCCATTGAGATAGACACTATTCGCGATGAGAGTGGAGACACCGATGGAACGGACTAATCGCCACTGCAACTTCGCACTTGAAAGTATTGTCTTAGGCTTCATAGCTTCCCTCTTAGCTTCGTACTTCCTCTCCCCCCCCCTCTCCTACACACACTTTACCGCCTGCCCTTTCACTCATGTCTTGTAGCTCTTCCTTGTATTTCGTTCATTTCATGTCACCGCTGGCATAATCTCACAATCGTATTTTCTCTTATTTCTTTCCTTTTTCTCTTCTCTAGAAAACTGTTTGTTTTTGCTTGTTTGTTTGCATTTTGTTTTTGTTTTTGTTTTTGTTTGTTTGTCTGTCGTAGGACTTACCCTCTTAGTTGATTACCTCATTATTTCCTGTGTTGTTCATTTGAACCCCATTTCGAGTGATTTCTCGTTCGAAGTCGTGATCCCCGACAACGCAACTGGACCTCGTACCCATTCCCCACTATCTCTAGTAAACTCTTGAATTTGCGTACTTACTATGCATGCCATACTTCAAATGATAGGAACACACAATGTATGTCGTAAGGTCATAATAACGCTGATGAATCATACTCGGTTAGATATATGAATTGGGAGATATTTTTTTTTTACTGAATGTTCACAGAAGTAAGAGAGAATGTAAACGAGTGGAGGAACCTCGCACGAACAAAACAAACGAATAGTATGATGCGCATAGAGAACTGCGCGTGGGCAAAGCGTACAGATAGGACGTAAAAAGGAGTGAAAAGAAATTAGCACAAGGGAACGAGTAGAAAACGCTCTCCGAAAAGACATTAGCAAAGTCAGAAGATAGATCTCTCGTACTCAGCGGAAAAAACATACACGCACCAACAAGTGATTGAAAAAAAAACACACGTAAAAAAAGAAACACGAACAACGTACACGGTCAAGGACAGGGAAATGAGAGATAAACACTTTTCATGATAGGGGAGCTGATTACTGTATCGAAGAAGTGGGAGATAAGAGACAAGTGGAGTGCGAATAACAAACAATTATGGGCAAAAAAACCAATCAAGTATCGAATGCAATCGAGTCCAACACCTCACACTATCTCAGAGAGAGCAAGTCACGTACATAACAAGGATAAAGACAGAAAACAAGCAACGATAGGGAATCAAACTAAAATACAAACATCTTCGCTCAGCAGGTGAACGAGACGTCCTGGGCAATGAAAAACAATTAAAACCGAGCGATGCCAGTTAGCACCGTTCCGATCGATTGCGTCCTAATGCAAAGGAAACAAAAGACCAAGGGCTAGCGCTGCACAACACTAAGGTGGTACAAGACGGCCAAGGACGAATCGAGACGACACACTCAGCACCAAACAAGTATGGCAGATGCGGGCGAAAGAGGGTTGGAAGGGTCCAGCAAACAACCAGATTGGGGGGAAGGAGAAATAACTAGTAAAGAGATTGATCACAGAAACAAAATAAAGTACGAGAAAAACAAAAACGGTGTACAGCCTCAAATACACAAAGAAAACACGAGAAAAGAGAGAGAAAAGAAAAGGAGGTTGAGAGTGCGACTATATATGAAAAGGAATAAAAGCTAGGGAAAGATAAGGGGAGATATGGAAAAAGAAGACATGGGAAGAGAAGGAAGAGCGTCCGCACTGCGGGAGAGTAACGGAAAAAATGAAAAAATAAGTGAAGAGGGAAGAAGAGAATACGACGTAGAAAGAAGGTCGGGGAGAAACGAAAGGAGGAAACCAGGGGAGGGGAGAGAGCGCAGAGCTCCATTGGTCCTCTGCCTAGTCACCCGCATTGCGTTGGGTTGCACCCTTATCTTCGGCTCAAGTGACTCTAAGTCTCAGCGATGAGTCGTCGGACTTTTCCCTCCCCACACATATACCTCAATTCACCCTCTTTTTCTTTGAACGCAAAGCCAAGGTCTCCGCTCTACTTCTTGATGTTGGCCACCAAGTACTTCTTCACCTTCTCAAACGCCTCCGCAATCTGATCCTGTTTCTGGCGGAGACGAATTGGATCTGAGGAGGAGAAAGGAGATAGAAAGATATGAAAAGGAAATATGAATGAGTTTGTTTAGGTGGAAAGCGTCAGCATAAAGCATGACACAGAGAAAAATAATCGATCAATATTTGGTAAAAACGAAAAGGTACCGCATCCACAAATGCACGCGAATGTGTATGTGTATATGTGTGTGTACGTGTATATAGGAATATGAATATCTATGTGAATGCGAGTGTGTGTATACGTGAGCGTATTAGTCAGAACGATATGCATGGAGCAGGAGTCTTACCATTTCGATCTTTTTCCGATGGGAAGAGCGTCCTTGAACTTCTGAGCAATGAACCTCCTGGGCCTCGTTGGGTTCCCGACAAAAAAAAAAAAAAGGAAAATAAGCAGATAACGGAAGACAACGGCGAAAAGGAATAAAGAGGTTAGAGACCGCACAAAGACTTAACACGAAAGAACTTAACACGAAAGACGAACGCATGGAAAACAGCGAACACAGACGTAAAGACACTTGCAAGAAGAATAGACGGTGTGAAAAGTAAGGTGAGACGGGAGAATGTTGTCGGATAACATAAGAGATAGACAAGCGGAAGCGAGTGAAGCCATGGGAGTGAGCGAGCATGTAGTGCAATGCGCGAAAGTGAGTAGATCGAACATACCGCCTTTCCGGTATAGTCAGGGAAACAACCGTCGATGTTCGAGGATTTGAGTGAGAGATCGAAGAGGTCCTTTTTGTTGTAGAAGAGGAAGATGGGAGTGTTCTTAAACGCAGGGGTCTTGAGGGTCTCCTTAAAAAGATCCATGTCCTCGTGCATACGATTGATAGTCTTGTCTTCGAACAACACCTTGTCGTACTCCAGCCAGGTTGGACACCCAGAAGATAGCCGATACTCCGTCGAAGAACGGATCCACTTCCTACGCTCAGACCTCTGCCCTCCTACGTCGACAACAGAGAACTTCAAGTCATCTGATACGAACTCCGTCACAATGACTCCGGTCGTCCTCTTTCTAGCCATGATAACGTCGAGGTCGTAGAGGGGGTGTAGCCCTCCTGCGAACCTAGCGCAATTCTCGAAATAATAGTCAGCCGTCTCGGAGAAATCCAGAATTCGTTCTTCCTAATGTAGGTCTTCTGGATCGACTCGGATGCCCAAAGACGTCTGATCGCCTGTGACCAAGGCGATGGAGGGAGATGAGGGGAGAGGGAGATAGGGAGAGGGAGATAGGGAGAGGGAGATAGGGAGAGGGAGATGGAGAGGGAGATGGAGAGGGAGGTAGGGAGAGGGAGGAAGGAGAGGGAGAGGGAGAGAGAAGGAGAGAGGGGTACGTGAGAAGGAGAGAGGGGTACGGGAGAAGTAGACGAAGACAAGGCAAACGAAATGACAGTGGAAAGGAAAGGATGAAATATTAAGGGACAAGTGAAGTCAATGGGATTAAAAAACGTAGATGAGGGGTATGCAAACAAAGTGGTATCACAAAGCAGCGATGGTTATACAACCAATCGATAACAGGTCGAGGGAATAAAGGACCAGCGGATGAGGAAGAGGAGGGGGCGGGGAGAGAGAGAGAGGAGAAATGCGCGGAGAAAGGAAGGAGAGAATGAAAATCGACGAGACATAAATAGTGTGTTGAATGCATTGTATAACTTACATCGACGATGGGCTCGGTCATCAAGTCATTTCCTTCGATTCCCATGATCAGAGTGGAGTCGTTCTGCCACTGTTCTGCACGAACGCAACGCCAGAAACAGCGAGGATTATGCCGACAACATCGATTTAGGGGTAGAGGGCAACAGACATAAGCCAATGCAAAGCAAACCGGTCACAAAACATATATATGTGCAGGTAGCAAGAAAACTAGCAGTAAGAAATAACAACTAATTCGTACGGCCGATATATATATAGCTGAAACAAGTAAGATGAGGTATAATTATCTCTTATGGAGGTATTGCAGAGGGGGAGTGTGTGTCTGTTGGTGGCTTACATCCTTAGGATCATACTCAAACGACTCGCACGCACGCAGAACAGCCTGCATACACACAATCGTGTTGTTCTGAAGAACACGCACAAACTGGCGACGGTCCTCCATGATTCCTCCCTTACGGTAGAGCAGAGAGAGCTGCTTGATGATGGGACTTTCCACTCTCTCCAGCTCCCAGCAATAGAATCTTGAAGTGGTTCTTCTCGTCCTCGATGTCTTTCTGGATTTTGTCATCCAACTTATTAGTCTTCTCCTCGTTCCCGTTAGGTGCGACTGGCAAGCTCCCATTGTTCTTACTGGAATGTAAATTATCATAAATACGGGCCATAATGGGTTATGAAACGAATGATTGAAAAGAAACTCACCTCTTCTGTCCGAGGAATAGAAAACAAATAAATGCAACCATAACAGTGAAATAAAAAAATTATCACAAAGGATGGTTGTACTAATAAAAATTCCAAAATACAATTCATTAAGAAATAACTAAAATTCCAGCCGGAATGCTCAGGAATATGCCAATATATCATCAATGATGGACTAGCAGGCATTTCTCATTCAAAATTGTAGATAAGATAGGCTCAGTGTCTCCTTATGGATTGAAAAAAAAAAAAAGAAAGCCCTTTCGAGAACCAAAAATGTAATCATAACTAGGAGGAAAACGTTTCAATATACAAAATTAGCTGGAATGGGAGTAGTAATTAATATATCGTAATCCCTACACGCATTCATGCCAAAAAAAAAACGTGCTATAAATTATGTGGAAATTCGAACGAGCAATTTAACTCCTGGTCATTTTCAAACACAAAAATCTGGAAACAGCAAGCGTTGCTCATGTAAAGTCTTCTTTTTAATTTATCTCGAGTATACATACTAGGAGTATCATGTGACTACAGTATATTGGATGATATATTATTCTTTACCCAATTCCTTATATCTTTTAATTTAATACCGCATGTGTCTCACGTCTTAACTAAATAAATGTTCCGCGCCAACGTCTATGCTTTCTGCAATTTTGCGTAGATGAGTTCCTCATCTGACTTTCAGGAGATGGCTAAAGCCATATTCTTCATTATGACGGGCTGCTGTTTTAATGTAGTTGTTTTGGAGTCTATTCTGAGGTACGTTGTATAATTGTTTGAAAATACTAATCAGACGTTATATACAGTTTCATAGGCGTGTGGTGTTTTTGTTTTTCTTATTGGGATGGGATTGTTCAATCATATATGTCGCATGTGCAGGCGTGATCCCGGGTGTGGACATCTCATCACCCTTACGCAGTTTTTGTTTGTGGCGTTCACCAGTTTCTTTGACGTTGTGAAGGTTGATCGCGTATCCTTGGTCTCCGCGCTTCCCAAAGTGCCTGTTGTCCGCTTCAAGAATCTCACTCTTCCCTTCCATATCTACATCCTCATCAGCATCATCTTCGTATTGTTGTCGGTCCTCAACAATTACGCATTTTCGTTTGACGTACGTGTTTCTGTAACATTTTGTCACTGTGTTCATTATCTAATCTGCTTGCGTTCGCCATTTCGACTAGTTTATTTTCAATTGTACCGACCCCCATCCTCTCTTGCTGTTATTTCTCCTCTCATCTCTCCCGCCGCAGATTTCCCTTCCCCGCACACTATTTTCCGCTCCTCCTCCCTCCCCGCATCTATTTTGTTGGGTTTCTTTGTGTTTAAGAGGAAATACGACGCGAAGCAGGGTGATCTCTTGTTTGTTGGTTGCAGTGGGTATCATCCTTTGCACCCTCGCTGATGCTGAGCACAAGCTCGCATTGAAGGCTTCTTCCTCATCTGCTGCGTCTTCCGCCATAGGATTTGAGACTGGGTTGCCCACTTCCCTCGCAGGAGATGTGTCTTCGTGGGTCCCTCCCCTTGTCTCCTGCGATGGATGCGCCTCCAGTTCTCTATTCGCCGCTTCAAAGATCGCTTCCCTTGCAGTTCCCGTTCCCCCTCCGACAACCTCCCTGCCTCCAGTGTGAACCAGTTATACGCTCATGCTGTTCCTTCGTCCGTGTCTTCCGCTGCCCTAGATGAGAACGCGAGCACTTCTCCAGTCATGAAGGGGTGCTCAGGGGTGCTTCGACTCTTCTTGGTCTTCACAACGCAGCTGGACTCTTTTTTGAGAAGGTGGGACAGGAGGTGCAGGAGCAGAAACAATGGGTGGAGAATGAGATCTCCCCTAGGATTTCTGAGGCTCTGGGACAGTCCGTGTTGGGACAGTCTGTGCTAGAGAGTGCTTCGAAGGCAAAGGAGGCGGCCCTCTCGCTCTCCTCCCCTCTCTCCTCAGCAGGGTCCACTATTTCATCATCTGTCGAATCCAACTCCCTCCCTTCGCATCGCTCTCTTCCTTCAGCTCTCTCGCCTCCATCCCCTCTCCTACCTCCTCTCGAAGGTTCCTGCGTATGCTAAGGAGGTGGTGTGTCTGGTTGCCTCTCTCATTCCCTCCACCAAGTGGGTGATTGGAATCTCCATGTTAGTGTTTTCTCTTGTTCTTTCCTGCTCCCTCGGCCACATTCAACAAGATGCGTATGCCAAGTACGGAAGAGCATCCGAGGAGTCAATTTTCTACTCGCACTTTCTCTCCCTGCCCTTCTTCCTCTTTGTGTTCCCCTCCGTGTTCTCGCACCTCGTTCTCTGGATCTACGCCCAGCCCATCTCCCTCTCCCTCCCCTCCCCTCCTTCCTCGTATATATCTTAACCCCCGAGCTGTCCTCCTTCGTGTCCCATTTGATGCCCACCTCAACAGAGTGGAGGCTGTGTTGTTCCCTTCGTCTGGGTGTTGCGTGTGTTTGGCATTCATCCCTCTCTCTCCCTCGCCTCATCTGCTCTTACGTTCAACATCAGCGCTATCTGGCTCATCGCGCTCAACATCCTATCCCAGACCGTGTGCATCACCGGAGTCTACAAGCTCACGACCCTCACTACTACTCTGACGACTACGCTGGTGATCACCTTCAGAAAGTTTGTTTCTCTTATCATCTCCATTATCTACTTCCAGAACCCTTTCTCCCAAAAGCATTGGACTGGGTCGATCATCGTCTTCCTTGGAGTCATCTTTATTCCATCCCCTCCTCCTTCTTCTCCTCCCTCTTCCAGAACTCTTTCCGTTGACTCTGAAGCCTCCTCCATCTTCCGAGACCTCCTCATCCGAGACCTCCTCTTCCTCCACTCTGCTCCTTTGCAGAATACTGACGACGACCCTGATGACTTGGTCGAATACAACTCCAGGAGAGGAGGAGGCCACGTTAGAAAGAGGTCTCTGTCCCGGGCTTCACGATCGGTTCTTCTTCCCCCGCACCAACCTCTCCTTCGGCCCAGTCGATGGAAAGGAATCCTTCGTTGCTGCTCCTATCAAGATCAGAAACAAGTTCATATCTCCCCCTCTCAGTAATTCCGCTATGCGTTGTTTACATCCGAGAACAACTCGTACTCTTCTGTTTTGATGGTCATCTTCTGCCTTGCTCATTCGCCTCCTATTTTTTTGCTGTCGAGTACTTCCTATTTATATCTTCGTCGTTTGTTCAGATACTTCAAATTGTTTGTTTGTAAATATTTTCTTTCTGTTTCTTTATTTCTCGCACTTGCTGTGCGTACGCTCTCTCTACAGTGACATTGGGAAAATGAATGTGTGATGTAACCATCGACTCTTATTCGTAAAAGGCATATTTATATGCAGACTTTCTACTTTATTTAGTTGTCCGCTCGACTTTCTTTTTGTCCTCTTCTTGTCCATACACTACGTTATGTTATGGTATTGTTCATCCTTCAAAGTCACTGTATCAAGTCCGTGAGAAACAAAATGTACATATTATGCATGTTTAGGAGGCATATATATACGTTGAATCACACACTAAATAAAAAATAAAAAGAACCACACAATAATCCTACGACTGGGCAACGGTTTGAATAGAGTAATAAACACTGTTTTGTAAATAGATGCATGTGAGAGTATGGAATTCAAAAAAGAGTTAAGACGAAATCTGTACTGTTCATAGTATGTTCAAACTTCCACTAAAATGCGTGTATCAAAAGATACATACTGCATATCAACAGATTTCTGTTTGCTCTGTGATTAAAAGCCACTATTCATATTATTTATTTTCCCGCCAACAGACAAATTCGAATTTGGAAAGAGTTGAACAGAATATGTTTTACCGTGTATGATGAATATTTTCGATTATACCTCAAGTGCATATAATGACTATAAGATTCTTAATGTCAGCTTGTTTAATTACTATTTGATTCATTTTAAATATGTAAAATAAGCTTGTAACGTTGGGTAGCTATTGTATTGTCAGTATCTAAATCATATGGCATCACCCGTTATTGCTGCGTGCAGATTCGCATCGTGTATATGATAATTATTATTTCTACGTAAATTCCGCGCACATTAAGGTTGTGTCTTTTTTGTCTATACTAACTATTTATAATGTAATCATTCATATTGATTATCTGCATCTGTTCATTTTTTTCTTGGTTCAGTTTTAATTCATTCTCAAAAACCACGAGAAAGGCGTTCACTCCATTTTTCAAATTTGTTGTTCACAATTAGCTGAGGGCACATACACAATTTGAATGTCACAACACCCTACATCTGGGTCTCCATTCCTGTTTGAGGGAGATCATTCTTCCCTAGCTGCTGAGCTTCGGATCGCATCAAAGAAAAGGAGGAGGTCGATCAGAAAGGGAGGAAAGAGTCAGTTCCTCCTCCTCTACATCATCTCCAGTTGCTTCGTCTCAGGAGATGGAATCGAACTCACAAGAGGTGTTGTCGAAAAGGTCTAGGAAACAAGTCGATGATGAGAACGAAGAGGAAGAGAGGGAAGATCAAAGAAGTGCGGATGCAGAAATGGAAGTGGAGGGAACGGAAGGTGGGTCGCTGGTGATGGACAGGGAGGATGTATACGCTGCGATGGGGTCACTTGGTGTTTACTCTCAACAGGACAGTGAGTTCGACTACATGGAGGAAGAGGGAGAGCAGGAAGGAGAAATCGAGGAAGGGAAGGAGGAAGAGAAAGCAGATGAGGAAGCGGAGGAAAAGAATCCAGGTGAAGCGGGTGGTGAATATAAAAAAAGAAGGACAAAAAAGGAAAGAAAGAGAAAAAGGAGAAGAGGGGAAAGAGACTGAAAAGTAAGCGGGAGGATGATGAGAGGGAGGAGGGTGAGAAGGATGGGAAGGGTGGGGGCGGGCATGAAGAGAGGAGTGGAGGTGAATGAGACTGAGAGGGAGGAGGGTAAAGGGGAAGGAGAAGAGGGGATGTCGCAGAGAAAGACAGGGAAAAAAAGTAGGAAAACAAAAAGTAAAGGGGAGGCTGATGAGGGGGAAACGGAGGAGGAGCGAAGAAAGCATCGAAACAAGCGCAAGAAGAACAAGAGCAAGATAACAAGGAGAAAGGAGATGAGAAGCCCGTAGGGGAAACTGAAAAGAGTGTAAGTGTGAGTGGGGAAGAGAGAGAAAGGGCGAGGGAGGGTGAGGTTGGGAATGGTGAGAACGACGAGGGCGGTGATGCTGGGGTTGAGAGAGAGGCCTGGAGTAAAGAATGGGGTCAGTCTGACCTGGATAAAGGACTCTTTCCCCTTTCAATCAACGCCATCCCTTCTCTCCTCCTTTCCGCCTTCGCCTCCTCTCCCTTCTCCTCCGCATACGCATCCTCTTTCCCCTCCCTCCCTTCCCTCTCTCACAAGCAGCTCCTCTCCTTACACTTCTACTCTCTCTTCTCTCCACTCGTCCTTCTCCTCGCCCTCTTCCAGTCCTTCGCCTGCTTCTCCTTCCTTCATCCTCTTCATCCTCCTCCTCCTCCTCCTCCTCCTCCTCCTCCCTCGTCTCTTCCGATGACTTATATTCTCTTGGGCTTATTCCCCCTGCTTGGGAGAAGGAGAAGAGGGAAGAGAAGGAGATTAGGGAGAAGGAGAAGGATAATGAGAGGAGGGAAGGAAGAGAGGTGGAAGGCGAAGAGAGAGGAAGAGAAGAAGGAACAAGAAGAGGGTCAGAGGAAGGAAGAGAAGGAGGAGAAGAGGAAGGAGATGAAGACGAGGAATTCCACGAGGTTAGGTTGGAAAGATGGGAGACAGTGGAAACTGTGGGAAGGGAAGGAAAGGAAGGAAATGAGGGGAGGGACGGGGTGACTACGAGGAGAGAAGAGGGAGTAAGAGAACGATAGGGGTAGAGAGGTATATCAATGGGATTGTAAAGAGAAGGGAAAGGGAGAGGAAGAGAGGGACGAGCGAACGAGAAGGAAGAGGAGGGGGAGAAGCCAGGGAAGAAAGAGAGCAGAGGGTGGAAGGGGATGAAGAGAGGGTAAGGGCTAGGAGAAGAGCGGAGCCAGGACAAAGAGATAGAGCACAAGGAGAGGGGGGAGGGGCGAAAGGAAAGGGCAGAGAGAGAGAGAAAGCAGAGGGAGAAGGAGAAAGAGAGAAAGGGAAGAGAGAGAAAGAGACGAAAGAGAGAGGGAGAGGAGTGTTTTGTTTGTGCAAGTTGTGTGCATTCGTAGATTCCAGCACTCGCGTCTCTCCAGATCGTCCACCTCCTCTTCTTGCCCTCCCCCTTCCTCCTCTTCGTCCTCTTCGTCGTCCTCCTCCTTCCCTTCTTTCCCATCCCTTTCCCACGAATGTTACGGCTTTGATTTGTTGATATCAGACGGAGACAATGCAGTGAGAGTAACGGTCGATGACTCAGCTGCTGAAAGGGTAGAGAGGGGGGAGGTGGGGGTGGGAGCCATCCTTTCGCTTGTACCCTCCGCTCTCTCCCTCCTTCCTCTTCCAGGATCTGATTTGGTCCAGCCTTCCCCTTTCCTCCTCCTTCGTTCTTCCTCCTTCAGAAGCATCCTTTCATCATTCCCTTTGATTCTTTCCCCCTCTCTTCCTCTCAGCATCTTTGTCGCCCTCCTTCCCTTTCTCCACTCTTACTTGTACAAATACTCAATCAAAGCTTACTCTCCGCCCTTCCTCTCACCCTTCCCATCCACCTCCCCCCCCTCCGCTTCCTCTTCCCCTTGTCACCGTCGTCATCCTCATCTTCTTCCTCTTCATCTCTCCCTCCATCTTCCGCCTCCTCCTCGCCTTCCTCAACCCCATTTCCCCTGCCCTCCTCACTTTCATTCGTGTCAACATACCCTAGGAGAAGGAGAGTAAGATCTCTGATGGCGATTGAAATAAGAAAGAGGAAGGGAAAGGGAGGGGAGGACAACGAAAAGGCGGAAGGAAAAGGGGAGAGTGAAGAGGAAAAGAAGGCAGACGTAGAGATGAAACGTACAGTGACGAACAAGGGAGATGACGAGGAAGAGGAAGAGGAAGAGGAGGAGGAGGAAGAGAGGAGGAAAGAAGAGGAGAAAGCGAAGGCTGAGGCTGAGAAGAAGAAGGAGGGAGGAGGAAGAAGAGGAGGAGGAAAAGGAGGGTGATTTTGTGGAGGGGATGCTTTGAATTCAATCAAGATTACGCAAAGTGGAAGTGGAGGCAAGGGGATGGGCGGCCAGAGAGGGGGAGAAAGATGGAGGGAGGCAAGAAGGGGGGGAGAAAAGGAGGGAAGAGAGAGAGAGAGGTGAGGGGGAGTGGGAAGAAAGAGTGGGTGTGTCGGAAGAAGAAGTGATGAGAGTGGGGCTATGTCTGTCGAATATGCCAACCCCGCCCTCTCTTCGTTTCTCTCTCTCTTCTCTCCGCTCTCGTCCCTGCATTCTCTCTCTCTCTCTCCCTCTCTCCCTCTCTCTCCTCCTCTCTCTCTCCCTCTCTCCCCCGACTTGTTTTCGTTGTGTTCCTCCGCCCCTGCTCTCTCGCTCTCACTGCTCCGTAGTCCTCTCGTGATCGGTAGGTCTGAGTTTCCTCATCCTTCCTTTCCTCCTCCATCCCATTTCTTCCTGTCCCGCCGCCTCTACCTCCCCCTCCTTTCCCTCGTCGGGGTCCCGTCTTCCTTCCACTTCGATTCTCTTCCCCCCTTTCCCTCTCCTCCTACCCTCCCCTTCCCTCACCTTTCTCCCTCCGCCCTTCCCTTGACCTATTTCTCTATATCTCTGTCAATTCCCGAAAGACGGGCCCCTCCTCTCCTCCTCTCCTCCCTCCCTCTCTAACTGTGAGATTCCCCTTATCATTCTCAGACCGTCCATAAAGAAGAAGGGGAAAGGGAGGCAGAGGGGGAGAAGAGGGAGTAGAGGGGAGAAATGGAGGCAAGAGAAGGGAAGGGAGAGGGAGAGGAAGGGTACGGAAGAGGAGAAGGGAGAGGAAGAGAGGGAGAGAGAGAGGGAGAGAGATGCTAGGCTGCGTGTAATGGAGGAGGACTACTCATCTGCCCTCCGCCCTCTTCTTTCCCTCTCCCTCCACCCCTCTTTCGACTTTCCCATTTCAATACAGGATGCTCAAAACACATGTCCATCGTTTCTTACTCTTCCTCATCATCTACCTCCTCTTCCTCCTCCTCCTCCTCCTTCTTCCTCATCTTCCTCTTCCGCCCCTTGGCATTCGATGTCTGATGCCAGGCATTTCTTGCTTAGTTTCAGCAGGATTGATAGAACAGAGAGGAAGAGAATACGTAAAGAAGAGAGCACCAAGAGGAAGGGAAGAGGCGGGGGGGGCAGGGGAAGGGGCAGAGGAAGCAGGAGTGTGTTGTCGTTCGTTAGGGTGGAGAAGGAACTTGGGAGAAAGAGGGGGAGGTGGGCGGAGAGAGAGAGAAAGAGAAGAAAGACAGGGAGCATGGGAAAAAGAGGAGGGGGGAGAGAGGAAGAAAAGGGTAGTGGTGTTCGCAAGGGTCATGGCGAAGGGGAAGATTTGTCAGTACGGGCCCTACCCCTCCTCCTCCTCTTCCTCTTCCCCTCCTCCTCCTCCTCGTCCTCGTCCCGCCCCTTTTTCTTCAACATGATAGATCGCTGACAACTCGGGACTATCGATGGTGAAGGTGTGGGGAAGACCTTCGTTCCCCTCTGCTTCCCCTTCCTCCTCCCCAACTCACCCATAGCCATCGTCAACCCTGAGATACAGTCATTACCCTTCGTCCCTCCCACCATCCTCGGCTCCTCCTCTTCCTTATCTTCGTCCCTCTCATCCTCTTCCTCCTCTTCTTCTTCCTCTTCCTCTTCCTCTTCCTCTTCCTCTTCCTCTTCGTTTTCCTCTCCTTCCTCTTCGATTCTTTGTCTCTCTGTGAACCCATCGAATCCCCCAGGGTCTATCTTCCTTATAGACCAAGACTCCCTCTTCTCTCTTCCTCACGTTTTCTTTTCGCCTCCTCCGTCTCTGCCTCCCCCTCCCCCCACCCCCTGCCCTTAAATTTCCCTTCTTCATCCCCCTTCCCCCGCGTCTTCTTCGGAAGAAAAGACTACGGGGACGAGGGAGAGAGAGGCAAGGGAGAGACGAAGGGGAGAGAAAGAAGGGGGAGGACGAGGAGAGGGAGAAGCGAGCGAAAGGTAGAGAGAGAGAGAGAAAGAAAAGAAAAGGAAGGGGACGCACGGTTGATCTCAAGCGATACGTTCTGGTCGTTGGGGCTGGAGCAGAGGTGCCGACGTACTGGGCTCTGGGGGAACTCACTATTATGCCCCCTCCGCACCTCCCTTCGCCTCTCCCTCTGCTCCACGGTAGAGGAGGGGACGAGGGCGATTGCATCTCTTAAGGGGTAAGTGAGATGTCTTCCTCTAGCTCCCCCTCCCCCTCTGTTATCCGTAGGGGAGGTGGAGGGGTGTGCGGAGGGAGAGCTCGTCAGTGTAAGGGGAGTGGTAGTGGGAACAGGAGGCCCCACCAGGACCAACACTAAGGCTGGCGCTCCTCTCTTGCACAGGACTGTTCTCATCGCTGACCCACTCCTCCTCTTCTCCTCTTCTTCTTCTTCTTTGTCCCCTGACTCTGACTTCTCCTCTTCCTCCTCCTCTTCTCTCCCCTCCTCCTCTCCTCCCTGCCCCCTCCTCTCGGTCACCATATATTCGAACGGATGTTCCTCCCTTCTATCTGCCATCTCACAAGGGGATTTGGTGTCTTTTCCAACGTCCAAGTGGTTGTTGACCCCATATCGCACGCACGAACGTATGCATCGTCTTCTGTTCCCACGTCTTCATCCTCCATACCGCCATCATCCTTTGCATCATCATCATCATTATACACGTCTTCCGCTTCCTCCCATACGTCCTCCTCTCTCGTCTCTTCTGTCAATTCTATTCCAACTTCTTCCTCTTCATCTTCCTCTTCCTCTTCCTCCCCTTCCTCTTCATCATTGTCTTCCTCCTCTTCTCCTTCCCCTTCCTCTCCTACTTCTTTTGCTGATCTTTTCATTCAGTTATACGGAAGCAGAGAAAACGAGGAGCAAGAGGAAGGAGAAGGGAAGGCGAGAGAGAGAAAGAGAGAGGGGAGGGAGAAGAAAAAGGAGAGAAAGAGAAAGAGAAAGGAGAGAGTGAAGAGGGTGGGTGGAGGGAGGGGGACGTGGAGGAGAGGAGTCCGGCTCATGGGCTGTGAATATTCATCTTTCTCTATCTCTCACCCAGCCAAATACGCCTTTCAAATTGAGAACTCATTCCAGCTCAATGGGTGTGCCAGGGAAGAAGGAACCATTCAATTTGAGAGTTGGAGGAAGGGGAGTGGGAAGAAGGGGAGTGGGAAGAAGGACAGAGAGTCTGAACTTGAAATGTGTGAGACAGAGACACCTAGAATAGTTAATAAGAACGTATACGCACTCTCTCGTCTCTCACCCTCCGCGCCTCTCTTCCCCCTTCCTCCTCCTCATCCTCTTTCTCTTCCTCTTCCTCTTCTTCCTCTTCCTCCTCTTCTTCCTCATCTGCCTCCGTGATCGCTCCCCCTTCCTCTTCCCCCTTCTCTCCGTTGGACAGCAGTTCTTTCTTCCTCATCTGTCGGTCTATGAGGGTCAACGAGCAGAGGACTCTGCCCCTCCTTCTCTCTCCTCACGCGCTGATTCCTTCTCTATCCGGCTCGCTTCCCTCCTCCTCTGACTTCTTTTTCTTCTCCAGCTCACTCTCTCCTTCTCGTTTTAGTCATTTTGCCACTTCCCTTTCCTCTCTCTCCTCCTCATTTTCTTCTGCCTCCCCTTCCCCTTCCTCTCCCTCTCCCTCCTCTTCCTCTGCCTCTCCCTCCTCTTCCTCTGCCTCCCCCTCCTCTTCCTCTCCCTCCCTTTCTTCCTTGTCCTCCTTCCTCTCTTCTCTCTCCCCTGAAGAGTTGGCAGACGAAATATGCAGATATTTATCCGAGGGAAAAACAAATCTCTTCGTAAGTGCACTCAAGTGGGTTGTTCGAACGCACTCCTCACAACCACGCGTCTCCTCTCCTCGTCCTCCTCTTCTTCCTCGTCCTCTGTCTCTTCCTCCTCATCCTCCTCCAGCCCATATTCATCTTCGAACTCTCTCTCCCCCTCCCCCAGTACGTTCCCTCTTTTGTCGCGTCCCTCTCCCGTGTTGGACATAAATATCTTGAGTGGAGATATTATTCCTTTCTCTCCCTCCCTCTCCTCCGCCCTCTCTCCCTCCCTCGGTTCTTTCCTCTTCAACCTCAACAGCCCTCGTCCTATATCACATCCATCCTCCTCTTCCTCTGCCTCCTCCTCCTCGTCAACCTCCTCCTCCACCCCCTCCTCGATCTCTGTCTCTGCTAGTCTCGTCCCCTCCTCTCCCTTCCCCTCCTTCCGTCTGCACAGGGACTCAGCTCTCTTCCCCTTCCTCCTCCTTCTTTGTTCGGTGGAGAGGCAGAGGGAGGAGGTGGAGAGGAGGAGCATGGAGTGGGGAAGGGCGGTTGAGTCAACAAGACAAAGATCTCTCTCCTCCCTCCTCCTCAAGATCAAGCAGTGGGCAGGAAGGGCATGGGAGGAAAGAAGAGAACAGAGAGTGTCCAAAAGAAGAAGGAGCTGTGGAGCAAGAGAAGAGAGGCGTTGGAAAGAACCCTGCACACTCTTAGCAGGAGAAGAGCTGTTTTGGAGGTGTGGGACTGGAAGCAGAGGGAAAGAGAAGAAAGAGAAAGAGAAAGAGAAAGGGGAGAGAGGGAAAGAGAGGAGAAGGAAGGGAGAAAGGGGGGAAGGGAAGATGAATTGTTGAAACGGTTGTCCCCCTTTGCCGCCTCCCCTCTCTCCTCGCACCCACTCTCCCCTTTCTTTCTCCCTTCACCCCCTTTCCCTCGTCTCCTTCCCCTCTCGCCTCTCCGCCTCCCTTCCCCGTCCTTCTCTCCTCCCCTTTCCCTCCCAAATCTCAGAAGAAGATGAGGATGAGAAGGTGGGTGAAGGAGAGGACGAGGTGGGTGAAGAAAGAGAGAGAGAAGAGAGGATGAGGGAGGAGAAGGAAGGGCTAGCGATTATGGGAGAAGAAGAGGTGGAGAGAGAAGTACGAAACAATGAGAAACTCATTTTAGACCTTCTCTTCCTTGTCCCCGCCCTACTTTCCCCCTTTTCCTTCCTTGGACAAAAAGAAGGCCTGGAAGTGAGGGGGAGGAAGGGAAGGAAGGGAAGGAGGGGAAGGAGGAGTGGAGAAGGAGGGTGCGGTCAATCACGACGGAAGAAGTGATGTATATCTGCAGTGAGAGAAGCAGGAGCGAACAGCGTAGGAGGGAAAGGGTGGAAGGAGAGCAGCAGAAAGGAGCAGAGGGAGGGAGCGATGGCAGGAGGGAGAAAGAGGAGGGAAGAGAAGCTGTATGTGTTGTTGAGTAAGGCAGTGGTGTACAGCAGAGAGAGAGAGGAGGAAGAGGGGGAAAGAGCTCAGGAACAAAGGAAAGAGGAGGAAAGGGCGTGTCGCGTATCGTACCTCCTTTCCTCTCTCTTTTCTCTCGCTCTCACTCGCTCCTTGCCCTCCTCTCCGCTCCTTCTCTCTCCTTCTTCTCCCTCTTCTCCCCCTCCCCTTCCTCCCCCTCCTCTTCCTCCTCCCCCTCTTCCTCCTCCCTCTTCTTCCTCCCCCTCTTCTCTCCCCTCCTCTTCTTCCTCTTCACCCCCTCATCTTCCTCCCTCCCTCTCCCCATTGCCTCCCGCATCAACGATTTGTTCGTACGTCTTCTCCCTCCTCTCCCCACCGACCCCTCTCCTCCCTCCCTTTCCCCCTCTTCCCCCTCTTCCCCCTCTTCCCCTCCCTCTCTTTCGTCTGATCCGCCCTTCCCTTCCCCTCCTCCTTCCTCTCTCTCCTCTTCTTCTCCTTCCTCTCCCTTCTCTCCTTCTCCTTCCTCCTTTGATTTGGTATCGAATATGTTCAAACCATTTTCCTCTTTCTCTTCTTCCTCTTCCCCCACTTCTTCGTCCTCCTCCATCTCTCCTTCCTCTTCCCCTACTTCTGCATCCTCCTCTTCTTCCTCCTCTTCCTCTTCCTCTTCTTCTGCCTCTGCCTCTGCTACTCCCCCACCCTTCCTCTTGGAAAGTATGTGTTCCATCAGGGAGATCAAATATCAAAGACAACTGCTCTCTCTTATTGAACAAATAGAGGCATTTACCCCTCGCTCTTCCTCTTCCTCCACATCCTCCCCCCTTCCTCCGCCTCCTCCTCCTCTTCTTCCTCCTCCTCCTCCTCCTCCTCCTCCTCCTCCTTTCCCTCCTCCCCAGACGTGTCTCTGTTGTCTTCTCTTTCGAAAGATGAGTGGGAATTGATTTTGTTGGAAATAAAGGCGGTTGAAGAGGTATACACGTTGCATAAAGTGATCGAGGGAAGTGGAGCAGAGGGAAGGGAAAGAAGCCAAGGACAGAAGCGGGAGACAGACAAGGAACAAGGAGTTAAGGGGTTGTCCCCCAGCCTCTTTTCTTTTTCTCTTTCGTCTTCCCTCTCCATTCGCCACCCTTCTTCTCCTTCTCCTTCTCCTTCTCATTCTCCTTCTCCTTCTCCTTCTCCCTCTCCTTCTCCTTCTTCCCTTCCCCTTCCCCATCCCCTCAGATCTTCTTTTTTTCCTACGTTGATTCCCTTGCCTCCCACCCTTCCCACCCCTCCTTCTCGTCCCTCTATCCATCATCTCCCCAGCATTCTTCTTCTTCTTCCTCTTCTTCCTCTTCTTCCTCTTCCTCCCTCCTCCGCTCTTTCTATGTTAATCAACAAAATAGAGAAAGGTGAAGGAAGGGAAAGAGGAGGAAGAGAAGTGAGGGTGGGAGAAAAAGCAGAAGGAGGGGAGAGAGAGAGAGACGAGAGAGAGAGAGAAAGAGAAGGAGGAAGAAAGAGAGAGCGAAAGAGAAAGAGATGCTGGATCAAGCTGAGGACTAGACGAGGACGAGTTAGTTTCGATGGTGAGGAAGAAGAGAGGGCTCAGCGCCATTCCCTCCTCTCTCTCATTCATTCTCTCCCTCTCTTCTCGCTCTCTCTCTCTCCCCTCCCCTCCTCCCTCCTCCTCTCTCTCTCCTCTCTCTCCTTCTCATTCTCCCTTGCCTCCGCTATTCAATTGAAGAGAAACGTTGGAAACAACCTGCGTGGATGGATGGGAGGAAGTAGGGGGGAAGGAGAGAAGGAAGGGGGGAAGGGGAGAGGCAGATGGAAAAGAAGAGGAAAGAGAGAAAGGGGATATGGATGAAGAGTGGGTCAAATGGAGACAAGTGTGGGAGGATATGGAGGGGGAGAAGGAGGGGAAGGAGGGAAGGAGGGGAAGGAGAAAGGGAAGGGAAAGAACGGGCAAGGAGAAGAGCACAAGGAGAGTGTAGAGAGAGTGAGGGAAGAGAGGGAAGGAGAAGGGGGAAGAGCGGGAGAAGAGGAGGTGGAAGAAAGTAAAGAGAGGGGTAGAAGTGTGTTCCTTTCAAAATGAGAATGTCTTCTCCCGCACTCTCTTGTCTTCTATTCACAAAATATCTACTTCTCTCTCGTCTCCCCCTCCCCTCTCCTCCCCACCCATCTTTTGTTCCTCCTCTCCTCAGCCTCTCCCTCCCCTCCATCCCACTCCCCCTTCCTCTCCCGTGTCTACTCCTTATTGTCTGACTCAGACTCATCTCTTGTATCTTCCTCCTTTTCCTCCCTCTTCCTCCTCCCTCTCTTCCTCCTCCTCTTCCCCCTCTTCCTCTTCATCCTCCTCCCTTCCCCTCCCTTTGTGTCCCTGTTGTGTTGTATTAGGTTCCCCTTACCTCTCCTCCCCTCTCCCCTCTGTATCGAAGGCTAGAACTACCCATTGCTCGCTCTCTCCTCTCTTCGTCCCTCCCTCTCTCCTCCGCTCCGCCTCCTCCTCCTCCTCCAACCTCGTTCTATTCTTTTTAAACCATACCCTCCCTACCTCTCCTCTCGCTGCTTCCGTCCTTCTGACGAGGCACTCCCCCTCCAAACGATCCTTCTCCTTGCTTCATCTTCATCTTCATCCTCCTCTTCCTCTTCCTCCTCATCCCCATCCCCATCCTCGTCTTCTTCTTCTTCTGCTTCTCCTTCCTCCTCCCCCCTCCTCTTGCTCTCCTCCGTCTGTACCGATAAGAGTGCAAGGCAGATCTTCTCATTCCTCTCCTCCTCCCCTCCCTCCGCTTTCTCCCCTCTTCCTCAATCTACCTCTTCCCCCTCCTCATCTTCATCTTCCTCCTCTTCCTCATCTTCATCGTCTTCATCGCCTTCGTCCTCCCCCACCTCCTCCACCTCCTCCTCCACCTCCCCCTCCACCTCCTCTTCTGCATCATCGTTGCCCTCCAGTTCCCTTACCCCTCGTGAGCTGTCCCTTCTTTCCTCCCTCTCCTCCTCTTGTTCATCTACGATTCACTGTCCTTCTCCCTCGGTCCTCTTCTCCCCCCATCCTCTCTCATCCTCTCCTCCTTTATTTCAACCGAGTTAGAGAGGAGCAAGGGACTGTCTGCAAAGGGAGTAGCCGAGATAGATGGCCTAGAAACAAGCCTCCTCTCCCTCTCCCCCTCTCGCCCTTCTCTGTGTTTTCTATCCCTTCCTCCCTCTCCGCCTTCGCCTCCCTCCATTCACTCCCTCCTCTTCCTCCTACACCTCAGACACGTATCCCACCTCCTCTCCTCCCTTTCCCTTTCCTACTCTTCTGAAATTCTCGCACTTCTTCATCAAGTGCTTTCTCAACTCAAAACATTCACTTCCGTTTCCTCCTCCTCTCCTTCTTCTTCTCCTTCTTCTTCTTCCTCTTCCTCTTCTCAATCACAAGACCTCCTCGCACGCAAGATGAGGCCGTTCTTGATCGCGGAAGATTTGATCAGTAGCATTCAGTCTAACTATGCCAAGTAAACTAACTACGTGCATTCTTACCGCCGCTGTACGCATTGCAACTTACAACTAACCTTACACCAATGTGTTAAGTGCATTCAGTTTGTTGCTCGATGTGTTCTCATATGTATATTTGATGTGTTTGAAATTTGTTTTATTCGTAGTAAATGCGAGTGTTGCGCTGCTATTACCTACAGTCTCTTTCATTTGTACTTTTGTGTTAGTGTTTTTATTAGATTTGATATTGAACCTAAGCATTCCCTACTAGATAATTATGCCCCCAATATAGTCAACTCTATATATGATTATTTGTTGCAACTAGTCTATATCGCTCTGCGCTGTTTCTGAAAGTATGAGCAAAATGAGATCTGCAATCAAATAAATAGAACATGTTCGCATGTCACCAGATCCAATCAACATCTGACAGTACAGAGCGTAAAACACAAAGCACACAATCATAGATGAGAAAGTGAGTATAAAAGACAACTGTAATCAACTCAAAATAGCGGTCTCTATGCACAATATGAATGAGATGTGATGTGCTGTCCCCCGTACTTTCTCAACGAAGATTTTTTTGTTTCTTCTTTTCTTACGTAAACTAATTCAGAGCATGCATATTGAACACATAATCCTTGGCGTTGCTGAATGTATGCATACGACATCTCTTGTTCCTATAAATTACAAATATGTATCTTGCGTTTGGTTGTTGGAGGTTGTTATTTGGTGCATGTTTCGTATTTACTTTCATTTGGCTGACGGAAAGTGAATAGCCCTCTGCAGAGGCCAGATGTTCGTTGTTGTGTCTGGGGTTTACTACGATGTCAGCTGCATGCTGTGTGCACGCCACATGGACATGCATGATTTTTCTAGGCATATTCCGTCTATGTGTTGGGGCAAAGCAGTTATGTTTGTTTGAGTTTTTAGAGTTAAATCGAGGTAGTAGAATGTGAGGCCCTAATTTGATGCTAGACGAGGCGAACTGATTTTGTTTTGTTTTTCCTCTCCTTCTTTCTTGTTTCCTTTTGTCAACGTACGACGTGCGTAATATGCTTCATACTTAACACTGCGGGGATGTTGATGCAATCTACGTCAGATTGCAAAGTACGGTATGCCTTCGATTACAATTGGGGGGCAGTGGGATGTTTCGAATACTAGTAACTCCACCAGGAAGAAAGCGTTGAAGCAGGTAACTGTAGTGGAGAGAGAGTGAAGGAAGAGGAAAAGCTAACATGTGCAGGTGATGATCTCAGAGAGGAAGAAAGGAAGGAGAGAGCGAGGAGAGAGAGACGCAGAGGAGGTAGAGATGTAGAGAGAAGAGGAGGTGGTTTAGAGAAGGGAGAAGGGAAAGTCAAGGAGTCGGAGCATGAGGTAGTGGATGGCTTTAAGTGGGGAGCAGAGGTAGGGAGAGAAGGAGGAAAAGGGAGAAGAATGTGAGGGCGAGAGGAGAGGAGAGAGGGAATGTAAATGGGAAGGGAAGCAAGCGCGAGAGAGAGAGATTAATGAGGGAAAGAAGAAGACTAGTGAAGGAAAGAAGACGGAGAAGAAGAAAGGGTGAGAGATAGGAGAGAGAAAGAGAGGTGTGTGTGTGTGTGCCAATTCGAAACGCTGACAGAAGATTGGAAAGGGGAAGGAGGAGAGGGAAAGGACAAAGGAAAAGAGGAATGGCGATGAAAAGGAGGGAAAAGAAGAAAATAAATCAAGTGAAGGCAAAGGCGAAAGGCAAGGGAAAGAGAGGGACAAGAGAAGGGGAAAAAGTGAGACCAAGAGGAGGGGAGCGGAGGAGAGAGTAGGAAGTGGAAGAGGAATAGGAGGAAGTGAAAGAGAGAGGCAGGAAGAGAAAGGAGAGAAGGAGAAAAGGAAAGGAGAGAAGGAAAAAGGAAAGGAGAGAGGGGAGGGAGGGAAAAGGAAGGAAAGAAGGAGTGAAGAAGAAAAGAGAAGAGACAGAAAGTGAAAAACCTCAGTTCTTGTCACTTCCTTTTCCAGTCGCATCCCCTCCTTCCCCTCCTCCTCCTCCTTCCCCTCCTCCTCCGCCTCCTCTTCCCTCTTCTCCTCCCCCTTCATCTTCTTTTTCTCCTCTTCCTCCGCTCCTCCTCTTCTTCATCTTCTTCATCTTCTTCCTCTTCTTCTTCGTTTTTATTCGTGCACGGACTCTCTCTCTCCTTCCCCTCTCCCTTCCCCTCCCCCCCTCGTCCTCCTTCCCTTCCCCCGCCCTTTCCTCCTCTTCTTCTCCGATCCTCCTCAACCATAAATGTACGTCAACGTTTCCAAACAAGAGACATGATCATTCATATTTCAGTTTGAACTGCTCACACGTCCCTTCCTCTTCCTCGTCTTCCTCCTCTTCCTTCCTCCTCGTCTTCCTCCTTCCCTCTTCTCTCTCTTCGTCCTCCCTTCCCTCCTCCTCCTCCCTTCTTCTTCCTTCTTCTTCCCCTTCCACGTCCCTTTCCCCTTCTCCTTCTCCGTCTCCTTCTCCTTCTCCTTCATCCTCTCAGTGTCAAATTTTATCCCTCCTCCTCCTGTCCCTCTTTCCTTCTCCCTCCCTCCTCCCTCCCTCTCCCTCTCCCTCTCCCTCTCCCTCTCCCTCTCTCCCTCTCCCTCTCCCTCTCCCTCTCCCTCTCCCTCCCCCCTCTCCCTCCTCTCCTTTCTCTCCGGACTCTTCTCCTCTCCTCCTCTTCTGCCCCTTACCTTTCTTCTTCTTCCTTCCCTTGCCCTTCTGTTTTCTCACCTATTTCCACTTCTTCCCCTTGTGTTCCCTCTCGCTCCTCTCCTCACTCTCCTCCTCTCCTCCTCCTCCCTCTCCTCCCTCTCATCCCTCTTCTTCATGTCATGACCCTATACCAACTACGTCTCCTCTGGAACATTCTCTCGCCCCTTCTCCTCATTCTCCCTCCCCTCTTCCCCTCTTCCCTTTGCCTGCTTCTTCGCTTACTTCTTCGTCCCTCTCCTCGTCCTCTTTCCTTCACCTCCCTCCCCTCCCTCCCCTCCTCCCCCTCCTCCTCGTCCTCTTCCTCTGACTCCCATTCCGCCCCCCTTCTTATAGCTCCAGAAGCGAACAAGGACCTCGACCGCCACCACATGGCGAGGGCGGACAGCTTCATGATTCCACACCACCTCTTCGTGAGTACAAGAGGGCCTTAGAGGAGGGCACGGTTATGAACAGGAAATGAAGGAGGAGCAGGAGGTCAGGAGGAGGAACAGAAATGTTATGATGAAGAGGTACTCGCGTTCCAGAGCTAAAGTGAAGAGGAGGAAGGAAGAAAGAAGATGCCATCGGAAATGGGTGGAAGGGGGGAGGGAAAGAGGGAGGGAGAAGGGGACGGGGGGTAAGGGAGAAGAAGGAGAAAGAGAGAGAGCGAAAAGGAGAAGGAGAGAGAGAAGGAGGTGAGAAGAGGGAGGAGAAAGAAAGAGAGAGGGGGAGAGACGGGAGGAAGGGAGGGGACAAACACAAGCGACACACACCTCGTGATTTCGATCCCCTCTTCTGCCTCCGTCTCTGCGTCCTCTTCTCCCTCTCCCTCCCCCTCTCTATCCCTTTCCGCCCCTTTAGCTCTCCTCCTCCCCTCCCCCCCTCGCCTTCTTCTCCTTCTCTCCCCTCTGCTCCTCCTCCCCTCTCTTCTTCCCCTTCTCCCCTCCTCTTCCCCCTCTCTCTTGCGCTCACCCCCTCTTTGTCCCTCTTGTCGCCCTTCCCTCAAAGGCCGAGAAGACACTCTGATTCGAGAGCAGATGAAAAGCAAAAGGAAAAGAGAGAGAAAGGAGCACAGGCACAGGGAGGAAGAAAGAGGCAGAGACATCGGCGGATGCAGAGGGAGAGGGAGGGAGGAGGGAGGAAGGGAGAAGGAGAGGGAGGGAGAGAGAAAGAGAAAGGGAGGGAGACACATAGAGAGACAGAGAGAGAGAGGGAGACAGAGAGAGAGAGAGAGAGAGAGTGAAATAAAATTGACGATGGCAACTAGGGGAGAAAGAGAAGGAGGGGAAGGAGAAGGGGGACAGAAGGAGGGGAAGGAAGGGGAAGAGAAGGAGGGGAAGGAAGAAGGAAGAGAATCAGAAAAGGGTATTTGGTCGTACCATCTTCCCCTTCGACGTCCTCCTCCTCTTCATCCTCCTCCTCCACCTGCTCCATCCTCCTCTGCCTCTTCTCCCTCTTCTCCCTCTTCCCCCTCTTCCCCCTCTTCTTCCTCTTCCCCCTCCTCTCCTTCGTCTCCTCCCTCCCCTTTCTCCCCTCTCTTTCTTCTTCTTCCTCCTCCTCTACTCCCATGACCCGGCCCTCCCTCAATTTCTCCTCCTCCTCCTCCCCCTCTTCTCTCCTCACACTCAATCGCTCCTCCCCCCTCACTCCTTGTCTTGCCCTGCTCTCTCCCCTCATTCTTCCTCTCTCTCCCTCACTCCTCTTCTCTCTCTTCCCTCACATCTTCCCAGTCGACTCCCTTAAATCAAGCATCCTCTTCTCCCTCGTCTTCTGGTCCCTCCCCTTCCTCTCCCCACAGACTCCCTCACTTCAAAGGAGGAAATAGATCATATGGAAATGAAAGTATGCTAGCAAGAGGAGGGATGGGGGAAGAGGGAGAAGAAGAAGGGGAGGGTGGGAAGAAGAGGACGGTGGAGGAGCGAAATGAAGAATACTCTGATGGATCGGGTGGATCAGATGGATCCTTCGCTGACTCGTGGGACGATATAGTAGATAGGCATGTTTCTCTTTTCCCCCGAAAAACGCCGAAAGACAACACACACGCGTACACGTACAAAGACACCGACTCAAGCAAACTGAACGGGAGAGGAAGATGCGGCAAAAACAATGATAAGAGATAGACTCATGCCCATAAAACAAAATGAGCCATCGTTACCGCAAGGGAGACGGACAAGTACTCTACAGGAGGTGACTATAAGGGGCAGTCGGGTGCTGAGGGGAGTGGTGGTATCAAGTGTGTAAGTGTAGGCACACGTGCTATGCGGGGTGTCGATGGAAGAGTGGATGCTACGCGGTGCATACGAGACGCCACCTTATGCGGATTACTCTGTGTAAACATCGACGTGCACGATGCATTTGTATTTAAATTCATTGTTTGTGGGTTCTTCTTGTCCTCCGTTCTTTCGTCTGCCCTTTCAAAAGGATCCCTTCCATGTCTTGTGTTCCCAGTGTCCGTCATGTGCACGGTGCACTCTATTGTTCGTAAATAGTAGTCGTTTCGCTCCTTCGTTAGATGCTGTCTTGTATGCATAGTCATGCGTTGGTGTGTAATATACATAGCATGCGCATTGCGTGAAACGACTTGTTAGACATATATCATGTGTGCCACTCGATGACTAATAAAACACGGCAGCTCTACTCTCTTCCTTTTACGACGCAAAGTTTACAGATCAATATCAATTGAAAATAAGACTAATAGCATTTAAAAATAGTGGCGTGGGTGAACTTGGATGAGTAAAACACAGGTTGTGCTGATCTGGATTAAACAATGTTTATTAAGCATTCAAGCATCCGAAGTAATAAAGAAAGTAGAATAACAAAGAACAAAAAAAAATAACAAAGATATAAAAATCAAGTAAAAAAGACGGAAAGTAAAATAAAAAAAACACAAATACAGTGATAAATAGTAAACGATACACAGGAAGCAAAAAACAAAAATCGAAGACAAAACTCTAAAGAACAAAGGTTGAGGTACTTAAAATACGATGCACGTTGGTCGCAAAACAAGCAAACTTGAAATAGCACATGGCATGTATATATATATATAAATGTGTGTGTGTGTGTATGTGTGTGTGTGTATGTGTAACAGTGTGGAGCATGACGATGTTGCATCCTTGTACTAAAACTGAAAAGATGATTAATAATATCAAGAAGTGCCCAGATACTAATGGCAACGTAAAGAGGGGAACCCCTTCCAGCTGGATAGACTACGAGAAAAAGGAGAGAAGAAGAGAACAAGAATAGAGGAGAAGAAAAATAACGCAAGAGGAAGGAGAAGTGAAGAGGAGAGGGGAGGAGTACAGGTTCCTCTATAAATGCATGCATGAAACAGAATAACTAGTTGAGGTTGAATACAAGTGTTCTCACGGCGGAAACAGTAAAAAGGACGAAAGAAGATAAAAGGTCTAGGTCTACTGACTGAAGAGACGCGTTGGAGATTAACTTAAAGACGATACGAGAGAACGATGGGAGGAGGTGAGGAGGGAGGGGGACGTGGTCGAGTGTCTCCGTCTATGACCCCGCTTGCGTCGTAGCCCCCTACACCCTCCGTTCTGCACTGATCCACCCACTCCCTCATCGACGTCTGGACTCACTTCCTCCAATGAGGTCAACTCCCTTATCCCCGCCCACACGCAACAGCGGGGACGGGGGGACAGAGAGCGAGGAGGAAGAAGAGAAGGAGGACGACGATCTGAGGAAGAAGGAGGAGGAGAGATTGGAATGTGATATTGAGAGAAGAGCAAGGGTGACCTTTGGACAGCGAAGAGGAAGGTGAAGAGGGAGAGGGGGATGGGGGACGGGGAATGGATCGCCCCAGATATACCAACGAGAGAAAGAACTGAGTGACGCCTGGAAGGAAGGGAGGAAAGGAAGGAGGAGAGCGAGCGAAGGGAGGGGACGGGGAGGGCCTCGAAGAAGGCGGGTGAGGGGGGAGAGGGGAAGACAGAATAAAGGGTTCTCGATGTGATCTCGTTGATAGAGGTCTCCGATGTTGAGCGAAGCCAAACAATACATCCTGCTCCTCTCGACGTCAGACGGTCCCACTATGAGCCCTTCGAAGTTTCGATCGTCTACGTTCTTGTCTCCGCCCCGTGGTACTTTTTTTCTCCTCTTTGCCTCCTCCCGCATCCGAGTAAGTCCCTCTTCCCAGCAAGCTGCACGGCTCCTTGGTCATTCGAGAATGCGATAGAGAGAAGGGGGCGCGGCGGAAGATCAGAGCTCCCATCGCTTCCTTCCCCTCCTCCTTCCCCTTCCCCTCCCCCTTCCCCCGTCTCTTCTTCCCCCGCCTTGGATGACTTCGACTGCGGTCATCCACCCGATAGAGTTGTTGAAAGCGACAACGTTCAGAGAGGGGAGGAGGGGGAGAAAGAGATGATGCCGCACCCGTGCATCAAGTCTATGGCGACTAAGCAGGTGTTGAGGCAGAGAGAACGATGACGGGAGACAGAGCAGGCGCCCCCGTCTCTCCTTCAGTCTTGTGCACTCCCATTCCCGCTTCAACTCCCCTTGCCGCTGCCTCCCGCCTTTTCTAGATAGAAATCTGCCGCTTCAGCTTGGTGTGGGCTAGGGGAGAGAGGGGAGAAGGCTGGAGGGTGACAGCCTTGGCATCGACGATGAAAGACCCAAAGGGACAAAGAGCAGATGTTAGAAAACCGACCGAAGAGGGAGTCGGAGTCGAAGGAGAAGTCTGTGTCCCAGGAGAAGGACACGATGTGGATCGACGAGGAGAGAGACACAGAAAAGAACGAGGTTGAAAGGAAAGAGGAAAGGGGGCAGCAAGGGGGGAGGAGGACACGGAGGATGCGGATGTGGAGGCTGGGGAAGAGAAGGGAGGAGGAGGGGGAAGAAGTGGATCCCAGCTGAGAGACGGAGCTGATACACCCCCATGGGTGTGGTACTCGTGGATGATACGAAGGGAAGAGGATGCAGAGGAGGAGGAGGAGGAGGAGGAAGAGGAGGAGGAGGAGGAGGGGGAAATGGATCGGAAGAGGATGTCGACGAGGATGCGTGAGCGATGATGAGTCTGCCTGCAAGAGGTGCTAATGGGTTGGTTCGGAAGGACCGAGCTTGTGCCGATCACGAAGACAGGGAGGAAGGAGAGAGGGGGAAGAGGGGGTACGGCGGGAGAGGGAGGGGAGAAGGAGGAGGAGATCAGAGCGGTGCAGTGTTCAGAAGGAAGGAGGGTTAGACCGCATAGCAGAGAAAAGGAGGGAAATGACAGGGAAGCTAACGCTGTGGGTTGAATCCACGGTGAAGGAAGAGGGAGAGTAGGACGGTGGAGGCGGTGGAGGAGGAGGAGGATTGGGAGGAGGACTGTCGGGGCTTACTTCCCCACTTATTCCTAAGGCTTTCGACGATGGAGTTCAGCTTGGGTACGCGAGAGGCGACGGGAAGGAAGAGAAGAATAACAACGAGGGGGAAGGGACACTGGCAGGAACTCACGTCTTCTCCTCCGCCACCGCCGGCATCAGAAGGGCTCCTCCTCTCTCTCCTCATCCCTCTGTCCTCTTCCTCTTCCTCTTCCTCTTCCTCATAGTCCTCTCCGCGAGCGTTCCTTTCCCTCGCTCCTCTCTTTCCCATACAAATCCTGCATCTCCTTCCGCTCCCCAATGAGAAGAGGTTGCTACAGCAAGAACAGAAGATGGGGGCAAGAGGATTAGAGGAAGAGGAAGAGGAGGGCTGGGACGGTTGAGACGAGGGAGGTGGAGGGAGGGAGGGGAGAGAGGGGAGAGAGAGGGCGATGGCAGAAGGTTCCTGAGAGAGAAGGAGAGATGACGTACGTACCCCGTCGAGAGAAGAAACTGAGGAAAGGGAAAACACTTGGTCCTTGATCGAAACGAAACAAGGACGAGGGTCGGGGCGGTTAAAAACTCCTCTCTTCTTATTTCCTTTCTCTCCTCTCTCCCTCCTCTCTTTCCTCTCTCCACCTCTCCCTCTTCCTCCCCCTCCCTTATCGTCCTCCTCCTCACCTCCCTCGTTCTCATCGTCCTCATCCTCTTCGTCCTCCACGTTCACGTTCACTGCATTAGCAATGCCTTTGTTTTCTAGTCGGAACGAAAGAAGGGGAGGGGTGGGGGAAAGTAGAAGGGAATGGAGGGAGGGAGAGGGAGGGCACAGAAAGAACGAATACCAGCGGTCATGTCTCCACATACGAGTGCGCCGCACTCTCTTCCTTCGTCACCCTCCCTCTTTTCCCTCCTCTCCCTCCCTTTCCCCTCCCTCCCCGCCCCTCCCTCCCCTCTCCCCTCTCTCTCTCTCTCTCTCACTCTTGTGTCTAGGAATAAAAGGAACGAAGGAGGGAGGAGAGGGAGAATAACAAGAAGAGGAAGAGGAAGAGGAAGAAGACGCAACGTCTCTTGACTGAGACTGGGAAAAACAAAGGAGTGGAAGAGAGGAGATGAGGGAAGAGGAGGAAGGGACTACTGAAGAAAAGAGATGAAGAGGGAGAGCCAGAGAGGGAGAGGGAGAGGGAGAGAGGGAGAGGGAGAGCGAGGGATAGAAGAGCTTGGATATGAATGAAGATCCGAGAGAGACAGAGAAGAAGGAAGAAGAAGGGGGGGAGGGGGCAGAAGAGGAGGAGAAGGAAGGAGAAGGGATGAGGGGGATCAGAAGTCCAAGTGAAGAGGAATGAGAGAGTGTGGAGGAACGGAGACAATGGACTCGAAGTGCCTCTGATGAGTTCTCCTTCAGTGTCGAATAAAGTTTCTCCCAGAAGAAATACAGAAACATCCGAACGAGAAAGGCCAACGCCACCCACACGCGCCATTCACTCCGCTTGCCGCATATCCCATCATCATCGACCATTGCACTCCTCATTTCTCCTCCCTCCACCCTTCTCATGCCCAATCTGATCGTAGTCTTCTCCCCTTCGCCGCCCTTCCCGCCTCCCTCCTCTCTCCTCCTCTCCCTCCCCTTCCTCCCCTTCCTCCCCTCCCTCCTCTCCCTCCCCCCCCCCCCGCACTCTCTTCTCGTATTCCAAGCACAACGACTGTCGTCCGAATTCCTGTGCTGAAATCGAACATAACAGCAAGCGCGGGGCGAGGGAAAGAGGATGAAGGAGAGGGAGACGCATGAGGTGGGAGGGGGAGTGAGGAGGGAGGAGAAGGAAGGAAGACGAAGCCTCCTCTGCTACCTCACAACACCACTCAATGCTTATAGAAGGAGAAGAGGAGGAAGGACTGGTGGTCAGTGAAGGAGAGCAAGAGGGGGAGAAGAAATGCGAAGAAGAAACAAAACGTGTGCTTATAGAAACGGAGGGAGGGGAGGACGGAGAGGAAGAGGGGGTTTGTCTGCCTTCAGTAGTTAGCGCATAGAATAATAAGACCAAGCAGTGATGTATGTCACCACAAGAAATAGAGAGGAACGAAGAGGAAGGAAGTGTGGAGAGGAGGAGGAGAAGGGGGAAAGTGGGGAGGATGAAGAAAGGGGGAGGGAGAGAGAGAGAGAGAGGGAGCAAAGAGGAGGAGGTGTCCATCTGGGTCTTGGCTCCGATCCACATGACGTCATCTTCCGCGTCGTGCTCTTTCCCCTTTCTCCTTCCCCCTCCCTCCTCCTCTCGTCCCTTCTTACTCTCTTCCCTTCCTCCCTCACAGCCCTCACTCCGCCTTCAGACAACTGCACAAAAAGAGGAAGAACGGAGGAAAAGAAACAGGAGGGAAAAGGGAGGGGGAGGGACACGGACGACTACGGGGGGCAGGGGGAGGAGAGAGGGCAGGCATCAACGGAAACACAGATCCTAGCACTGAGTGTCTTGGAACTCAGATCAAACACGTCGTCTCCCTCTCCCCCACTCTCTCTCTTCACTCCCCTGGTTTGTCCTAGTTCTCGATTTGACCTGTTGCATGGATCCCTTTCCTCATCCTTGACTGTGTCTCACCCCTCTTTGCCCTCCCATCAATAGCAACCGACCCACGCATCCAACCCTCACACCAGATAACGAGGAACAAGGAGAGTGGGAGGGAGAGAGAGGGAGAGGCGGAGGAAGAGGAAGAATATGAGTGAGAGAAGGCAAGAGAGAGTCGGTCAGACCCTCCGGTAGGCAGCAGAGCGGAACGAAGCCGCGATTCGGAAGAGACCAGCGCACCTGATGAAATGAACGAAACCTTCCCTCTCTGCCCACTCCACCTGGCGAGCACCAGTCCTCCCACTGACGAAGGCAAAGAGCACTGAGCAGACAGGCATCCGCCGCCGCATCCTCCTCTTACTCCTCTCATCCTCCCTCCCCCCCTCTCTCCTTCCTCTCTCGCATTCTCCTTCTCTCTCGGCACTTCTCTCTGTCTCCCCCTTCCTTCCTTCCCTTTCCCTTTCCCTTTCCCTCCTTTCCTCGTTCTCCATAGTTTCAGCGACGCTAGAAGAAGAAAAGAGGAAGAAGAAGACGACGGGAGAGAGGACGAGAGAGACGTAGAGAGAGATGAGAGAGATGAAGAGGGCAGGGGACAGGAGACCCCGGGTGATAGGACCGAGGTTACCAATCGTCTGCACAACCCTTACTCCTTCCTCGCCTGCCTTTCCTCCCTTCCCCTCTCCTCTCTGCCCTTCCGTTTCTCCTTCCTCTTCCCCCCACCTCAATTTCGAGAAATAGGAGTCAGCAGAGGCACTCCCAATGAAGAAGAGACCCTAGCTAAATAACAAAGGCTCTGCACTGGGCTGTGGGTCCCCTTGGAACGAACGACCAACGTCACCCCCACCAGCCCTCTCCTGTCCTCCTCCCCCCCTTTCTTCCCCCACTTCCCTTCGCATTGTACTCACCAACGGCCCCGCCATCACTGCCCTTTTCCCCCCGCCCCTCGGTGAGCCAGTATCCCCACAGCGCTGACGCTCCCATCGATTGCTCCTACCATACTTGATTCGGACGAAACACACAAGCAGAGGTATGAGTGCGTGGGAAGGGAGAGAAACCGAACAACGTAGCAGGTCAGGCGGGGGCAGAGACAAAGAAGACAAGTGTTCGAGAGTGGTGTGGGGTCCAGATGCCACGTCGACGGAGTAGCTGTTGTTCAAATAAGAAAAAGAATCCTCTCCGAAGAGGAGAAGTCCTCCTAGGGGTGAGGGGAGGGGCAGCACCAGCAGACAAGTCGAAGACACTGACATTGTGGGCCAACGGACCAAAGTCGAGGAAGGGAGGGCAGAGATAGGGACTTCTGCTTGGAGGGAGGATGGGCGAATGAGGAAGAAGGGGGAGGAGGACAGGAGAGGGCTGGTGGGGGTGACGTTGGTCGTTCGTTCCAAGGGGACCCACAGCCCAGATGCAAGAGCCTTTGTTATTTAAGCTAGGGGTCTCTTCTTCATTGGGGAGTGCCTCTGCTGACTCCCTATTTCCTCGAAATTGAGGTGGGGGAAGAGGAAGGAGAAACGGAAGGGCAGAGGAGAGGGGAAGGGGAGGAAAGGCAGGCGAGGAAGGAGTAAAGGGTTGTGCAAACGATTGGTAACCTCGGTCCTATCACCGGGGTCTCCTGTCCCCTGCCCTCTTCATCTCTCTCTTCGCTCTCTCTACGTCTCTCTCGTCCTCTCTCCCGTCGTGCTTCTTCTTCCTCTTTTTCTTCTTCTAGCGTCGACTGAAACTATGGAGAACGAGGAAAAGGGAAAGGGAAAGGGAAGAGGAAGAGGAAGGGGGAAGGGGAAGACAGGGGAAAGAGGAAGCGAGAGAGAAGGAGATGCCGAGAGAAGAAGGAGAAGGCGAGGGAGAGGAGGATGAGGAGGATGAGGAGGGATGCGGCGGCAGATGCCTTATCTGCTCAGTGCTCCTTGCCTTCGTCAGTGGGAGGACTGGTGCTCGCAGGTGGAGTGGGCAGAGGAGGGAAGGTTTCTGATTCCATTTCATCAGGTGCGCTGGTCTCTTCCGAATCGCCTTCGTTCCCTCTGCCTTACATCGAGAGGGTCTTTTGTTTCGACTCTCTCTTGCTCTCTCGCTCTTATTCTTCCCTCTTCCTCCGCCTCTCTCTCTCCCTCCCACTCTCCTTGTTCCTCGTTATCTGGTGTGAGGGTTGGATGCGTGGGTCGGTTGCTATTGATGGAGGGGAAAGAGGAGAGTCACAGTCAAGGTGGGAAAGGGATCCATGCAACAGGTCAAATTGAGAACTAGGACAAACCAGGGAGTGAAGAGAGAGAGTGGGGGAGAGGGAGACGACGTGTTTGATCTGAGTTCCAAGACACTCAGTGCTAGATCTGTGTTTCCGTTGTTGCCTCCCTCTCTCCTCCCCCTGCCCCCCGTGTCGTCCTTTTCCCTCCCCCTCCCTTTTCCCTCCTGTTTCTTTTCCTCATCTCTCTTTGTGCAGTTGTCTGAAGGCGGAGTGAGGGCTGTGAGGGAGGAAGAAAGAGAGTAAGAAAGAACGAGGAGGAGGGGAGGGGGAAGGAGAAAGGGGAAGAGCACGACGCGGAAGATGACGTCATGTGGATCGGAGCCATGACCAGATGGACACCTCCTCCTCTTTGCTCCCTCTCTCTTTCTCCCTCCCCCTTTCTTCATCCTCCCCACTTTCCCCTTCTCCTCCTCCTCTCCATACTCCTCCTCTTCGTTCCTCTCTATTTCTTGTGGTGACATACATCCTTCTGGTCTTATTATTCTATGCGCTAACTACGAAGGCAGACAAACCCCCTCTTCCTCTCCGTCCTCCCCTCCCTCCGTTTCTATAAGACACGTTTTGTTTCTTCTTCGCATTTCTTCTCCCCCCTCTTGCTCTCCTTCACTGTCCACCAGTCCTTCCTCCTCTTCTCCTTCTATAAGCATTGAGTGGTGTTGTGAGGTAGAGGAGGCTTCGTCTCTCTCCTTCTCCTCCTCCTCCTCCCCCTCCCACCTCATGCGTCTCCCTCTCCTTCATCTTCTTTCCTCGCCCCATGCTTGCTGTTATGTTCGATTTCATTTTGGAATTCGAACAAAGTCGTTGTGCTTGGAATACGGAGAAGAAAGGGCGGGGAGGGAGGAGGAGGGAGGGAGGGAGGAGAGGGAGGAAGGGGAGGGAGAGGAGGGAGAGGAGGGAGGCGAGGGAAGGGTGGCAAGGGGAGAAGATACGATCAGATTGGGCATGAGAAGGGTGGAGGGAGGAGAAATGAGAGTGCAATGGTCGATGATGATGGGATATGCGTGGCAAGCGGAGTGAATGGCGGTGTGGGTGGCGTTGGCCTTTCTCGTTCGGATGTTTCTGTGACTTCTTCTGGGAGAAACTTTATTCGACACTGAAGGAGAACTCATCAGAGGCACTTCGATCCATTGTCTCCGTTCCTCCACACTCTCTCATTCCTCTTCACACTCTGACCCCCTCTATCCCTCTTCCCCTTCTTCTTCCTCCTCTTCTGCCCCCTCCCCCCTTCTTCCTTCTTCTCTGTTCTCTCGGATCTTCATTCATATCCAAGCTCTTCTATCCCTCGCTCTCCCTCTCCCTCTCCCTCTCCCTCTCCCTCTCTGGCTCTCCCTCTTCATCTCTTTCTTCAGTAGTCCCTTCCTCCTCTTCCCTCATCTCCTCTCTTCCACTCCTTTGTTTTTCCCAGTCTCAGTCAAGAGACGTTGCGTCTTCTTCCTCTTCCTCTTCCTCTTCTTGTTATTCTCCCTCTCCTCCCTCCTTCGTTCCTTTATTCCTAGACACAAGAGATGAGAGAGAGAGAGAGAGGGAGAGGAGAGGAGGGGCGGGAGGAGGGAAAGGGAGAGAGGAGGGAAAGAGGGAGGAGACGAAGGAAGAGAGTGCGGCGTACTCGTATGTGGAGACAGACCGTTGGTATTCGTTCTTTCTGTGCCCTCCTCTCCCTCCCTCCATTTCCCTTCTACTTTCCCCACCCTCCCCTTCTTTCGTTCCGACTAGAAAACAAAGGCATTGCTAATGCAGTGAACGTGAACGTGGAGGACGAAGAGGGATGAGGACGATGAGAACGAGGGAGGTGAGGAGGAGGACGATAAGGAGGGGAGGAAGGAGGGAGAGGTGGGAGAGAGGGAAGAGAGGAGGGAGAGAGGAGAGAAAGGAAATAAGAAGAGAGGAGTTTTTAACCGCCCCGACCCTCGTCCTTGTTTCGTTTCGATCAAGGACCAAGTGTTTTCCTTTTCCTCAGTTTCTTCTCTCGACGGGGTACGTACGTCATCTCTCCTTCTCTCTCAGGAACCTTCTGCCATCGCCCTCTCTCTCCCCTCTCTCCCCTCCCTCCCTCCACCTCCCTCGTCTCAATCGTCCCAGCCCTCCTCTTCCTCTTCCTCTAATCCTCTTGCCCCATCTTCTGTTCTTGCTGTAGCAACCTCTTCTCATTGGGGAGCGGAAGGAGATGCAGGATTTGAGGGAAAGAGAGGAGCGAGGGAAAGGAACGCTCGCGGAGAGGACTATGAGGAAGAGGAAGAGGAAGAGGAAGAGGATGAGGATGAGGAGAGAGAGAGAGCCCTGATGCCGGCGGTGAAGGAGAAGACGTGAGTTCGTCAGTGTCCCTTCCCCCTCGTTGTTATTCTCTCTTCCTTCCCGTCGCCTCTCGCGTACCCAAGCTGAACTCCATCGTCGAAAGCCCTAGGAATAAGTGGGGAAGTAAGCCCCGACAGTCCTCCTCCCAATCCTCCTCCTCCTCCTCCTCCTCCACCGTCCCCTACTCTCCCTCTTCCTTCACCGTGGATTCAACCCACAGCGTTAGCTTCCTGTCATTTCCCTCCTTTTCTCTGCTATGCGGTCTAACCCTCCTTCCTTCTGAACACTGCACTGCTCTGATCTCCTCCTCTCTCCCCTTCCTCTCCCGCCGTACCCCCTCTTCCCCCTCTCTCTCTCCTTCCTCCCTGTCTTCGTGATCGGCACAAGCTTTGTCCTTCCGAACCAACCCATACCTCTTGCAGGCAGACTCATCATCGCTCACGCATCCTCGTCGACATCCTCTTCCGATCCATTTCCCCCCTCCTCCTCCTCCTCCTCTTCCTCCTCCTCCTCCTCCTCTGCATCCTCTTCCCTTCGTATCATCCACGAGTACCACACCCATGGGGGTGTATCGTCTGTCTCTCAGCTGGGATTCACTCTTTCCCCCTCCTCCTCCTTCTTCCCAGCCTCCACATCCGCATCCTCCGTGTCCTCCTCCCCCCTTGCTGCCCCCTTCCTCTTTCCTTTCAACCTCGTTCTTTTCTGTGTCTCTCTCCTCGTCGATCCACATCGTGTCCTTCTCCTGGGACACAGACTTCTCCTTCGACTCCGACTCCCTCTTCGGTCGGTTTTCTAACATCTGCTCTTGTCCCTTTGGGTCTTTCATCGTCGATGCCAAGGCTGTCCCCTCCGCCTTCTCCCCTCTCTCCCTAGCCCACACCAAGCGAAGGGCAGATTTCTATCTAGAAAAGGCGGAGGCAGCGGCAAGGGGAGTTGAAGCGGGAATGGGAGTGCACAAGACTGAAGGAGAGACGGGGGCGCCTGCTCGTCTCCCGTCATCGTTCTCCTGCCTCAACACCTGCTTAGTCGCCATAGACTTGATGCACGGGTGCGGCATCATCTCTTTCTCCCCCTCCTCCCCTCTCTGAACGTTGTCGCTTTCAACAACTCTATCGGGTGGATGACCGCAGTCGAAGTCATCCAAGGCGGGGGAAGAAGAGACGGGGAAGGGGGAGGGGAAGGGGAAGGAGGAGGGGAAGGAAGCGATGGGAGCTCTGATCTTCCGCCGCGCCCCTTTCTCTCTATCGCTTCGAATGACCAAGGAGCCGTGCACTTGCTGGGAAGAGGGATTTACTTCGATGTGGAGGAGGCAAAGAGGAGAAAAAAGTACCACGGGGCGGAGACAAGAACGTAGACGATCGAAACTTCGAAGGGTTCATAGTGGGACTGTCTGACGTCGAGAGGAGCAGGATGTATTGTTTAGCTTCGTTCAACATCGGAGACCTCATCAACGAGATCACATCGAGAACCCTTATTCTGTCTTCCCCTCTCCCCCTCACCCGCCTTCGAGGCCCTCCCCGTCCCCTCCCTTCGCTCGCTCTCCTCCTTCCTTTCCTCCCTTCCTTCCAGGCGTCACTCAGTTCTTTCTCTCGTTGGTATATCTGGGGCGATCCATTCCCTGTCCCCCATCCCCCTCTCCCCTCTTCACCTTCCTCTTCGCTGTCCAAAAGGTCACCCTTGCTCTTCTCTCAATATCACATTCCAATCTCTCCTCCTCCTTCTTCCTCAGATCGTCGTCCTCCTTCTCTTCTTCCTCCTCGCTCTCTGTCCCCCGTCCCCGCTGTTGCGTGTGGGCGGGGATAAGGAGTTGACCTCATTGGAGGAAGTGAGTCCAGACGTCGATGAGGGAGTGGGCGGACTGGGGTACAGAGAATGGAGGGGTGTAGGGGGCTACGACGCAAGCGGGGTCATAGACGGAGATATTCTCGACCACGTCCTCTCCCTCCCCCCTCACCTCCTCCCATCGTTCTCTCGTATCGTCTTTAAGTTAATCTCCAACGCGTCTCTTCAGTCAGTAGACCTAGACCTTTTATCTTCTTTCGTCCTTTTTACTGTTTCCGCCGTGAGAACACTTGTATTCAACCTCAACTAGTTATTCTGTTTCATGCATGCATTTATAGAACCTGTACTCCCCTCCCCTCCTCTTCACTTCTCCTTCCTCTTGCGTTATTTTTCTTCTCCTCTATTCTTGTTCTCTTCTTCTCCTTTTTCTCGTAGTCTATCCAGCTGGAAGGGGTTCCCCTCTTTACGTTGCCATTAGTATCTGGGCACTTCTTGATATTATTAATCATCTTTTCAGTTTTAGTACAAGGATGCAACATCGTCATGCTCCACACTGTTACACATACACACACACACATACACACACACACATTTATATATATATATACATGCCATGTGCTATTTCAAGTTTGCTTGTTTTGCGACCAACGTGCATCGTATTTTAAGTACCTCAACCTTTGTTCTTTAGAGTTTTGTCTTCGATTTTTGTTTTTTGCTTCCTGTGTATCGTTTACTATTTATCACTGTATTTGTGTTTTTTTTATTTTACTTTCCGTCTTTTACTTGATTTTTTATATCTTTGTTATTTTTTGTTCTTTGTTATTCTACTTTCTTTATTACTTCGGATGCTTGAATGCTTAATAAACATTGTTTAATCCAGATCAGCACAACCTTGTGTTTTACTCATCCAAGTTCACCCACGCCACTATTTTTAAATGCTATTAGTCTTATTTTCACCTCGATATTGATCTGTAAACTTTGCGTCGTAAAAGGAAGAGAGTAGAGCTGCCGTGTTTTATTAGTCATCGAGTGGCACACATGATATATGTCTAACAAGTCGTTTCACGCAATGCGCATGCTATGTATATTACACACCAACGCATGACTATGCATACAAGACAGCATCTAACGAAGGAGCGAAACGACTACTATTTACGAACAATAGAGTGCACCGTGCACATGACGGACACTGAGGAACACAAGACATGGAAGGGATCCTTTTGAAAGGGCAGACGAAAGAACGGAGGACAAGAAGAACCCACAAACAATGAATTTAAATACAAATACATCGTGCACGTCGATGTTTACACAGAGTAATCCGCATAAGGTGGCGTCTCGTATGCACCGCGTAGCATCCTCTTCCATCGACACCCCCGCATTGCACGTGTGCCTACACTTACACACTTGATACCACCACTCCCCTCAGCACCCGACTGCCCCTTATAGTCACCTCCTGTAGAGTACTTGTCCCCGTCTCCCTTGCGGTAACGATGGCTCATTTTGTTTATGTGGGCATGAGTCTATCTCTTATCATTGTTTTTGCCGCATCTTCCTCTCCCGTTCAGTTTGCTTGAGTCGGTGTCTTTGTACGTGTACGCGTGTGTGTTGTTCGGCGTTTTTCGGGGGAAAAGAGAAACATGCCTATCTACTATATCGTCCCACGAGTCAGCGAAGGATCCATCTGATCCACCCGATCCATCAGAGTATTCTTCATTTTCGCCTGCTCCACCGTCCTCTTCTTCCCACCCTCCCCTTCTTCTTCTCCTCTTCCCCATCCTCCTCTTGCGTTAGCATACTTTCATTTCCATATGATCTATTTCCTCCTTTGAAGTGAGGGAGTCTGTGGGGAGAGGAAGGGGAGGGACCAGAAGACGAGGGAGAAGAGGATGCTTGATTTAAGGGAGTCGACTGGGAAGATGCGAGGGAAGAGAGAGAAGAGGGAGTGAGGGAGAGAGAGGAAGAATGAGGGGAGAGAGCAGGGCAAGACAAGGAGTGAGGGGGAGGAGCGATTGAGTGTGAGGAGAGAAGAGGGGGAGGAGGAGGAGGAGAAATTGAGGGAGGGCCGGGTCATGGGAGTAGAGGAGGAGGAAGAAGAAGAAAGAGAGGGGAGAAAGGGGGAGGGAGGAGACGAAGGAGAGGAGGGGGAAGAGGAAGAAGAGGGGGAAGAGGGGGAAGAGGGAGAAGAGGGAGAAGAGGCAGAGGAGGATGTGGAGCAGGTGGAGGAGGAGGATGAAGAGGAGGAGGACGTCGAAGGGGAAGATGGTACGACCAAATCACCCTTTCTTGATTCTCTTCCTCTTCCTTCCCCTCCTTCTCTTCCCCTTCCTTCCCCTCCTTCTGTCCCCCTTCCTTCCCTCCTTCTCTTTCTCCCCTAGTTGCCATCGTCAATTTTATTTCACTCTCTCTCTCTCTCTCTGTCTCCCTCTCTCTCTCTGTCTCTCTATGTGCTTCCCCCTCCCTTTCCTTCTCTCTCTCCCTCTCCTTCTCCCTTTCCCTCTCCCTCTCCCTCTCCCTCTCCCTCTGCATCCGCCGATGTCTCTGCCTCTCTTTCTTCCCCTCCCTGTGCCTGTGCTCCTTTCTCTCTCTTTTCCTTTTGCTTTTCATCTGCTCTCGAATCAGAGTGTCTTCTCGGCCTTTGAGGGAAGGGCGACAAGAGGGACAAAGAGGGGGGTGAGCGCAAGAGAGAGGGGGAAGAGGAGGGAGGAAGGGGAAGAAGAGAGGGAGTGAGGAAAGTAGAGGGGAGAGAAGGAGAAGAAGGCGAGGGGGAGGGGAGGAGGAGAGCTAAAGGGGCGGAAAGCGATAGAGAGGGGAGGGAGAGGGAGAAGAGGACGCAGAGACGGAGGCAGAAGAGGGGATCGAAATCACGAGGTGTGTGTCGCTTGTGTTTGTCCCCTCCCTTCCTCCCGTCTCTCCCCCTCTCTCTTTCTTTCTCCTCCCCTCTTCTCACCTCCCTCTTCCTCTTCTCCTTCTCCGCTCTCTTTCTCCTTCTCCCCCTTACCCCCCGTCCCTTCTCCCTCCTCTTTCCCTCCCCCTTCCACCCATTTCCGATGGCATCTCTTTCTTCCTTCCTCCTCTTACTTTTAGCTCTGAACGCGAGTACCTTCATCATAACATTTCTGTTCCTCCTCCTGACCTCCTGCTCCTCCTTCATTTCGTTCATAACCGTGCCCTCCTCTAAGGCCCTCTTGTACTCGTCGAAGAGGTGGTGTGGAATCATGAAGCTGTCCGCCCTCGCCATGTGGTGGCGGTCGAGGTCCTTGTTCGCTTCTGGAGCTATAAGAAGGGGGGCGGAATGGGAGTCAGAGGAAGAGGACGAGGAGGAGGGGGAGGGAGGGAGGAGGAGGGAGGTGAAGGAAAGAGGACGAGGAGAGGGACGAAGAAGTAAGCGAAGAAGCAGGCAAAGGGAAGAGGGGAAGAGGGGAGGGAGAATGAGGAGAAGGGGCGAGAGAATGTTCCAGAGGAGACGTAGTTGGTATAGGGTCATGACATGAAGAAGAGGGATGAGAGGGAGGAGAGGGAGGAGGAGGAGAGTGAGGAGAGTGAGGAGAGGAGCGAGAGGGAACACAAGGGGAAGAAGTGGAAATAGGTGAGAAAACAGAAGGGCAAGGGAAGGAAGAAGAAGAAAGGTAAGGGGCAGAAGAGGAGGAGAGAGAAGAGTCCGGAGAGAAAGGAGAGGGGGAGGGAGAGGGGGAGGGAGAGGGAGAGGGAGAGGGAGAGGGAGAGGGAGAGGGAGAGGGAGAGGGAGAGGGAGAGGGAGAGGGAGAGGGAGAGGGAGAGGGAGAAGGAAAGGAGGGACAGGAGGAGGAGGATAAAATTTGACACTGAGAGGATGAAGGAGAAGGAGAAGGAGACGGAGAAGGAGAAGGGGAAAGGGACGTGGAAGGGGAAGAAGAAGGAAGAAGAAGGGAGGAGGAGGAGAGGGAAGGGAGGACGAAGAGAGAAGAGGGAAGGAGGAAGACGAGGAGGCGGGGAAGGAAGAGGAGGAAGACGAGGAAGAGGAAGGGACGTGTGAGCAGTTCAAACTGAAATATGAATGATCATGTCTCTTGTTTGGAAACGTTGACGTACATTTATGGTTGAGGAGGATCGGAGAAGAAGAGGAGGAAAGGGCGGGGGAAGGGAAGGAGGACGAGGGGGGAGGGGAAGGGAGAGGGGAAGGAGAGAGAGAGTCCGTGCACGAATAAAACGAAGAAGAAGAGGAAGAAGATGAAGAAGATGAAGAAGAGGAGGAAGAAGAGGAAGAAGAGGAGGAAAAAGAAGATGAAGGGGAGGAGAAGAGGAAGAGGAGGCGGAGGAGGAGGGGAGGAGGAGGAGGAGGGGAAGGAGGGATGCGACTGAAAAGGAAGTGACAAGAACTGAGGTTTTTCACTTTCGTCTCTTCTCTTTTCTTCTTCACTCCTTCTCTTTCCTTCCTTTCTCACTCCCTCCCTCTCCTTTCCTTTTTCCTTCTCTCCTTTCCTTTTCTCCTTCTCTCCTTTCTCTTCCTGCCTCTCTCTTTTCACTTCCTCCTATTCCCTTTCCACTTCCTACTCTCTCCTCCGCTCCCTCCTCTTGGTCTCACTTTTTCCCCCTTCTCTTGTCCCTCTCTCTTTCCCTTTGCCTTTCGCCTTTGCCTTTCACTTGATTTATTTCTTCTTTTCCTCCTTTTTCATCGCCATTCCTCTTTTCCTTGTCCTTTCCCTCTCCTCCTTCCCCTTCCAATCTTCTGTCAGCGTTTCGAATTGAGCACACACACACACACCCTCTTTTCTCTCTCCTATCCTCACCCTTTTCTTCTTCTCCGTCTTCTTTCCCTTCACTATCTTCTTCTTTCCCTTCATTATCTTCTTCCTCGCGTTTGCTTCCCCCTTCCCATTTACATTCCCTCTTTCCTTTCCTTTCGCCCTCACATTCTTCTCCCTTTTCCTCCTTCTCTCCCTCACTCTCTGCTCCCCACTTAAAGCCATCCACTACCTCATGCTCCGATTCCCTTTGACTTTCCCTTTCTCCCTTCTCTAAACCACTTCTCTTTCTCTCTACATCTCTACCTCCCTCTGCGTCTCTCTCTCCCTCGTTCTCTCCTTCCCTTTCTTCCTCTCTGAGATCATCACCTGCACATGTTAGCTTTCCTCTTCCTTCATTCTCTCTCTCCACTACGTTATCTACTTCAATGCTTTCTTCTGGTGGAGTTACTAGTATTCGAAACATTCCATTGCCCCCAATTGTAATCGAAGACATACGTACTTTATAATCTGACGTAGATTGCATCAACATCCCGCAGTGTTAAGTATGAAGAATATTTTACGTCGTACGTTGACAAAAGGAAACAAGAAAGAGGAGAGGAAAAAACAAAACAAAACAATTCGCCTCGTTAGATCAAATTAGGGCCTCACATTCTACACTGATTTAACTTAAAACCAAACAAACATAACTGCTTTGCCCCACACATAGACGGAATATGCCTAGAAAAATCATGCATGTATGTGGCGTGCACACATGCAGCTGACATCTAGTGTAAACCCAGACATAATAACGAACATCTGGCCTTGCAGAGGGCTATTCACTTTTCCACAGTACAAATGAAAGTAAATACGAAACATGCACCAAATAACAACCTCCAACAACCAAACGCAAGATACATATTTGTAATTTATAGGAACAAGAGATGTCGTATGCATACATTCAGCAACGCCAAGGATTATGTGTTCAATATGCATGCTCTGAATTAGTTTACGTAAGAAAAAGAAGAAACAAAAAAATCTTCGTTGAGAAAGAGTACAGGGGGACAGCACACATCACATCTCATTCATATTGTGCATAGAGACCGCTATTTTGAGTTGATTACAGTTGTCTTTTATACTCACTTTCTCATCTATGATTGTGTGCTTTGTGTTTTACGCTCTGTACTGTCAGATGTTGATTGGATCTGGTGACATGCGAACATGTTCTATTTATTTGATTGCAGATCTCATTTTGCTCATACTTTCACAGAAACAGCGCAGAGCGATATAGATTAGTTGCAACAAATAATCATATATAGAGTTGAGTATATTGGGGGCATAATTATCTAGTAGGGGAATGCTTAGGTTCAATATCAAATCTAATAAAAACACTAACACAAAAGTACAAATGAAAGAGACTGTAGGTAATAAGCAAGCGCAACACTCGCATTTGCTACGAATAAAACAAATTTCAAACACATCAAATATACATATGAGAACACATCGAGCAACAAACTGAATGCACTTAACACATTGGTGTAAGGTTATTTGTAAGTTGCAATGCGTACAGCGGCGGTAAGAATGCAGCGTAGTTAGTTTACTTGGCATAGTTAGACTGAATGCTACTGATCAAATCTTCCGCGATCAAGAACGGCCTCATCTTGCGTGCGAGGAGGTCTTGTGATTGAGAAGAGGAAGAGGAAGAAGAAGAAGGAGAAGAAGGAGAGGAGGAGGAAACGGAAGTGAATGTTTTGAGTTGAGAAAGCACTTGATGAAGAAGTGCGAGAATTTCAGAAAGAGTAGGAAAGGGAAAGGGAGGAGAGGAGGTGGGATACGTGTCTGAGGTGTAGGAGGAAGAGGAGGGGAGTGAATGGAGGAGGCGAAGGCGGAGAGGGAGGAAGGGATAGAAAACACAGAGAAGGGCGAGAGGGGGAGAGGGAGAGGAGGCTTGTTTTCTAGGCCATCTATCTCCGGCTACTCCCTTTGCAGACAGTCCCTTGCTCCTCTCTAACTCGGTTGAAATAAAGGAGGAGAGGGATGAGAGAGGGATGGGGGGGGGGAGAGAGAGGACCGAGGAGAAGGACAGTGAATCGTAGATGAACAAGAGGAGGAGAGGGAGGAAGAAGGGACAGCTCACGAGGGGTAAGGGAACTGGAGGGCAGCGATGATGCAGAAGGAGGTGGGAGGGGGAGGTGGAGGAGGAGGTGGAGGAGGTGGGGGAGGACGAAGGCGATGAAGACGATGAAGATGAGGAAGAGGAGGAAGATGAAGATGGGGAGGGGGAAGAAGGTAGATTGAGGGAAGAGGGGAGAAAGCGGAGGGAGGGGAGGAGGAGAGGAATGAGAAGATCTGCCTTGCCACTCTTATCGGTACAGACGGAGGAGAGCAAGAGGAGGGGGGAGGAGGAAGGAGAAGCAGAAGAAGAGAGAAGGAGCGAGGGATGGGGATGGGGATGAGGAGGAAGAGGAAGAGGAGGATGAAGATGAAGATGAAGCGAGGGAGAAGGATCGTTTGGAGGGAGTGCCTCGTCAGAAGGACGGAAGCAGCGAGAGGAGAGGTAGGGAGGGTATGGTTTAAAAGAATAGAACGAGGTTGGAGGAGGAGGAGGAGGCAGGTTCAATTGAATAATTCA